>JADMNL010000025.1:171652500-172160000 GCA_016271365.2 Neoceratodus forsteri
TGAAGGGGATCAATAGGGTAAACACGAATGGTCTGCTCAAATTGAAGGGGGAAGAACTACAAGGAGACACAGCCTAAAACTAAAGGGGGGGGGGGAGAGAAGGTAAAGACTACAGAGAAGTGAAGAGACTTCACGGAGAGGGTGGTGGCACCTTGGAACACACTACCAGGGGAGCGGATGACAACAGAATCAGTGGCAGGATTCAAGAAGGGCTGGGACAGGTATATGGACAAGGTACAGGTGGGGAGGAAAGTGAACAGTAGGGGAGCTCTGGAGGAAGAATCTGGGAGCAAGGGATTCAAAAGGGGAAGGGGCAGCAGCAGAGACATAAATGTGAGCTGCATCTCTGGCAGATGAGATATAGACTGTTGGAGACCTAATCTGCTGGCAGCTTAGTATGCTAGTTACACCACTCCGCCATGGATCACCACTCCAGTGAAACAGGTTACCAAACTTCCAGCTGTTTAAATTTTTCTGTGCCGAACTTTCCTGTACCAAAGGTTCCTGCTGCCAACTTTCCTGTTCCAAAATTTCCAGTGCAGTATTTGCCGTGCCCCACCATACATATCTGTAGCCCATGATATATACAATGCCAGTCACTATAGTGACCATAAAGTAGCTAAACAGTTTACAAACTTCTAGAGTATATTCTAGTGCTATACCACCAATTTCCGGAAGGGTAGGGGTGCGCTTGCCAACTTGGTGAGGGACAGGACGTCAAATATCATCTGTTGTAGCAACACAACTCCCTATGTTTGCAAACTGCATGCAGCTGCACCACCACTCGAAGCAGAGGAGACTGATGACGGCTGGCACTTTTAATTACAGAAAATAGTCCCTCACATGACAAAACTGGGCCCCAAAAAGCAACTAACAGACAAGGCGTTGCAACTGTCCTAGAACGTGAAACATAAAAACAAACACTGCAGAACAATGCACGTGGTATGCCACACACAAAAAAATACAGACATGACCCTGACAAACATACATTTACCTTGAAATTACTAAAGAACACACGCTTTCAAACATAAAATGTTTACCTTTCTTTGTTGTAATAGTTAGCCGTTTATAGAACTTTCAAACTCATTTGAATGAATGTAAACCTCACACGAATAACTTTTATAACGGACAACAGGCGCGTGGCCT
This sequence comes from Neoceratodus forsteri, assembly GCA_016271365.2. Taxonomy (NCBI): domain Eukaryota; kingdom Metazoa; phylum Chordata; order Ceratodontiformes; family Ceratodontidae; genus Neoceratodus; species Neoceratodus forsteri. Next base: position 171,653,647 of record JADMNL010000025.1, read on the forward strand.
GCAGCAACCACTGCAAGAAATGCACGGTTCCCTACACTCAGCTGCAGCCCTTTCAGTAATCGACGTCACCTGCGTCAGATATCGTTAGAACTCATCCATCGGGCGACAACAAAGGAGGTACGACTCAATCAATCGGTGCCAAGAGAAATTCCGATGCTACAGCGATGCGGTCGTGACGCGCGTTGCACGCATGCGTGGTGTGTGGAATTTTTTTTGCACGAGAAGTAACAAAACAAGCTGCGAGAAGTTATTTCACGTGTATTCTATATTTTAAAAACGTAAGAGTAGTGGGTGTATTTAAAAAGGTGATGCTACGGGAAGCACCACGGGACAGCCTACTCCGTGGAGAAATTGTATAAACGACTTTTTTAAACATTCAAGTCTGCTTTCCGGCTTGAAAAATTCTTCGCAGAAATGGCGTGGCTTAAAAAACGGAATATCTCTATACAGAAAAATGTGTGTTGTTAAATAATTAAGGAAGACGAGGTGAAACGTCAGTTTTAAGTTACCGCTTCCCGATTTGAAAATTCCTGTGACAAATTGATTATATTTCTTGTTATATTAAGTGTACCCTACAACAAAAAGGGTTTAGGGTATTACCCTATATTTATAAAATTGGTTCGAAATGGCCTGCTTCTTTATGGGATTGGGCTAAAAAAGTTCTGAGGCCTGTAGCTTAATTATCCACAACTGTGCACGCACACGTTCGCATAAATTCAAGTTGGAGAATTTCTTTGGGCAACTCACATACAGAATTCATGAGGCATTTCACTCTTCTAACTTTAACATGACTGCCATCTTTGCTCGCCATAACCTTAGACTAGGCCCTAAAATGCACGTTATTATGTTAAAAAATAAATAATTTAATGTAACCCTCCTGCAAATGGGGGCTCCCTAAAGTCTTCCAGGAGCTTGCCTGAATGCTCCAAGTCTGGGTGGTGTTCGGTGTCTGAGCTGTTTTAAATGTGTTTCCAGGTGAGTGCTGTTTGAGCCTCCACTTACTGTCTCTTTAAGAGCTGTCTGCTTGCAGACTTAGTTTGTATGGGGGGGGATTGTGTATTTTAATGCTCGAATCCCGACCGAGCTGCTGCCAATTCGCTCCGTTTCTGCCCGCTATATGTGCAGAGGGAGCCTTGTTGAAAGATATAACCGTTTGCCAGAAATCATTTAGAGTGACTGAGAAAATGTAGTTTGTCTAACCTGTCTATTTCAGCACGAACTGTTTCAGTGTAGCTCTTTCATTTTAGTCCTGAACTGCTGAGCTGGGCCAGTTGGGTTAAGGGAGCCCTAAAATGGAGCCTGTGGACGAATCAGAACTTGGACTCTTAATTTTGAGCCAGCCACAAGGGGATTGTATAGACAGTGACTCTGGGAAATGTAGTTTTGACCTTGGTGCCTTTTTCCACCAACAGAGGGAGTCTTATTGTGAGTGACAGCCGAACCAACCAACAGAATGGTGTGGAGCTAAAGGAAATGCCCTGCTCTGTGACTGGAAAGCTCAGATCAGTTGTGACAGTGAAGAGAGAAGGGGCTCTGTGCTTCTGCGGTGTATAGTTTCACGCGGAAAGTGCGTGTGAGGCCCTGAGGTTCGGCCGGCAGCCGTTGCAAATGCCGGTTTGGACTGAATCCGATTGTGAGGAGAAAGAAGGAAGTCCGAAGAGTGGAAACCAGGCTCACCCTGTAGAAGACTGGAGAAATTGCTGAATCGCGCTTGGTCTGCCAGAAACTGAAGCTGCTGTGTGTGCTCCCGGGTATTTTGCAGTAATTGTGATCGGGATCGAGGAACAGCCTGCCTGGTATAGTACTTTCCGTTTTACATATGAATGTGCATAGTGCTTGTTGGGAATTGCTATTTCCAATCCACGTGCTGTGTGCTGAAGCTGGAAGCAAACCCCAGCTTAGCTTGGACTAAATACGTTTGCTATCAACTGCAGTGGGGTCCAGTCACCAGGACCTTGTCTCCATGCTCTGTTGTTCTGGCAATCCAGAAGAACATCTACCATCCGGTCCTCAGCTTGGGTATTGTGAGTACAAATCAGGGTATTCCCCTGCAGTCTGTTTTCAATCACAAGTGTGTCATGTAATTCTTGTTGTTTCCCTGCTTCATGGACTGAGCCATCCGGCTCCGGATTACAATTGGGTGTTGTGCATATATTTTCTTCTACAGGGCCCCATCCATCTGCACCTGCCGGCCAACCCCGGGCAACGGACCTGGCTAGCCCCCAACCTGGGTACCCAGAGTGTGACTTTTCAGACCCTGTATGTGTGCACAGTACTGTGATTTAATGCCACCAGTTAACCTGATTTTCCCCCTAAATCAGATTATTGGTTGTTATACTATGTACGGTTTGTGGTGTGGTACTTGTGGAAACAGTATTGTGTTTTGCTGTGTATGTTGTTTAACCTTATTTTACAGGGGGTTCTCAGAGACGTGCTGCAGAATCAGTCTCGAGGGTAAGTGGTATCTGTATGAGTGAACCGTGTGTATACATGGGGTATTGGGGCTATAACTCCGGTGTACTGTGTGAGCCACTAGAGGGAATAAAAGGGGGTCTCAGTGTCCCAGAGGGCTGTGACCAAGCTAGTCTAACCACTACAAACCCTGACCTCTGGGTGGAAGCACCCCCCATAGGACCTAGGCCCCTCAACCTGTCCGTAGTCAAACAGGTAGGGATAGTAGCCCTTGGGATAGCGCCACCTGGGGTTACATCTTGGAGGCACCGCTGGGATTTTGTGTCCTCTAGTGGCCACATTTACGAACCACTGTTTAAATAAATAAATAAATAAATAAATAAATGAGTACCCTGACAGAAGTGGCTGTGCACCGGTTGGTGGAGTGGTGTACTGGGGAGGAGATCGACCCCCAAAATGCTATGCTTATCCTGGACATCCCCCTGGGTATCAATACAGACACTGTACAGGGAGTACTTTCCAAGGTGGAAGGTTTACAAAACCCTGTGATGGTGGGTCAACATGCTGATCTGCTCACCCACACTTTCATGGCCCTAGTAGAGTATAAGGACCCCATAGATGGCTCCAAAGTGCCACAGACTGTTACCCCAGAGAGAGCCCTCACTGCCTGGAGAGTGATGGCTAAGGACAGTAAAGACCCGGGGGGAAATGAGTCCCTCCCACTATCTGAAACTTTTGAGGAGAAATTTGCTAAGTTGTTGCTGGAGGAAGGGAAAACTGTGGAGGACTTAAAGAAGTTATTTCTGCCCCCTTGGGGTGTCCCTCCCCCAACACCCCCTCCCGCTCCAGCACCCGTTATTGTCCCTCTTTCTGTGACTGAACCAATGCAGGCTCCTATTTCTGCACCTGCCATTAGTCATACTCTTACCGAAGGTTGAGGATCTTCTCTGGCACCCTCCCCACCCCCCAAGGGGAGGATGATTGGGACACCTGGATAGATTGTGTTGCCCCCTGATACCTGAATGGCAGTGTGTGGAGGCTGAGAAGCAAAAATGAATCCTAGAAAGTCTGAGGTGTCCTGCCCTAGAGGCCATTACATTTTTGAGGTCCACAAATCCTGATGCATGTGCCCAGAAGTACCTATCTGCACTTGAAGGCAATTTTGGGAGCATTGAGTCAGGGGAGAGCTTGATGTGGAAATTTCAAGGTACAAAACGGTGGCCAGGGGAAAGTTTTTCTGCATATGTTACTCGTCTGGAAAGAGCTCTGCAGAAGGCTTACCGAAAATGTGGGGTGGCCGCCAGTGACTTAAACCGTCTAAGGTTGGAGCACCTACTACAACATGCAAAGCATTTTAAATTGCAGCTCCTTCAATTAAGGCTCCTAGACAGAAGGGGTAACCCACCGGACTGTTGTGACTTAATAAAAGAACTTCGGGAGGTTGAAGATGAGGAGGGGGATTTTAATTCTGGGGTGAGCGCAGCCCAAGTGATCACAGCATCGGAAGGTCCTTGTGAAGTGGAGACCAATGAGGGTGTGCCACCATGGGGTGAACTGCTGGGAGAGTTCAGGGAAATAAAAAACAGTCTCTTTATGAAGGCCACTCCTGCAAGTACAGGCCCCGACCCTCATCCGACTGCATCTGCTGTGGGGGTGGGGGTACCCACCCATGCATCTCCTGCTGACAACAGCTCAAAACTCGATGCCTTGACCATGGAAGTGGGGAAATTAACGAGATGTCTCCAAATGCTTATCACACCGCAGACAGAGATGGCACCAAGGTTTCCAGTTAGTAGCACCCCCGCCCTGGCTCCCACTGTGACGCCTCGGCCAGCTGAAACTCCAGAAAGTATGTTTTGCTATAATTGTGGGAAGGATGGGCACATGAAGAGAGAGAATGCCGGTCTCCAAAAGACAGACAAAGTTGCATATAGACTACAAGGAGAGCTTCGGAGAACAAATCAGTGGTTAAGAGGTGCACGAAATGATCCCAGTGAGGGCCCCAAAAATGCGAATTCATGTCCCTTTGTGGCAAGGTCAGTTGCACAGGCCCCCGCTACCGCCTCTCCAGACTGGTCCAGAATAGTGGGTCCCTCCATGGATACCACTGTAAAGGTGAATGGAGTGTCTGCAAGAGCTGTATTAGACAGTGACTCCCAAGTGACAATTATGTTCCAATACTGGTATCAGAAGCATTTGTCTGATGTACCCTTACAGCGGTTGGAGGGGTTGCATGTCTGGGGGTTAAGTGAGAAGGCCTACCCCTACTCTGGATATATCCAAATTTGGCTGTCTTTTCCCACCTCTGTGGCTGGAGTGGCCGAGCAAGTAGAGACCCTGGCCTTAGTGTGTCCCCCTACCGGACTGTATGGTGGGGTTCCTCTACTAATTGGGACTAATGCACATATGTTTGGATGGCTGGCACAGTTGTGTTATGAAAAACAGGGGTCCCGGACTGGTAGAGCTCTAAGAATTCTGGCCTTGATCAGGAAGACCTACGATGCCCAGAGAGATGCTGACAAAGTGGAACCAGAGGAACCGGTTGGAGTTGTCTGGAGAAAGGATCCTGAGTCTCTGATCCTGGCGCCAAATGCCCAGTGTACCTTACAGGGAGAGGTCCGTATCAGAAAGGATGTAAAGAATGAAATAGTAATGTTGGATGCACCAGGCGATGGAAAATTGCCGGAGGGACTGCTGGTCAAGCCTAGTATTTTGCCTGCTAGAGTCCATGCTTATGCCAGAAGGGTAATGGTTCAGGTTCATAATGTGTCTGACAGAGAGAGTCGAGTTAATAGAGGTTGCACCCTGGCTAATGTGCATTGTGCAGACACTGCAGTACTACCCAGTAGCAAGAGTTCGGGGAAAAACGACAGAGTAACGCCTGACTTGTTTGATTTCGGTGACTCCCTGTTGCCAGCTGAATGGAAAGTGAGGATCAGTGAGAAGCTTGCCCAGAGAGACCAGGTGTTTTCTTTAAAGGAATGGGACGTAGGATGTGTGGAAGGAGCTGAGCACCACATCTGGCTGCATGATGAAAGGCCATTTCTTGAGAGGTGTCAACACCTGGCACCTGCTGACATAGACGTGAGATGGCATCTGCATGAGATGCTTGCTGCTGGTGTAATACAAGAATCCAGAAGCCCACATGCTTCACCTATCGTGGTAGTGAGGAAAAAGAATGGGACAGTAAGGATGTGCGTGGATTATCGCATCTTGAACCAGCGGACTATCCCTGATCAGTACACAATGCCCCGCATTCAGGATGCCTTAGACTGCCTGAACGGTAGTAAGTGGTTCTCAGTGTTGGATCTTCGCAGTGGGTACTACCAGATCCCGATGGCCCCAGAAGACCATGAAAAGACAGCCTTTATCTGTCCGCTTGGTTTCTATGAATTCATGAGGATGCCTCAAGGGATTTCAGGTGCTCCAGCCACTTTTCAATGACTGCAGCGTGCGGTGTGGGACATGAACTTATTAGAGTGCCTGGTATACCTAGATGATGTTGTTGTGTTTGGTAGCTCACTGGAGGAACATGAGAGCAGATTGTTCAAGGTGTTGGACCGACTGGAAGACTTTGGCCTTAAACTATCCATCGATAAATGTCAGTTCTTCCAAACCTCTGTAAAGTATGTGGGACACATAGTATCCACCGAGGGAATAGGAACAGACCCAAGTAAAGTTGAGGCCTTGACCACCTGGCCACAGCCCCAAAATCTAAACTGCAAAGATTCCTGGGAATCTGTGGTTACTATCGCCGGTTCATCAAGGACTATTCAAGAGTGATTCGTCCTTTGCTTAATCTTACTCAAGGTTACCCTCCTACTAACAAAAAAAATAAAAGGTCGGTTTCTTCTGAGCCTGAGAGAGTGTATTTCCATCCTAATGAAGTATTTGGAGCCAGATGGACACCTGAGTGTGAAGCTGCTTTTCATGAGATTATATATCAACTTACTCGTGCTCCTGTCCTTGCCTATGTAGATCCAGCGAAGCCCTATGTCTTGCACACCTGATGCTAGCCTGCAAGGCTTGGGGGCTGTATTGTACCACGGGCACGAGAGTGGCCTGAGACCAGTGGCCTTTGCCAGTAGAAGCCTGACGCCATCTGAAAAGAACTATCCTGTACATAAGTTAGAGTTTCTAGCTTTGAAGTGGCCCATTGTTGACCAGTTCCACGAGTACTTTGTATAGGGCTAAGATACTAGTAAAAATTGACAATAATCCTTTGACCTAAGTGCAGACTTCAGCTAAGTTGGATGCCACTGGCCATAGCTGGCTTTCTGCATTATCTACATATGACTATGCTGTTGAATACAGAGCAGGCCTGAACCACATAGATGCTGATGCTCTCTCGGAAGCCTGTTCCCTGGAATGACTGGGTCAGACTGTCAGAACCTGATATTCGAGCACTCTGCTAGAAGTTTGACAGGGAGGAACAAATGTCCACGGACGCAGTGGACAGTATGGTGGATTGTTTGGGACCCTCTGAGAACTGCATACCTGCCGCTTATTGCCACTGTTCTGCAATAGACATTGATGCACTGCCTCAGTTGGACAATGACAGTATTCAGCAGGCTCAATCCCGAGATCCCATGATCAAATCGGCTTTAGAAGCCCTCTACGCAGGGAAAGATGTGTCCAAATTACGCTCCACTGGTCTGAGAACTGCATTATTATAAAAGGAAGGTCCTAAGTTGAAACTGATCAATAGACTGTTATACAGAGAAGCAATAGACAGAGGGGGAAAATAGACAACTAGTGCTGCCCACTGCCTTTCGAGACTCAGTACTGAGGTCCTTACACAACCACATGGGGCACCTTGGTATAGACAGAACTTGGTGAGATCCAGATTCTATTGGCCTAAGATGGGGGCTGATGTTGAGCAACACATTCAAACTTGTAGTCGCTGTTTACAGAGGAAAGCCCTGCCCTAGAGGGCTGCACCCCTTGTTAACATCACCACCAGTGCACCCATGGAGCTGGTCTGTATTGATTTCCTGAGTTTGGAGTCAGATCAAAGAAATATTAGTAATGTGCTGGTGGTCACTGACCATTTTACGAGATATGCCCAAGCTTTCCCCACCAAAGACCAGAAGGCATCCACTGTGGCAAAAGTACTTGTAGAAAACTTTTTTGTTCGCTATGGGGCTCCACAAAGACTACTTTCTGAACAAGGGAGAGACTTTGAGAGTCGTCTGATCAAAGAGATGCTTTCTCTGTGGGGAGTGCGAAAGCCCAGAACCACCCCTTACCACCCCCAAGGGGACTCGCAGCCTGAACATTTCAACCGCACCTTGCTAGATGTGCTAGGCACCCTCCACCCAAAGGACAAGCCTAGATGGAGCCAACAAATTAGCTCCCTGGTATGTGCCTACAACTGCACCAAAAGTGATGCCACTGGGTTCTCTCCCACCGCCTGATGTTTGGAAGAGAAGCTCGACTGCCGGTAGATGTACGTTTTGGAGTTTCTCCTGATGGGGTTCGAGCTGACAACTATTTACAGTATGTGCAAAAGTTAAAGGCCCAGCTAAATCATGCGTACTAGCTGGCTCAACCCACGGCTGCCAAAAGAAATCTGGCCAGCAAAGAAAGGTATGAAAAAAAGGTGAAAGCACAGGAACTCCCAAGAGGGAGATCGGGTATTGCTAAGAAATCTGGGACTGCATGGCAAACATAAGATTTCTGACAGATGGCACCATCTCCCTCACATTGTAGTAGGCAAACTAGATGATCTGCCTGTGTACAAAGTAAGGCCTGAGAATAATTCAAAAGATGTGAAAACAATGCACAGAAACCATTTACTGCCCAATTGGATTAATCTTGATAGAGTCTGAGCCCCCAGAAAATGCCCCCTCTGGACCAGTGGCTAGAGCTGCTGCTAAGCAAAATTCAAGAACGCCTGCACCTACAGAAGCTGAGTTAAAGTGTTCCCCTCCACAAGTCCCAGCTGAACATGACTGTCAGTCCATGTCAAAGGAAAGTGAGTGTGACTTTGAATACTACCCTTCTTACAAACTGAGTCAGTTGTTTCGGGGCAATCCCCTAGTCAATCCTGGAGATGAAGCTGGGCCTTCTGGACTGTCTAAGCCCCCAGCTTTGTCCCTGGAGCCAATGCTCCCAGAAAGTGAAGTGCAAAGCATCAAGTCAGATGATATGGAATCATTGTGTATGGTTGAACTGTTTGAGTTTTCAGAGGAGGAAAATTATGGACTGGGACAAACTGGTGATATACCAGCACAAGAAGAGTGTGTTGAGTGCCCTGATGATTCACTGTCAGTGTCAGAAAACTCCCCATGTGAGCCAAGTGTTGTGGACTCAGAGATTGTAATTCCTGGAGCTGAAAGTGCCCCAAGTTCTAGCCTCTCTACTCCCCTGACAAGTGAGGATAATGCTGAAAATGAGGCTCAGGGTGCAGAGACTGTAACAGTTCCCCCTAGAATGACTGGTCGAGCTGTAAAGCCTGTGGTGCATCTCAGTTATGATTCCCCTGGGAGGCCTGTGGACTTGCCTCTCAGTGTTGTCCATAAAGGAGTGTATGTGTCCCCGAGCTCATTGCCCAAACTGAACATCAGTGCTAATTCCAAGTTACTTGTGTTGCCCTCTAGGTATGGTGCCCCTGCCGTATCCAGCCCCAAGGTAGCTGATAGGGAAGGGCCCCTTCTCTTCAGGTTTCATGTACAGGAGGTAATAATCTGAGTTATGGTACAATGTGTGTATAATACTGTGAAAAAAGTGATGTACTGAAAAGTTTCAGAAATGTGTTTCTGGTAAGGTGATATGTTGGCTGATGATTACATGTATAAGCCTAATGTGATATTGATGTAAATGTATATGGTTGCATTGAAATTTATGGGGGTATTTACTTGACGCGGATGCCACGTTTTTCCAGGCCAGGAAGGGTGTAACCCCTCTGCAAATGGGGGTTCCCAAAAGTCTTCCAGGAGCTTGTCTGAATGCTCCAAGTCTGGGCAGTGTTCGGTGTCTGAGCTGTTTAAATGTGGTTCCAAGTGAGTGCTATTTGAGCCTCCACGTACTGTCTCTTTAACAGCTGTCTGCTTGCAGATTTAATTAGTTATGGGGGGGACTGTGTATTTAATGCTCGAATCCCGTCCGAGCTGCTGCCAATTCGCTCCGTTTCTGTCGTCGCTACATGTGCAGAGGGAGCCTTGTTGAAAGATACAAGTGTTTGCCAGAAATCATTTAGAGTGACTGAGAAAATGTAGTTTGTCTAACCTGTCTTTATTTTAGCACAAACTGTTTCAGTGTAGCTCTTTCATTTTGGTCCTGAACTGCTGTGCTGGGCCAATTGGGTTAAGAGAGCCCTAAAATGGAGCCTGTGGACAAATCAGAACTTGGACTCTTAATTTTGAGCCAGCCACAAGGGGATTGTATGGGCAGTGACTCTCGGAAATGTAGTTTTGACCTTGGCGCCTTTTTTCACCAACAGAGGGAGTCTTATTGTGAGTGACAGCTGAACCAACCAACAGAATGGTGTGGAGCTAAAGGAAATGCCCTGCTCTGTGACTGGAAAGCTCAGATCAGTTGTGACAGTGAAGAGAGAAGGAGCTGTATGCTTCTGCAGTGTATAGTTTTGCGCCGGAAGCGCTTGTGAGGCCGTGAGGTTCGTCCTGCAGCTGTTGCAAGTGCCAGTTCGGACTGACTCCGATTGTGAGGAGAAAGAAGGAAGTCTGAAGAGTGGAAACCAGGCTCACCCTGTAGAAGACTGGAGAAATTGCTGAATCACGCTCGGTCTGTCAGGAACTGAAGCTGCTGTGTGTGCTCCCGCGTATTTTGCAGTAATTGCGATCAGGATCGAGGAGCAGCCTGCCTGGTATAGTACTTTCCTTTTACATATGAATGTGTGTAGTGCTTGTGGGGAATCGCTATTTCCAATCCCCGTGCTGTGTGCTGAAGCTGGAAGCAAACCCCAGCTTAGCTTGGACTAAATACGTTTGCTATCAACTGCAATGCGGTCCAGTCACAAGGACCTTGTCTCCATGCCCTGTTGTTCTGGCAATCCAGAATAACATCTACCATCTGGTTGTCAGCTTGGGTATTGTGAGTACAAATCAGGGTATTCCCCTGCAGTCTGTTTTCAATCACAAGTGTGTCATGTAATTCTTGTTTCCCTGCTTCATGGACTGAGCCATCCGGCTCCGGATTACAGTTGGGTGTTGTGCATATATTTTCTTCTATGGGGTCCCATCCATCTGCACCTGCCCGGCAACGGACCTGGCTAGCCCCCCAACCTGGGTACCCAGAGTGTGACTTTTCAGACCCTGTATGTGTGCACAGTACTGTGATTTAATGCCACCAATTAACCTGATTTCCCCCTTCCGTGTTACTGCCCCCTAAATAAATCAGATTTGTTGTTGTTATACTATATACAGTCTGTGGTGTGGTACTTATGGAAACAGTATTTTATTTCGCTGTGTATGCGGTTTAACCTTATTTTACAGGGGTCCTCAGAGACGTGCTGCAGAATCAGTCTCGAGGGTAAGTGGTGCTTTATGAGTGAACAGTGTGTATACGTGAGGTATTGGGGCTGTAACTTTGGTGTACTGTGTGAGCCACTAGAGGGAATAAAAGGGGGTCTCAGTGTCCCAGAGGGCTGTGACCAAGCTAGTCTAACCACTACAGACCCTGACCTCTGGGTGGAGGCACCCGCCATAGGACCTAGGCTCCTCAACATTTCCGTAGTCAAACAGGCAGGGGTAGTAGCCCTTGGGATAGCGCCACCTAGGGGGTTACATCAATGTTCTTTAAAGGGACATTGTAAACCTGTTTTTCATCATATCATTTCTAGTTAAAAACTCACATTTTATGATTGCTTACCTTCTCTAAAATTCATTGATGTTGCTGTTTGTTTTGTCTGTCTCCTTCAGTAGAACTGAAATGCACAGCAATGTATATTTATAAACCACTTTGTTTTTGTTTAAAATCTTGGATCTGTTCTTACTGCATACTTCCTGAGCATTAGAAACGCACCCAAATAGTGCAGTCACTCATGAGGCAGTAGCCTCCTAAACTCCCACTGCATCAGAAGTGTCTAGACTGTGTTGTGGGTGTTCCCAAGTCCAGGAAAGATGCAGTTGGCACTGATAGAGAACTGTAAACAAACATGTGTTTGTATGGTAACACCAGTATGGTGGGCAGTCTGTTTTTCACTCTTTCTAGGAAAAAAAGTCAGAATCAAACTAACAGCTACATCAGTGATCTTTACAGAATGTTCGCAATCATAAAATGTGTTTTTTAAATTGGGGACACTTTTGAGACATAAGGTGGTTGACAGTGTCCCTTTTAAACGCACTAGCCTCTCCCAAAAAAAAAAAAAAAAAAAAAGTATTAAGAATTTCCATTGCAGGTATTTCTTTGATTACCATGAACACCACTCGCTAGCATGACAAGTTTGCTTGAAAACTTCCTGCAATATATGAAATTAAGGTTCTGGCTGCATATGAGGGGTGGGTGGGGGTGTGTGTGTGTGTGTGTGTGTGTGCGTGAGTGGAATTCTGCAGAATTTTGAATTCATGTATTCCATGTTACCATTCCATTGGGGTGGTGGTGGTATTTTACTTCTGGAATACTGCAGCTTTTTAATTCTATTCATTGGTAAACAATTGGCACAGTGTATTGCATGTGTAGAAAGAGATTAGTGATAGATTTAAAAAAAATCTGTGGAAGGACTGTTGTAGCAATATTATGTTTTATAACATGGTTATCTAAAATACAATCATTTCATTGGTCAGAACGCATCACCTGACCATTGGTTAATCCCCGATATACCCACAGTTGCCTTGCCGGTCCACAATATCCTGATCGACAGCAATGTAAACTGACTTGGAGAAATCACTCCACCATAGACACATTGAAAAAGAGAAGGCGGATCCTGCCTTCAAAGGTGGATTCCGCATCCTTATAACAATAAATCCGCCTAGTGAACAACTACAAAGACAGCATTCTCTAGACACATTATTCATTAGGTGGAAGGACTATTTTAGTAGAAATCCATGTTCAAACACACACATTTTAATATTCCTTTACATAAACCTCTAATATGAGGCGGCTCATGTTATAAGAGGATTAACCCACTCCAGGGTATGGGTTTACTGAGCATTAATCCACGCCTGAGTGGTTGAAATCACTCAGCCTGCGGCCTCGTGATTCCCCCGCGTGGATTAATGCTAAGTAAACCCATACCCTGGAGTGGGTTAATCCCTCCTTGTGTGGGTTTTAAAACATGACTGACTTACCTGCTGGCCAATCTGGCCTCTTTGATGAGCCAAAGCCAGCCGTTTTGGTGTGAAAAACTAATTTACCAATGATGATTTATTTATTCTTAAAGATTTATTTTGACTTGTGCTATTATTTTGGTACCATTTTATAAACCACACATTTCAGAGCTTGTGGTTACCACTCCCCACCTGTGGTTCAAGGGCACTTGGCTAGTGTTTCATATCTCCAACCAGGGTGCGAAATTCCTATTTATTTATTTGCTTTTGTAAACCAGGTTAGCACACTAGACAACAAGTGCCTATTTTCAGGTGCGACCCAGGAGGTTACAGAGTACATAAGAAACACAATACAGAGTCAGGGTACATACGGGCCCACGAACAAGTGGGTGGAACAGCAACAAGGTACAACTGTCAAATCATAGTAAGGTAGGCAGTAAGCAACAGGATACATAACAGCAATTGAAAGGTAGGTTAGCAACAGGTGACATCATGACAGAAAATACAACAAAATTACATGAGAGTACATGAGCACCTAACATCAGAGAGAATGCGCTTCAAACATTGTGCAGCTAGAAGTGGGAAGTGCTATGACAGGAGCGCCTCCCCTGCCAGGAAGGCTAAAAATGCCTTATGCAGGTAGACAGCAGAGAGTAGCAGCGATCAGTGTATCAACCCACGGTCTCCCAAAGAGTATCCGGGGGGAGGGAGAGACTGTTCTGGAACTAAGTAGCACAAAGCCCAGCAGAGGCGGTTTTGAGGAAGTTCCAGAGGGACGTTTTTAAGCAGGGATGGGAGGAAGATGCATGAACAAGGGCAGGAAGGGGAGTTCCATAAGCTGGGCGCATAGATGGAGAAGGTCCGGTCACCCGTGAGGGTGCGGGTCTTAGGAACTAGGTGGATCTGACAAGCACTAGATCTTGGGTGGTAGGCAGGGGTATCATATTTGAGGGGAAGGGCAAGTGCAGAAGGAGTGGCCGTTCTAATGACGTTATCAACGAAGTTGCCAAGGACAAATGCGCTATGTTTTTCAGGGGAGCCACTCCAGTCGGGAGTAGAGCTCACAGCGATGCGTAAGGCTAGGTGTGGAGAGTGCGAAGCAGCAGATGTTGTAAGCAGTATCCCACTTTGCTAGGCTAGAATTCGAGACTGGGGCAAAGGCTACGAGCCCATAGCAGAGGGTCGGAAGGAGTATCCCCCTGGCTATGGCGAGGCAAGCAACAGGGGTGAGGCAATCTTTTGCCCTGTAGGCAAGTCCAAGCTTCCCGTTTGTAGCTTTACAGACAGTCCGAAGGTGCATGGTGAGATCCAGTTGTGGATTGGGGGTAACTCCTAGGTACTTGACAGCGTTGGTGACCGGCAGAAGGGAGCCATTGGCACCATAAATCATTAGAGGAGTAGGGCAGGAAGTGGTTTTGGCCACAGAACCAAAGAGCATGGCCTGGGTCTTGTCCAGGTTGATGGTGAGCTTGTGTCCCTCCAGCCATTTCTGGATACGATCGAAATCCGAGTTAAGTCAGGAGTTGATGCTAGAAATGTCCTGAGAACTGTACATTACGATGAGGTCATCTGCATATAGAATTGGGTGCCCGTAGGTAGCAACGGAGGGCAGCTTATTTATGAAAAGGGAAAACAGAATGGGTCCAAGGACGGATCCCTGGGGGACCCCGCAGTTAACGGGGGAGAGGGTGCGGTTGAAGCAGGAGTATTGCTGTCTTCCCCCAAGGTAGTCTGAGAACCAGGCTAGGGCTCGGTGGGAGAATCCGAGGGAATGAAGAGTGGTATGGAGGAGGGAATGGTCAACCCGATCGAAGGCCTTTGAGAGGTCAACGAAGATGGCTTCAGTCAGTTTGCCTTGGTCGGTGGCTGACCGGATCTCAGAGGTAACCACGGCCAGTGCAGTCGATGTGCTGTTCCCCCTCCTGAAGCCATGCTGGGCTGGGGAGAGAACTGCATAACTCTGAAGGTAATAGGATAGTTGAGAGGCAACTGCTTTTTCAGGGAGCTTACAGGTTGCCGAGAGTATGGCAATAGCTTTTCATATCCTTGGGGTCGCCTTGTTTGTAAACAGGGACAACCTTGGCCACTTTCCAAACGTCAGGTATGATCCCCGAGATAAGTGAAGAAGTAAATATATGAGCAACCGGCCTGGCGAGGAGGGGAACCCCCAAGCTCAGCAGCTTTGGTTTGAGGTTATCGTGACCTTCTCCCGTATGATGGGGGAGCCCGGCGAGGAGTTCCTTGGTCTCCCCAACTGAGAACCGTTTGAGGTAGAATGGTCGCGGAGGGGGGGGGTGCCCAACTTGACGTAAAGGGGCAGAGAGTTGGGAAGAAGGAGGAGCGGGCAGGTCAGTGAACATGCAGTTAAATGCAGTGGCAATAGTTTGGGGGTTATTGCAGTTGGACCCCCCGATATTCATGTTGGTGGTCATTCCCTTGGCAGACCCTCCAACCAGGTTTTTGACATTTTGCCAAAAGCGCCGGGGGTTGTAGGCCGAGGCTAGCAGGGCAGATTTGCTGTACTCGCTCTTTGCGGTGCGATAGCTCTCTTGCAGGAGTTTCTGAGCCGCCGGTATTCAAGGAGGTCGTTATTGTTGCAGGAGATCTTGTGTTTCACCCAGTATTTGTCTCTCTGCTTCATGAGGGAGAATAGTCCACCATGGAGCCACTTCGTGACCGTGCTCTTTTTAGTCATTGGAGCATGCCTGTTTTGCAAGGGGGCAAATACGGCTAGGAACTGATCAAGGGCTGCGACAGGGTTATTTGTAGCAGTGACCTTAGACCAGTCAGCACATCTAAGGTTATCGAGGTAATCATTCAGGATGAGCTTAGAATAGTCCCTCATCTGGATCACTTTGCAGGGGACTTTGGGCGAGGAGGTGCCCCGTATGCAGTAGGTTGGAGAGTGATCTGAGATGACGTCAGGGAGAGTACCAGAGTGGACAATTCTGTCTAATCTATTGCTTAGAACCCAGTCAATAAGTGAGCCTTTGTCCCCCCGAGAGGAGATCCTAGTGGTCCCCGTGATGATCTGACCAAGAGCAGGGCCTGAAAGGAGAGGCTCAAATAGCTTGATATTAGGCCCCAGCCAGTTGAGGTTGAAGTCCCCCAGGATGAGCAGCTCATTTGAGCCAATATTATCTTTAAGGTGGTCAAATAGAGAGGAGAGTCCTTGAACACCCCGCTTTGGAGGGTTATAGGCACAGACTAGGTGCACCTTTTTAGTGTTCCCAAGTAGGATGAGGGAGTGGAGGAACTCGCAGGCAGGGGGTTCAAGAGGTGAATGAGACACAGTAGACACGTTAAGGTGCACCCTGAAATATAGGAGTACGCCTCCCCATGCTTACTGCCTGCCCTGTCACACCGGATGTGGCTGTAGCCTGGGAGGGCGCACGCAGAGTCGGGGATTTGTGGCTTCAGTCAAGTTTCCGTGATACCCAAAATGTCCGGCTTGTAGTGGCCGGCCCGTGAGTTCTGCAGGGTTTTGGAGGATGTTGCCTATATTGCTTAGGTGCCCCAGGGCAGGCACTTTTGCTTCAGGACATCTACAGCTGTTTATTGCCTGCCCCTTTGGGCACCTAAGGTATTTTCCACAGAGTTCCGTTTTTTATGTTTGCTTGCACACGTGCAAGAAACATAGTGCCACCATACAAGTTTTCATAGGTGTGCCTCCCCCACTTCCAGTGCCCTGCTCCCTTTTGCAGCTGCATCTACATCGCGCCAGTGAATGCCCGAGCTGTCTATGACAGATGTTCAGATGCAGTGGTGTACAGTTCTGAGGAAAACACCACCACAGTCAGCAGTGGTAACGTGTAGGCAATTTGCATGCTGCCGTCCGCAGTATGCAAATTGCCTACACGTACGTCTTCACTGCATCTGAACTGTCATAGACAGTTCGTCATCTTCCCCCCCCCCAACGAAAACTTACATAGCATGCTGGGAGACTACCCCAGCATGCTCATGCGCCTCCCCCACCCCATACACTGTATGACCAGGGGTGCCCAATCCCCGTCTGCTCCACTGCCCCCAAACAGACTTCTAGGTGCCACGTTGGGAGCCTACCAACGTGGCAAAGTCCTTGGGGCGACGGGTGCCTAATCCCCGCCGGTTCCACTGTACCTCCAAAAGAAACACAGACTTCTAGGTGCCACGCTGGGAGCCCACCCCAGTGTGGCAAAAGTCCTGCGTCGTGAAGAAGAAGAAGATCCTTCGTTGACTGTCTTGCCCCCCTCCCCCAACCCACACCCACCTTCTGCACACCCACCTCCCCACACACACACCTGATCCCATACTTACCTCTGGAGCCCAGCGCGATGATCTTCGGTGGACCAGGAATACGTCTGCACTCTTCAAAGCCGACTGCGAACTGAAGAAATGTCTGTAAGCTGTATAATGGTATAAACAGGGTTTTTTCAACTTTGGTGCATATCTCGACCATTTTGGGGAATTTTTTCACCAAATTTTCAACATGGGGTTCTTGGGGCCCCACCTCATGTACTCAGTCACTGTCATTTTGTTATTCGGTCCCGAAGGTGATTTCCGGTCACTGCATGGAACCACCTTCGGGACCAAGTAACAAAATGACAGTGTCTAATTCGTGGTAACCCCTACCAAAACTTATGTTGAAATTTGCTGAAAAAATTACTGTTACGAGCGTGTGTTGCGCAGTTCCTACGCACGCTGGTAACTTCGTAAATTTTTAATATTTTCACTCCAGATTTTTAACATTGTCATTTTACCACACGTCCTTATGAGGAGTACAGCTGTCATTTTTCACATCTCACCCAAAATGTGTTTTCGCGCTTGTAGCTCACAATGGTACAGTCGGTGTGCAAAATCAATGTTCAGCACAGATTAAGAAAATCACTGACACTGTTCATAAGCAGAGGTCTTACAATGGCTGTGTTAAAAATTTGGTGACAAAAGTCCATAAAATGACTGTGTTACGAGCGTGCATTGCACAGTTTCCAAGCACCCTCGTAAGTTCATGAATTTGTAATATTTTCAGTCCAGATTTTCAACACTGGCATTTTTTCCACACCTCCTTATGAACAGTACAGCTTTAATTTTTCACACCCGGGCCGAAATGTGTTTCTGCACTTCCGGCCCAGAAGTGCATGGTCGCTGTGGGAAATCAGTGTTCAAGACAGGTTAAGAAAGTCACAGTGACACTGTTCATGAGCGGAGGTCCCAAAATGCCTGTGTTGACAATCTGCTGTTTAAAAAAAAAAAAAAAATCCCCAAACTAATTACATTACGGGTGTGCGTTGAGCAGTTTCTAAGCACACTTGTGACTTCACCAGGTTTTTTTTTTATATTTTCACCATTGCCATTTTTTACACCTCCCCATGAACAATACAGCTGTCATTTTTCACATCCTGTTGAAAATGTGTTTTCGCACCTGTGGTGTCAAATGGCGTAGTCGCTGTGCAAAATCAGTTTTCGGATAACAAACTGATATTGCCACTGTTCATGAGGTGGGGGTTACAAAAAACCCATGCTGAAAATTTGGAGTGAAAATACCAACGAGCACCTGTGGCGTTAGGGTTTCCGACCATAATGCCCCACCCTGAAGAGACTGACAGGCATCAGGGGTGTGACTTGGGATTGTCGCATGTAATGCTTATGCCATTCCACCACTACCCTGCAGCCAGTGACGGGCATCAAGGTGTGCCTTGGACTCTTCCGCCCCAAAGTTCACCCCATTCTCCTATACTGAACCCATCTCACTGTATGTCCTTATGGAATGGGGTGAGCATAAGGCCCAAAGACCCCAAGGCACACCGTGACACTTGTCGGTGCCTGCAGGGTAGGGTGTGGTGAAATGGCATGGCCGATATGCCTGACAACCCAAAGACACACCCCAGTGCCTGTCAGTCTCTGCAGGGTGGTGGTGGGGTTGGCTTCAGTTAAATTCTTCATTGCCATTCCTATTATGCATCTAACTCCTACACTACCAGTGCTAGCAAGCCAACATTCAGCATTGAGAAATGCTTGTTTGTTGTTGGAGTTGAGTTTTGGTCATTCAGACGGACTGCTTCTATATATTTTTTTTTTTTTTTTTTTTTTTTTTAGCTCAGTCAGTTTCCTGGGCGGGTGTCCAAGGAGCGCAGGTGCAGAGCGGACATCTCGAGAGCAGATCACAAGTATGCTCATCTGGTATGTCAGCTGACTGCTTGCCTGGTTGAAGGTTCGGAGAGGAGGTCGGAGGAGTAGGTTGATGTGCCATTTGAGTGGTACAGAGTCAGTCTTCTGGAGTCCCACGGTCTCTGTTAGAGGTGGGCTGAAGCAGGCACGTGCACCATTCGGTGCCAGTATTTTACCTTTTCGCCCGCCCCTCCAGACAGTATAAAATGCAAGGATGCTCCACAGCATTATTCTTTGGCTTTCTTTCCGGGAGACTGGTCCTGTTGCAGTGGTAGTCTGCAGGGAAACACCAATTGATCATCATGATCCACCTAATAAAAAAAAAAAAAAAAAAAAGAGCTCAGTTTGAATACAGAAGAAAAAAAAAAAACTGCTGCGAAGTAGGGGGATTTAAATTTAAATAGTGGTAGCCAGGAGCGGAGTCACTGTGTCTGAGACCACGAGGGTGTCTCCATTCAGGAGGGAGGGAAATCTGCAGGAGAAAACTGAAAGCACAGTGAAGCTTAATGAAAAAATAAACTAGGAAGCAAGCAACTGCAGCTAAGCAGCCAGAAGCAGTCCTGACTGAGGCTAAGCTGCTGTTTCTGTTCAGCTGAAAAAAAGTCTGTGTCTGTAATAGGAGAGGCAACTGCAGAGACTCCTGGCCCTGGAGAAATACTGCAGACATAGTGTGCAGAAGACTAGAGACTAGCTCTCTGTCTTCTAAATACGCTGTACCAGTCTGCAAATTAAATATCAAAATTGCCCAAAACCAAAACTGACTAATTTTGCACTGCTACTGTCCTTTTGGATTTATTTTAGTATTCTTCCTAGCAACTTCAGTCTCTGAACCAGTAATAAAAACAACTTTTATAGACTGCAGCAGAGTGAGGGAGGAGTGGGGCTAGCCAGGTGGCCATTACCAGTCACTTTACATTGCACTTGCATTTTGCAGTCTTTTTTTTCCCCCCTCCCCCACTGTAGTCCCAGCCTCAGCTTAGTAGTAGCTGAACTTGCAGGGAAAATCTCTTGGCAAATTGAAATCTAGACTATAATAATATACCTGTATGTAACTTGTTGCTTACTTTACATGATATAAACATAAGCCTAGCCAAATAAAAAAGTTCTCAACTTCTTTGAGCTGAGGAGGTAGCTATTTGAAAAAGATTGTGAAGGGAAGGGAAGGGAGTCGGGGACTGGGAGCTACTCATCTACCTTGTACAGTCACTATATAATTGGTCAGAGTCGCGTACTGAAATTCTACATACAAGGATCCTTCTCCCACTCTGTTAAATATAGTCTCCTAATAAAAGTTTGTGAACAACAGCTACTTCTTGTGTGGTGTGTGTGTGTGAAGGAGTATGGTACCCAGTACAGTACCTGAAATCTAAATAAAAAGGATCTTTCTATAAAGTCTCTTGATTTTGAAATTTTTTTACAACTACACTTAAGCTACATGTGGGCTACCTAAAAACATCCAAATAAAAATAATATGTTGTGCTATTATTAAAGGTAAAACGCTGTACTCTGTTGTGAGAGAAAGAGTCTGGGTAAATACAATTTTGTGACCTATCTAAAATCTGAATACAGTTATAAAAAATGTGTTAAGCTTTTTACAAGCTGTGCTGTGTGGAGTGGACTATCTAAAATCTGAATACTGTTCTAAAAATCTTACATTTTTTACAAGCTACACTGGTGTGGACATCTAAAATCTGAATATTACTCGCGTATCATAGCATACAATTATAAAACATAATCAGACAACAGCACGCAGTTTTTCTTAAGTTTATTATTATTGAAGACAAGAAAAAATTACTCACCCGTAATCTTGTTTCTCCTAAGGGAATCTTACTGTATTCTGACTTATGCAGTATGGTCTCACCATAGACTGCCCCGGAGCTGAAATGGTTAATAGAACCTATGCAAATGATGGAATGCTAGGCTCAAACTCGGTTTTCAAACCACTGTCCCTAGTAAACAACCTCTAACCATCAGATTCTTACAAAGCATGCACTAAGCAGTTTCCAACTAATGAAAGGATAATAATAATAGTACTAACAACCATAGAACCCTCCCTGAACCAGAAATGGCAGGAGGAAAAACATACAGAATTACCCTTCTTTCAACTACTCCAAAAACCTGGCTTCCTTGAAGACTCAAGTCACAGATGCTAAAAAATAAAAACAGTATAAACTCCCCAGGTTTGCAACAACCAGTACAGCTGTAATGCAGGGACTTTAGGTTTCAGCAGGGGAGGAAGGGAGGGAGCTCGGAATACAGTAAGATTCCCTTAGAAGAAACAAGTTTGCTAAGGTGGGTACAATTTTTTTTCTTCAAACCCCAGGAAATCTTACTGTATTCTGATTTATGCAGATTACCAAGCAGTGCCTTTGGAGGTTGGCCTATAACCTATTTAGGAAACATGCTCTGCAGGACTGCTGTGCCAAACCTGGCATTACCTCTGGCCTGGACATCCAAACAACAATGTTTGGTGAATGTGTGGACTGTTTTCCAAGTGGCAGCTTTACAGATGTCCACCAGGGGAATATCTCTAGCAGCTGCTAGGAGGCTGCAGTACCTCTAGTGGAGTGAACTCCGAGGCCTGCAGGAGGTTCCTTAGCTACTTTGCTATAGCAGAACTGGATACAGGTGACAATCCACCTGGCAGTGGATAGTTTTGTGCCAGGTTTTCCTTTTCCCACCTCTCTGAAGGTAAGGAAGAGCTGGGTTTGGTTCTGTCTGTGACCCTTTGTGTGGTCAAGATGGTAGCTGACTGTCCTTTTTACATCAAGGCTGTGCAACCTACGTTCATCTGAAGTGGAATGGTCTGTTAAAAAAGACTGGCAAGGTAATAGACTGGTTAAGATGAAAGTCTGATACCACCTTAGGTAAGAACTTAGTTCTCAGGACAACCTTGTTCCTATGAACTGTGATATACCCTGGCTCTGTGGATAGTGCCTGGAGTTCACTGACCCTTCTGGCAGAGGTAATGGCAACCAGAAATACAGTTTTCCAAGTCACATATTTCAGATCTGCTGATGACATGGAATCGAATGGAGGTTGCATGAGCTGAGCAATGCAAATATTTAGATCCCACATGGGAGTGGCTGTAAATGTAGCAACCCTTTAAAGAATTTTTTCAACACTGGCTTAGAGGCCAAGGAGGAGGAGGAAGAAGCTTTACCTGCCGATAAATAAGCTGAAACAGCTGCTAAATGCACACTCAGAGTGGAAATAGTCAAGCCTGTGGAGTGCAAATGAGCCATATAATCTAAGACAATAGAAATGTTAGCTTGAGAGTAATCCAGGTCTCTGCCGTGGCACCAAAAAGAAAACCTTTTCCATTTAGAGGCATATGTCTTCTTAGTGGATGGTTTTCTGGAAACCATCAGTATGTCCATAACCCCTTCTGAAAGATGCACATCTACATACTCTAGGTCCTCAAGAACCATGCATTGAGTCTGAGGGATAATAAGTTGGGATACATGATTCTGCCTTGGGAGGAGGTCAATAAATTGTACTTCCTGGGAAGACTGATTGGCTGGGCTACTGATATTGATAGGAGTATTGAGTACCAAGGCTGCCTGGCCCAATCTGGAGCAATGAGGATCATTGAGGCTGGTTGAAGCTGGAGTTTGTTCAATACTTTCAGTAGTAGGGGAAATAGAGGGAAAGCATACAGGAATCTCCCTGTCCAATCTAAGAAGTGCATCCAGAAAGATTGTGCCCCAGCTGGGGGGTCTGCAGCAATACTGTGGAAGATAGAAATTGTCTGGGGCTGCGAACAGATCCACTTCTGGAGTGCCCCACCTCCTGAAAATGGTCTGTAAGACCTGTCTGTTCAGTGACCATTCGTGATGATTCTGGTTTATCCTGCTGAGGGCATCCACTAGGACATTGTCCTTGCCCAGGAGATGAACAGCTGAAAGTGACACCTTTAGAGAGTATGCTAATGTCCAGAATTTCATAGCTTCTGTGCAGAGAGGGGTTGACCTTGTGCTCCCTTGCTTGTTTATATAGTACATGGTGGTTGTATCATCTGTTCTGACCTGCACCACCTTGCCTACCACCTGAGTGGCAAAGGACTGAAGGGCCAGAAGAACCACTCTTGAGTTCTAATAGATTGATGTGCACGAGGGATTCCTGCTTTCCGCAAGTGTCATGAGTAGTGTGAGCCCCTAAATGTGCTCCCCACCCTAAGAGGGAAGCATCTGCGGTAGGTATCAGAGAAGGGGACTGCTGAAGGAAAGGTACCCCTTGTCTGAGGTGCTCCTTTACCTGCCAGTAGAGTTTGAATAAGGGTGGCTGTGACTCGGACTAGTTTTGATAAAGAGTCTTTCTTTTGGGACCAGTACTCCCTTCGGTGAAAATGGATGTCTCTCATCTGAAACCTTGCTCCTGGGATGGCTACAGTTGAGGCTGCCATGTGCCCTAACAGTTGCAGGAAATGCCTTGCCGGTCTGGAAATGTGTGGTGAAAAAGACCTGGCTATTTGAATCAGGTTGTCCACCCTGTCCTGAGGAAGATAGGCCATTCCTGTTCTTGTATCCAGTTCTGCCCCTATGAACTTGAGCAACTGCACCAGTTCTAGGACAGACTTCTTTTGATTCATTAAGAACCCCAGGGAGGGCAGGGTGGTCTGAGTGACAGACTCTCTCACTTGTTGCTGTGACTGGCCTACAATTAGCCAGTTGTCCAGATAGGGGAATACTGACACCCCTAGCCACCTTAGGTGTGCCACCACGACAGCTAGGCATTTTTTTGAATACCCTTGGAGCAGATGTTAGTCCGAAGGGCATTACTCTGAATTGATAATGGCCGGATGGCAACCTGAATCAGAGGTAATTTCTGTGAGACCTTCTGACTGGGATGTGAAAGTAAGCATCTTTTAGGTCCAGGGATGCTAGCCAGTCTCCCTGCCTCATAGTAGGTAGTATGGTGACCATCTGGAATTTTGGTTTTGCTAGATGCTTGTTAAGGTATCTGAGGTCCAGAATAGGACGCCACTCCCCTGTATTCTTTAATGTAAGGAAGTATCTGGAGTATAGGCCCTTGCCTCTTTGAATGGCAGGGACTGGTTCTACCGCCTGAAGCAGCAGAAGGCATGCCACTTCCTTTTCCAGTAGGGTTATTTCTGATGGAGAGGGCTTGAAAGCCCTTGATCTCAGCCTTGTTCTGATTTTGAAGCTGAGGACCAAACCCTGGCCCACTACTTCCAGAACCCATTTGTCTGTGGTGATGTTTTTCCATTCCTGGAAGTAGTGGGCCAGTCTTTCCCCCACTGGTAGTGGGGAGGCGACCCGGACATTCTGCTCAGGGAGTCTGCTTAGATTGAGCTACTGGTTGGATAGTGGGACTAGTGCGGCCAGTACCCTCCTGCCCCCTAAAGTATCCCCATGGCTGGTACTGGGGAAAAACTTGGGGCTGAAAATAAGGCCTGTAAGGAGTCCTGCCCCTGCCACCCCTCGAGTGGTGTCTCTGGAGGTTGGCAGATCTCTCCTTTACTGCTGCACTTTTGTAAGCAGATTTGTAATCCTCCATTTTTTTCATATGTGCCTTTGTTTGTTCTCCAAACAGAGACACAGGGTCACAGGGGAAATCCAAGGCTTTGCTTTGTGTGTCCTGTGAGAGGTTAGCGGTTCTAAGCCATGCAAACCTTCTCAGAGACACTGCTGAAGCCATCTGCCTGGATGCAGTGTCATTGGAATCCACTGCCATCCTAAATTGGGTGTTAGATGCTTCAATGCCACTTCTTCCAGGTCAGCAGCCATTGGAGGAGGAACTGACTTGGCAATTTCCAACACAGTGGACCACACAGATTTTTGATATCTGGCTAAATATGCCATATAGGATGCCTGCCCAATGGATAGGGAGGATCCTAAATAAATCTTCTTGGCTATTGAATCCATCCTCCTGGAATCTTTTTCAGGAGGGTGGGAGGCCAGAGGGATGCCAACTTTGTCACAAGCTGCAGCCTGTACTACACCTTCATGACTGGGGTGACCAAATAAAAATTCAGCCTCAGCCTTGTCCACCCAGTACTTTCTGTCCACTTTCTTATCAGTAGGAGGGACAGAAGTGGGGTTCTCTTAAAATTTTTTTTATGGTCTGCCTCCTCAAAAATTTGTGTAAGGAGAGAAGCAGCCATTTTGATGGAGGGACGTCCATCATCTCCTTATAGTTTTCCTCCTCCTTATTTTCTAGCAATTCCTGAGATGGGAGGTCGAGAGACTGTGCCACTTGCTTCATAAAAGCAAAGTATGAAGACAAATCTTCATTTCCCTTATTAGGGGAATCAGGCCTGTGGGGATCAGAGGAAGATGTCTGGCTCTATAGGCTCATCATAGTCATTGTCCCCGTAATCCTCTTCAGGGTCTTCACCAAGACTAGGATCCTCAAATTGTTCCCCACCTTGGTCTATTAAACTGGGGATTTGTGAACCGGGAGTTCGTGGAACCGGCTGTTTTTCAACTGGAACCAGAGACTGCAAGGATTGCATAATCCTGATCGCGTCGCGATCTCCTCAGAAGAAAGAACCGCTGTAGAAACCGGTTGCGGTTCCTGGTGCTTTTCTTTTCACTTTTTCTTAACTGCAACGGCTGGTTCAGCAGCCTTATCTGTGGTTCTTTTCTTGGTGGAACTACCGCCCTGTCACAGGGCAGTCCCTCCGGTTCAGTGGACTGTTCAGTGGCCGGGTTAGCAGCCTTATCAGTCATTTTTTCCCCCTTAGTCTCTTCAAACGCCTTTCAGGGGTGGACTGAGGGAAATTAGCACAGGTTTCAGTGTCTGTCTGAAGGTGGTCAGACCCCAGACAGAACAAACAAATTAAATGAGGATCAGCCTTTGCAAACAGTTCCCCACACTCTGTGCAGTGCTGGAAACCTGTGGGTCCTGTTATCTTTTTTTGGTTTCTGTGACATAAGAAATTCAAACTGAGAATCAGACTTTTTTTTTTTTTGTTCGGTTGTTACACTGTAAGAAACCAGGCTGTTTAGATATACAAATCCAGGAGTTACCCCGGTTGGAAAAAGGGACCCACTAACCAGAAATTACTCCAGTAAAAGTTTAAATGACTGACTATAAAACGAGTCAGAATATAACAAATTAACTAAAAATAATTATGAAAACAAAATAAGGGAACTGTCGGTTTCTCCTCGGTTAAAGAACTGGGGAGAAAAACGATTACTCACCCCTAATAACTAAAATCTATACAATTACTGCCTGTATACCAAGGACAGTGATAAGAATACCATTAAAAATAAATTTACTGAGGTATAAACTGAGGAAAATAAATTTTCTTCAAGAGATGGAGAGCTCTCTGGAGAAGTCTCACTGAGGCAAGCGGAGTAAAGAATCTGACGGTTAGAGGTTGTTTAATAGGGATAGTGGTTTGAAAACTGAGCTCGAGCCTAGCATTCCATTATTTGCATAGGTTTTATTAACCATTTCTGCTCCAGGGCAGTCCTATGGTGAGACCATACTGCATAAGGCAGAATACAGTAAGATTTCCTGGGGTTTGAACACACATTTTTCCTTGTTGCGTTTATTATTATTACTGAGTGAGTGACAATCAAAAATTCTAAAGCCAATAGTCATGAGCAACCAGACAGACACCATGAGTCTTTTGTTACCCTCTGGTTAAGCTTTTTTTTTTTTATGCGGCTCAAAGTAATGCATTTTAATTTCTAAAAGTCCGCTACCTGGAAGTGTAGTGGACATTGGAGCTGTGCCACTAAGTGTAATGGTGCGGCACCACACCGTGTGCTTCCATGCATTTGCATAGAAGCGCATAGTGCGGCACCGCACCATTACACTTAGTGGCGCCACTCCAACGTCCGCTACACTTCCGGGTAGCGGACTTTTAGAAATTAAAATGCATTACTTTGTGCTGCATAAAAAAGGAGCTTTTTTCAAAGAAGCTTAACCGGAGGATAACATTTGCAGGGGCGGGAGCCCCTGCAAATGACAGTTTCCCTTTAAGAGAAAGCGTCTTGATGAGACTGTGGGAACTGACTCGGATTCCCCAACATCAAGTACTAGTATTACTTTCGCAACCCCACCACCTCCTTGCCCAGACAGTGGAACTGTTGTGAATGTGACCACTGAAGTTTCCTCCAGTGCTGCTGCTTGTACTGAAAACCATGTTGAGGCCCCCTCACCCCACCAAAATTTAGAAAATTTCAGGAATCATGGAAAAAAGGGCAGGCAGTGGCTTACGTATGACACAGATAAATGTGCCATGTTCTGTACATGGTGCCAGAATTATGATAAAAGCCAAAGCAAAAATAATTTTAGAACTGGATGCAGTACTTACAAAGTGTTCATAGCACACAAAAATGCTGAGAAGGCATACATAGCAAACAAAAAGTTGGAGAAAGACCTACAGAGAAGTCCATACAATTAATGGAACAAAAAGAAATGGACCAAATTTACTAAACTGTTCTGTACTGCATATTACGTTGCTAGGACTGAAAGGCCTTTCAGGGATTTTCCTGGGCTAACAGATTTACAAAAAAATCATGGAGATGATGTAATGGGACAAAGTTACAGTAGTGGCAAGCAATGTCGTGTCTTTATTCACTACATTGCTCAAGATATTCAAATCACTACTGCTAGTCTTTTGGAAGACAATGATTACTTCTCTTTTCTTCTAGATTCATGTACAGATAAGTGTGACAGAGGAGGAGGGCATTTACGTGCATGTTTTTGACAATGGCCTGCCAGTTACAAGGTTTCTTACACTGAAACCGGTTAGTGTTCCTGGTGCTGAAAGCTTTTTAAATGTCGTCATTGTTGCATCAGAGAGTGATGGTGGTCCAAATGATGGTTGGAAACAAAAGCTGATTAGTGCAGCTTCTGATGGTGCTGCTATCATGTTAGGATCCACTTCAGGTGTTCTTATTTGAATAAAACAAGACTGCCCACACCTCACTGACACACACTGCTGTGCACATCATTTAGAGCTTGCTGTAAAGGATTCTTTCAAAGATGGTCCCTTTTACAAGTCGGTAGAACAACGTCTGCTGAACATTTACTCATTTTACCACAGGTCACCAAAAAGTTTGATAGGCCTACAGGAAACGGGATCCCTTTTAAATATTAATGTGGTCAAGCCAGTTAACACTGGTGGCACTAGGTGGCTTGCACACAGAGAATGGGCCATTTCTGCCCTTGAAAGGAACTGGGCTGCATTAGTGCCTCACCTCGAACATTTCTCCCTGACAAACAAGCAAGATCATGGCCAAAAAGCACTGGGAATACTTAAAGTGCTTAAGACTTTAAAATGTGTCATGTACATAACTTTCTGAAAGTGTTTGGTTATTTATCTGCTCTTAGTCTGTGCTTTCAGCAAGAGGATGCCACTGTTGTAAAAGTTCACAGCAAAGTAGAAAGCACAATTCAGAATCTAATGGTCAGAAGTATCAGCTTGGATTAAATGCAAAGAAGTGCAAAATAATGCACCTGGGAAACAAAAACCCCGGGAAGATTACACAATTGGGGGGGGTAGTAACAACAACAGAAATGGAAAGGGACCTGGCAGTAATCATATCAGATGACCTTAAGGTTAGCGAGCAATGTGAGAAGGCAGTAGGGAGGGCTGGGGGGATACTGGGATGTATAGGGAGAGGCATCACCAGCAGAAAACAGGAAGTTGTTATCCCTCTGTACATACAGTTGGTGAGACCCCATCTGGAGTACTGCATCCAGTTCTGGAGACCCCATCTCCGCAAGGACATAGACTGGATGGAGGTAGTCCAGAGGAGGGCAACTAAAATGGTGTAGGGTCTGCAAGAGAAGCCATACGAGGAGAGACTAAAGGAGAATATGTATACCTTTGAGGAAAGGAGGGAGAGAGGGGACATGATAGAAAGTTAAGTACCTCAGTGGAATCCACAAAGCCCAAGAGGGTAGCATCTTTCAGAAAAAGAGATGTGCAAGAACAAGGGGACACAATATGAAGATAGAGGGGGGGACGGCTCAGGGGCAATGTGAGGAAGTATTTTTGCATAGAGAGGGTGGTGGACACATGGAACAGCCTTCCTGGGGAGGTTGTGGGGTCCAAAACTGTGGGAGAATTCAAGAATGCATGGGACAGACATAAGGCAATTATTGTGGGGGGGGTAGGAAGAAATAGGCTGTTGGTTAACTAGGATCTGCAGCTTATCCTGTAGTTAGGGAAATAGTCAGCCTAGGTGGGCCAAGCGGTCCTTATCTGCCATCAAAGTCTATGTTTCTATGTAAATGGTCTCTCGAATGATGAACCTCTTCACCACATAACACTTACAGTACATCTGTAAATGAGAACCTAACTCCCTACAACAGTGTTGACTAAACTAATGAAACTAGCAGACACAGATTAGGTTCTCCTAGAGACATTGCAGAAGCCACAATTTCAGAAATAAAAACAATTCTTTAGAAGCATCACAGCACATTGCATCTTGCTTTCAGTCTTTCACAACCAATAAAGTGCTGCTAGCTGCAATAACTTTAAATTTTCAGTCCTGGCCAACATCCACAGAGGCACTTGAAACATACGGCGATCAGGCAATTCAAATAATTGTTAATCACTATAAAGTGGTCCTACAGTCACAAGGAGTTGATGTAACTTTAGTACTGCTGGAGTGGCTAGACTTAAAACAGCATGTACAGTGGTAGCCACAGACATTGCCAGCTATTTCCAGATATTTTGCGAAATTTCTGAAGAGTTTCTCTCTGCTGCCTCTACTGTTTAAATGCAAAAGGCATCAGATATT
Source organism: Neoceratodus forsteri (assembly GCA_016271365.2). NCBI lineage: Eukaryota > Metazoa > Chordata > Ceratodontiformes > Ceratodontidae > Neoceratodus > Neoceratodus forsteri. The sequence goes on from JADMNL010000025.1 coordinate 171,683,168, forward strand.
TCTGGAAATGTCTCAGAAATTTCAGGAAATAGCTGGCAATGTCTGTGGCTACTACTGTACTCCACTTGCTGTCTGTTGAGAATTTTAAGTCTCTGAAATTGTGGCAGAAAGTGATTCTTGCGGATGAGCAGGATCAACAATTTCGAAATGTGCTGGCCGTTGTCAAGATCATTCTTCTGATTCCTGATCACACTGCTGCTGCAGAACGAGGCTTCTCTTTAATGGGAAGAATAAAAAATGATTGGAGGGTTGGATTACGCCTGGACACCCTTCATGACCTAAAGTCTATATCTCTCAATGGACCTCAGCTCAGTGAATATAACCATGAAGGTGCCGTATCACTGTGGTGGAAAAATGGCAAAAGAAGGCCCACTACTAAAGCTTATGGCTCCAGAACACTGTCACTGCTGCTGCTTCTGCCAGCACTAGTGGTGGTGGTGAATGTGATGATCATGAAAACGAACGTGCTTGGTCCAGTGAAGATGACATTTAAAATTACGTAAATTAAGGGGTGGCATGTAAATAGTTTCTTGGGCATGTACAGTTTCTTAGTACATGCCCAGTGGGCATGTACTTTTTTTTTTTTTACGAATTTCATACCCTGTCTCCAACTCACAGAGTGAGGGGATGTGCAGTAAATTACCACAAACCCTGCCATGTGTTATTGCTTACATAAACAGTCATTGACTTTGAAATGCGTGTGGTAATTACCTAATTACCACACACCCTGTAGTGTGTTATTGCCTATGTAAACCAACATCGACTTTGAAATGTACGCTTCTTGTTTTGAGTGATGCTTTCTTCCACTCTTTTGCAGTGACAGTCAGCTGAGAAGGATGAACACACCCCACTCCTATGTAAGGATGAGGTATTCCTGTATTGTCAATGTCACCTATCCTGCCCTATATAAACAATGAAAATACTGAATAGTTAAAGTAGCAAGCCATCATCCATAGACACACATGCTTGTTTCCTAAAGTGTGAGCAGTGCATGCTGTCTTATTGCCCTTCAATTTAATCCCCCTTATTCACCAACTGCATTACACCCCCCACCATTATTTTACTTTTTAATTTTTGCCTCAAGATGCTCCTTTTGTCACTGAAATTTTCAAATATGGAAGCAGGAGCCAGCCCAGTAGTCTGAGGGTTGAGGCGCTGGACGCCACACCTTGCGTCGCGCCAGTGACCCGGGCTCGGAAATGAGCCCAGGTGCTGGGGGTCGGCGGGGAGGGAGTAGGATTGAGCATCCGGAGGACTGCTCTCCTCTCCCTGGGGTGGGATCTGGGGGCATCCCGGTGTGGTAGTGGCCTCTAGTGGTGACCGAAGGTACCACCGACGCTGGGAGCATGTTGGGGATGCGCGTGATGGACGTCCACGTTCGGCGTGTTGACGTCATTGCATGATCGCGCATAGAGGTAGAAGAAGAAAAAAAATACCTCGACGGGCTGTACGATGATTGGCTGTGTGGTGCCGCCCAACTCCTTCCCTGGATGCTCCTTGGATTGGGACCCCCCTCCCCCGGTTCCTGTGGTGGTGGCTCTGGTGTGTGCCCACTGTGGTAAAGATCGCTGTGTAGGTGCCGAAAAAGGTGGAGGTTTGGGTGAAGCAAGGGGGCTGTGTGGCCGGACTGGATTGGGGAGGAACCATTGGTAACACCTCCCCAGCTGTAGAGGAATGAGAAAATATATGTAAAAAAAAAAATAATAAAATACGGAAGCAGGGACTGAATACTTAAAGGAGTCGTTTAATCCCCGTACTCCCCTCATTCCTCCCATCTCATCCCTCCTTATTCTAAATCAATAAAACACAATGGGGTGTTGGTTGTGCTGGTTTTATGACATGCCCAGGGTCATAGTAAGGCACAAGGTCACAGGCCAAGTGTCTTTAGCCCCTAGATGTGTGGTAAAATTGGCACAACGAATGTCTCATTGTCTTATTGCACTTATAGAATGCATTCCTAGGCTACTTTTAAAAAACACAAAAAGTTGTTTGTTGAACTTTTTTTTGTTTTTCCTAATCGCCACAGTTACTGAGAATTCTGAAGCAGTGTTATGATATTTCTGTGCAGTTAGATCAGCCTAGAAAATAAGTTCCAAGACTTGAAAACTATGTGCCAGATGTGTGCTGTTATTGGGTAATTACCATGCAGGTCTGGACAGCTATTGACCAGTTAGATCACTTGATTTTTTTGGTGCCTGTTTTAAAATGTTGTTTATATTAAAAAGGTAACATGGCAGTATTACATTTAGAATTAATGAACATATGAAATGTGCCAGCAGATAAAGACCTAGTGGTCTATCAAGTCTGCTCAAAATGTGCAGCTAGTACCCCTTATTCTGCAGCTGCCCCACCCTCCCCCTTGCTCTGTCCTAGCCCCTTTTGAAGTAGCCCACAGTTCTACTGGATACCACTTCTGCAGGTACCGCATTCCACCCAGCCACCACCCTCTCCGTAAAAAAGTGTCTCCTCCTGAACCTTTCTCCCTCCAGTCCCATATCATGGCCCCGGGTGTCCCTTCCCTCTCTTACTTTGAACAGCCTCTCCCTACCTGTCTTGTTTAGTCCTTTCATGTACTTGAAGGTTTCAGTCATATCCCCCTTGTCCCTCCTCTCCTCCAGCAAGTACATGTTCAACTCCCTCTGCCTCCTCTCGTGTGGTAAGTCCTCCAGCCCCTGGATCATCTTTGTTGCTCTGCGCTGCACCCCATCTAGTAACTTAAAGAGCAGGTTCCTACTGTCGGCATTGCTACTCTCCCCAATTCCTTACCTGACTGAAATCAAGCCACTGACGTTTGGCATAAAAAGACCATCACTGCACAAAGTTATAGCCCTCGTAATTTTGTAATTCGTAATGCTCCCGAAAAAAAGATTGACTTCCCGGGTAGGAAAAACACACCCCCACGTCGGTCCATGCAGCACTGTTTTGTAATGTCACAAAACAAAGGCTGCGTGAGCGTGCCCCATTCAGTTCTATGGGGCTGGTATTTTCTAGTATATTTATACCCTTTAGTGTTGGGGTTTTATTATATCAAAGTGATCGATCGGCATAACAGTGTCCTTATTAGTCGATTGATCGCTTTGATATAATAAAATCCCAACACTAAAGGGTATAAATATATTAGAAAATACCAGCCCCATAGAACTGAATGGGGCGTGCTCATGCACGATGAAAAAATGAAGCGTGATCAAGGCTCTGATGAAGTGGCTAAAAAGAAACTCTGTCAAGACAGATATACTTCCGTTGCTTCTGGGAAAGCCAACAGTGAGACAACAGGCAGCTTAAAGCATACAGAAAAAACAAAACACTTACAAACTGCGCAGATTCTTCCATAAGTACAAGATATGGAAAAAGCATGGCAACTGTTTCAGACCCTTCAAAAGATGGGTCCTCAATTTACTGGGGCTGGCAAGCACTCTTCCATGGTTCTGTAGACTGTGAAGGTGACGCAGATGATGATCAGTTTTATGATGCCCCGACATAGATTTTGAGGGCCTTGAGCGCCAGAAGTCCTCGGACCCTCGCCTTGGGGATCCCCCGGGTGACCACGTGGATCCTTCCTCTGTGTTTACATTTATACAAAATATGATGGATACCCTGGACCTCCCTTCGCAGGAGCCCAACCAGGATGTCGATGAAGATTATAGGGAGATGAAGGGTCTTTCATCCTCAAAGACCCTGGTCGTCCCTATCTATAAAACATTTAGAAAAAATACCATGAAGGTGCTTCAACACCCCACTTCAGTACTAGGGGTTGATAATCAGCTTGACAGAAAATATCAATTGTCTAAAAATGGTACAGAGTTCCTGTCAGCACACACTAGCCACGAGTGTATAATGCAGCAGGCAGCTTGTGAGAAAGCAGGAGTCTCCTTGTCGCCCTCTCCCCCTGACAAGGATTCCAAGAAAATTGACTTTATAGCAAAGAAAATGTATGCCACAGGTTCCCTGCTTCTCAGGCTTTCTTCTTGCATGGCATTCACAGCCTAATATCAGAAAGCCCTTTGGAAATTTGTCCAGGCTGTCGCCCGCAATGGATCAGATTCTATGGTGCAGGAGCTGGTGGATCATCAAAAACTGCCTTGTAAGCTACTATGTACCAATTCCCCATGGCAGATGACAATAATGATGCAGCCTCTAGGGTGATGGCCCATGCCATATCTCTGAGATGCTTCGCCTGGCTTAGAACAATCAGTCTGACCACAGACACTCAGAATAAGGCCATGGATTTTCCCTGTGATTAAAATATGTTGTTTGGTTACAGAACCACTGACTACATTTAAAAGGTCGATGAGTACAAGGCCTCCTGGCAGAGCCATTCATGCAAGTCTAAACCCGCATCCCTCAGAGATCCCATCCCAGGGGCGGTAGGGGCAGAAAGTTTTGTTCCCAGGCCTTACAATTCCTATCCCCAATCTGACTTTAGACAGTACAGGGGGTCTTTCAGAGGCAGGGGCAGAAGGGGGACAAAGAAGAGCTACCTGTACCCAGCCATCTGCCTCTCAGTCTAAGTCCTGATGTGAGTGTCCAGGTCGCCTCCCTGTTTCCAGTTGGAGTCAGACTCTCTCACTATCTTCAGCACTAGTCCCTCATCACGTCGGACAATTGGGTGCTGGAGATAGTGGAGAAGGGTCTGTCATTACAGTTCAAGCAGCTGCCAGCCCTCAAGCATACCCAGGTGTTAAGACCTCTGTCACCATCACAGATACCGCTGTTGGAAATGGAGGTACAAAACCTTCAGGCTTTACGAGCAGTGGAGAGGGTCCCCACCCACGAGGAGGGCAAGGGCCTCTACTCCAGGTATTTTCTGACACAAAAGAAAACTGGGGAGTGGTGACCTATCTTAGATCTCCGATATGTAAACAAACATCTGAAAAAAAACCAATTCAAAATGGTCACTCTGTCACTGGTCATATAGTCCTTACAGCAGGGCGACTGGCTAGCCTCCCTTGACTTAAAGCCGTATACCCCCTCAGATGTGCCGTGCCGTCCTGGGGCTCGCACCTCGCCGCCAGAGGAAAAGCTACAAGCCTGTCCTGGGAAGCAACCCATGATTCTTCTACTGCAAATTAGCAGACCCTGAGGCTTTCTTCCCCTGTTGAAACTGCCGGCCGGGATCCTCCGATCTCCGGTTCATTGCAGGGCCCAGAAATCTACAGAAACAGCCAAAAACTGTATACCCCCTCAGATGTGCCGTGCCCTCCTGGGGCTCACACCTCACTGCCAGAGGAAAGGCTACAAGCCTGTCCTGGGAAGCAACCCATGATTCTGCTACTGCAAAAATTATCAGACCCCTGAGGCTTTCTTCCCCTGTTGAAACTGCTGCCCGGGATCCTCCGAACTCTGGTTCATTGCAGGGCCCAGAAATCTACAGAAACAGCCAAAAGCTGTATACCCCCTCAGGTACGTTGGTATATGGTGCCTTTGGACATTCTGAATTTTCAGCGCCAACACTCTGATTGGAGGATCTCAGCCTCACTGACTTCTTCCTGCTGGTCTCCATTTTACCTTGCTTCATTAGAGACGTTTATCAGCGCTGCTGACCCTGGGAGACTATCCTTTTTTGTAAAGCAAGAATTTCTACTTTCTCATTTGCAAATTATACTACATAGCCACTAGAGGGCTACAACAGCTGTCTTTTCTGTTAAAGAGGAAACACATTCTATTTTCTACTTCCTCTTCTGCTCTAGTGGACCTGGGATACCTCTCTTTCTGAGGACCATCCCTGGGGTTTTTCTGCCTGTTTCTCAGGCCGAACCATGCTCATCCACTAAGGCGGCAAGACTTGAATGCTTGCCCCCACTTCCATTCTGTACTGGTGGAGCAGGGCCAGAAACAAAAGCTACAGACCAATCTTACCACACTGGATTGCAGCCTTGAGCCACCTCACTGGCTCAGCTGCAAAGAGTTGCTCCACAGGTACATTCAGCGCCAAAACCACCTCTCAGCCAACAAAAGGATTTTGAAGTTATGACACCTGATCGCCGATTGGTCTAGGCTTCTAGTGGCTTTTACTGCTGGCTGTTGTGGAGTTTAGATCTTCCATGGGAAATTACAGCTGGTTCCTCGGTGTGTCACTAGCTTTACTAGCGCTCAGCTCAATTCTTCGGAACCCTCATCCCTTCCTAAAGTGGAATGACCCTTGCGCTTCTCCCTGTCCTGCATCCAACAACTCCTTTCAGGTAGCCATGCTGGACTATTGGGCTTCTCAGCTGTCTCTGCCGGGGAGTGGGACATCTCCCAAGCTGCCTCTGCAGATTACTCCCCCATCCAGATTTGAGACTTCCTACTCATGGCAAATTTCTGCCAGGACACTAGTGGCTGCAACACTAGGCCAGTATAACACCAGGAGTGGGTACAGGCCTACCCATCAACACCGCCTCCCCTATCGCCCAAAAAATAGCGTTTACAAATTACAGTTTGCTGCCTTAAAAATAATCCTGCTTCTTTTACTGTTGTGCTCAGGCAATGTCGATCTCAACCCAGGACCATTAGACACCCTTGCTTCTCCATCAGACCTGGCAGGTATCAAAGGAATGTCTTTTATGCATCTCAATGCCTGTAGTTTGCTGAAAAAGTTCACCCTTATCCAGGTTTGGGTAAGCCACACCCTACCTGACGTCCTAGTGATCACTGAGACCTGGCTTAGGCCAGCCACCCCAGACAATGAAATTAATATCCCAAATTATTTACTCTTCTGAGCGGTTAGGCAATCAAGAGGAGGTGGGGTGGCAGTTTATGTAAGGGACAAATACTCAGCCGCATGCATAGACGCATCATCCTCTCCCTAAAGAATTCGAGGATGGATCTTTGAAGATCGAACTTTCCTTCCAGTGCACTGTGTGTGTATTAGGCTGCTACAGGCCCTTCTGCTGGGCCGATTCTCCTGTCTCACCTCAGTTCCATACTGGGGCTCAAGTTCCTTGGAAACCATTATTCTTGGCTACCTGAACTACGATTGGCTGTGAAGTGCATCAACTCCCTTGAAATCCTTTTTTGACCCTCTAGGGCTGGTGCAACTCATTGGCGAGCCTACTCGCCCAAATAAAAAGAACCTTAACAACAGCTCCCTCTTAGATGTAATTTTGGTTAGCAAGCCACACCTGTTCTCTCATGTTGGAACATTTTTCTCAGACATTAGCAATCATTGTATAATCACCACCATTAGATCCGTGCGCAACCCACAGTTTGTGGCAAAGCTCTCTATCAAGAGGTGCAAACGCAGCTTTGATTTGTTTGCTTATGTCCTTGACTTGAAACATTCACCACGATGGCAGGAATTCTTCCTAGCCTAAATGGTTAACAGGGCATATACTATTTTTTACGATATTTTAAGTGAGGCTTTAAATAAGCATGCACCCTTGGTTAAGGTGCGGATCAGGAGCAGCACCTGCCATTGGTTCTCACCTGAGCTCAAAGCTTCCCTGTTAGAAAGGGATACTTTATGGAAAAAAGTCAGAAGAAGCAAGAACGTCTTGGATTGGTGTCTTTATAAGAGAGCACGTAACAAGTGCACCAAGTTGGTCAGAGCAGCCAAGGCCACCTACTATTGTTTGGAGCTAGCCTCTGCCTCAAGAAATTCTTCAAAGCTCTGGAAAACATTAAACGACATGTCTGGACATGCACCTGGTAATTCCATTCCAGCAAAAATTAAGTCTGGTGGCAGCGTTATCTCTAACCAATTGGAGCTATTGGAAGCCCTCAATAACCATTTTGCAATGGCAGGGCTAGCATTTGATGCTTCTCCTGCCAATGACCTCCGCACAGCTCAGGGCCCACCAACCCATGAGTCCCCCTCTACAGAGGAGGCCTTCTCCCTCCTGTCTGTCTCTCTAAAAGAGGTGGAAGACCTACTGCTGCAACTGGACACCAGGAAGGGAGCAGGCTCCGACTTTATAGAGCCATACTATCTGAAATGTGCCTATCGTGCTTGCGGTGCCAATCACCCACCTATTCAACATGTCACTCTCCCAGGGTAGCCTCCCCTCTCAATGGAAAATGGCCCATGTCATCCCTCTATTAAAAGCAGGTGGGGGCGCTGTGGAGCAACCAACATGGCTGCAGTTCTTTTTTAAGGCTCTTCAGCTGGCTTACCTAGAATCTCAACTAACAACTATTTAAGGACACTTTGAGGACTTCTGAACCCTTTATATTGTGTGGAAACAGCTCGGGACGGAGATATGAGCCCTAAGAAAGACAATAGACAGGCTATGTCAAAGCTCGACCCGTTTCTCTCCTCACCGAAGGGCCTAAAAGAACCTGGTAATGGAACACCCACTACATCGGCAAATGAAGCCCTGAATCCCCAACTGATGGCAATGCTACAAAAAATACAGGCGACGGGAGGAGACGAACCGCCACATGGCAGCAGTGGAAGCATGCTTTACCGAGCTAGTTACGGAGGTGCAGATGAATGCCACTAACATAAGTGAACTTCAGGCGGAGGCTGAGCGGCAACGGGAACAAAATGCCATGTTTGTAAAAGACCTTACATTCTTTAGGGCTAAAGTTGAGGCCCTAGAGAACTTGCAACGACAGCCTAATGTACATGAAGGGCTTTCCTCCCAGATATGCCAGTGCTACTGAAATCTCTGCAGCAGTTACGAGAATGATTTTTATGGACCTGACTTTGCTGCCTGAGGGCCCGAGGGTTACAATATTAAAATGCTTGCAATTCCCATGCGTATAAGAATGAAAGAACGGGAAGTGCGTCATTAACTGCCATAGTCACACTCTCAACCCAGAAGCAAGGATTCACCTACTTAGAAATGCTAGACAGAGAGGCGAAATAATTTGGGAGGCAGTAAAGTTGCCTTTTTCCGGATATTTCTTCACAGTCACAGAATCGGAAGAAGGTCTACAACTTACAAAAACAACTACTTGAAATGGGATTGCTGCACAGCTGGTGTTTCCTGCAAGGCTTCAGGTCCGTCATGCCGGTAAGACTCATATCCTAACTGATCCAGATGCTGCAACAGCTCTTGCTTCTAAGCTTATTGCAGCCCAGATGGCTTCAGCTGAAAAGAGGGGACTCAAACCAGGAAAGTGATTCCAATGACTGAATCTAATGAGACTTTCTAATGGACTCAGATTTATATCCCAGATATAGGAATGTGGAGAGATCTCGGTCTACCTGAGGTTGAGATCTAGAGGGGTCTAATATTACCATGGCTTTACCCTCTTTTGCCTATTTTTACCTATATAGGACTATTGTTTTAAGGTCAGCCATGTTGGTTGTTTATTTCTCAAACCAGTAGAATAAATTCCTGCTTATTAGGGGATCTGTTATACACTGGGGGAAACACCCCACTCAATTTGTGAACTGTAAAATATAGCCCTAAGTTAAGTGCATGTCTCCCTACCGGTCAACAATGTGACTCTAATGGTAGGGGAGGGAAGCAACTTAATTGAGTCAAGGCAATCTGGTGCAAGTTAGCACTACTGCAATATCCCTTATTAAGATGTCCAGTCCTCCACCTATATAATTTGCTATCCTGCTAGGAGCGGAAATGTTGGCATAGTCCCTTTATGACACAGACTAGGTGAGAGTGTTCACTTCTCAATATTATCCAGCTAAAATATTAGAATTCTTCTACTACATGGTTGTTCAGACTTAATCAAAAGAATATACTAAGCATTTAAAGGACATAAGGGATTATTTATCCTGTATTCTGAAGTGATGTACAACTAAAATCTGATGCTGTATTATTGTATGTACTCTGGTTTTTACTTGTATGAAAACCAATAAACATAAAATTAAAAAAAAAAAAAGCAGGTGACCCCCTGCATCTAAATAATTACAGACCGATCTCCCTCCTCCCCATCCTGTCTAAATTACTAGAAAAAATAGTGTGTGGCCAGCTTGGGGTATACTTAGAATCCAGAAGCCTATTAAACCCAGTTCAGTCTGGATTCAGAGCAAAGCACAACACCATAACAGCCCTAGCTAAGGTGACCAATGATTGGCTCCTAGACCTTGACAACAAGAAGCATGTCTGTGCCGTTTTCTTGGATCTTGGTAAGGCATTCAACACAGTCGATCACAGCCTGCTTCTTTCCTCCCTAAGCACCTTAGGCCTGGACCATAAATCTATGGGCTGGTTTGCAGACTACCTTGGAGAACGGAAACAGCAGGTTAAAGCTGAAGGTGATCTTTCTCCATTAAAACCTATGCTGAGGGGCGTGCCCCAGGGCTCTATCCTTGGTCCCCCTCCTCTCTGCAGTCTACATTAACAACATCAATGACCCCATCAAAAAAGCCAACATCCACTTATTCGCGGATGACACTTGAGTCGTCCCACACCAGAAGCAGTCTGTGAAGACCTCCAAGCTGAATTTAACCTTCTACAATACCAGCTCATAAACAAAAAGCTTTTGCTCAATGCGAAAAAGACAAAAGACATGCTCTTCTCTCCCTCCTTCCATGTGGCAATTCCTGCAGAGGGGGGAGCTATGCCACAAATTACCACTGTTCTTGGAGAAACACTAGAGTATGTAGCTAAATTCAAATATCTAGGAGTTTGGCTCGATCATAAACTTTCCTTTGCCGACCATCTCAAAGAACTACAGAAGAAACTAAGGCAAAGATTAGGACTATTCTACAGAATTAACCACCTGCTCACAAAGGAGGCCAAGATTCAACTGGTTCAAGCTACCTTCCTATCTTTAATAGATTACGTGGACCTGCTCTACATCCACTGCACTGGCTAAGTTGGACTCCCTTTACCACAGAGCTATCAGGTTCATTACTGGCCTTCCACTTTCCACACACCATTGCTCCCTGTACTCATCGTTAGGCTGGACTTCCCTTCACTGTAGAAGGAATAGAAATGCTGCCCTATGGGCCTTCAGAGCGGTGACCAACAAGCTCCCCTCATATGTCTCAGACTGTATTCCCCAGAGTGTGTTAGGCACCTACGCTCTAAGGAGCGATTCCCTAATTGCCATCCAAGTTCCAAGGGTCAAAACTCATTTTGGCAAAGCTGCTCTAAGCTTCTCTTTACCCACATCGTGGAATAGTTTACAAAGGAACTTGAAGCTGAGCTGCCCTGTTAACCTGAATATCTTCAAGGCGCTCTACGATTGCTACATGAAAGCACCTTGCAAATGTTTTCTTCACCACTAGCCCACTAATTCCACAACTCCCCCTTTCCATCCTGACGCTCGCCATATTTCTACCCCTGGCTCTCACTCTTTCCCTATTAACCCTTCCTGCTGCACCCACCCTTCCCTGTCCACTCCAGCCTGGCTAAAGTCCCACCCCATCCATAGTAGTGTCCCAATTCTCTACCCCTCCTCCTTCATTATCATAATAAACAAGTCACACAGCCATCATCACTTTCTGTGGTTTTAGCTCAATTCTTCCCCAGTCGCCGGTAATATATCCCTTCTCTTCTTTACCTCTCTAACCTGCCACCCCATACACGGCCTCTTTCCCCTATATGTGTAGTTGCCAGCTGCCTCACTCAAAAGCTCTCTGCTTATAACCCCTGTATGCCTATGGTTGATTGTACATCTGCTGACTTCTTCAATTGTAAAATAATGCTGTTTTTTTTTTTTATTTATTTCAACCTTGTATTGTATTGTACACACTGTATATACTTTTTCTTCCTTGTATATTATTGCTTTTTGTATACCTGCTTCTGTACTGTACTTTGATGCATTCATGACCAGGTCCACCTTGCAAATGAGCCTTGCTCAATCAATGGTGCCCGCCTGGATAAATAAAGATTTTGATTGATTTATTGATTGATTGATTAAAGGACGCCTACTTCCACATACCCATAAGGAGATCTCACAGGAAGTTTCTCAGGTTCAAACTTCCTTCGGATCACTATCAGTTCACCGCAATGCCCTTCGGTCTGTCCTCGGCCCCAAGAATCTTTACCAAATCTCTCGCAGTGGTAGCACATCTCGGGAGACTGGATGTCACGCTCTACCCCTATCTGGACGACTGGCTCATAGTAGCAAAGTCTCCTTGCCAAGTCAAGGAATCTCTTTCCCTCACAGAACACACTCTGGATTCTCTGGGTTTCCTGGTAAATCTCAAGAAATCTCACCCGGAACCTACCCAACTGCTCACCTTCATAGGGGCCCAGCTGGACACTCAGAAGGGATATGCTTTCCTCCCACAGGAAGGAATTCAGAGTTTCCTTTCAGTGGCAGATTCTTTTGCCCAGGGACAGCCAAGACCAGCCAGATATTTCCTCAAACTTCTGGGTCATATGGCCTCTATGACTGCAGTAGTCCCAGGGGTCAGGTACAGGATGAGACTCCTGCAAGCCTACCTCAGAGCTCGCAGGTCTCAGAGAAGCAACACATTTACAAAGTTAATACCGGTGTCGGAGCAGTTCCTCCAAAACTTGCTGTGGTGGAAGGACCCTGCAAATTTGCAGGCAGGGGTTCCCTTTCAAGCTCCTCTTCCCACAAAGCTGATCACTACAGATTCCTCCCTGTTGGGCTGGGGAGCTCATCTAGACAGTGCCTCAGTAAGCAGCAACTGGACTCCCGAAGAGTCACAGTTGCACATAAATCTTTTGGAACTCAGAGCAGTCTTACTAGCTGTCAAAGCTTTCGCTCCCAGCGTAGAAGGGCAGGTGGTTCAAATTCAAATGGACAGCACTACTGCAATGTTCTACATAAACCAGCAGGGTGGTACCAGATCAGGAATACTCTGTTTTGAAGCTCTGAAGCTCTGGTCTCTGACTTTCTCCCTGGGAGTCAGCCTCTCGGCTATTCATCTCCCAGGCAAACTCAATACTCTGGTGGATGCTCTAAGCCACATCAGTCAAGGTCAGATCGAATGGACACTGAACAAGCAAGTACTAGCCACAGTGTTCAGGCAGCGGGGCACACCAGACGTGGATCTGTTTGCCTCATCTCTCAATTTTCAGCTTCTTCAGTACTGTTGCAGGCCCCCAATTCCGGCAACACTTCCTCTGGATGCCTTGATCCTGGACTGGTCAGGGAGGTTCCTATGTGCATTTCCTCCTTTTCTTCCTGATATTCAGGATTTTGCTGAAACTCAGGCAGCAGCCTGCATCGATGATCCTAGTGGCTTCGGACTGGCCCAGGAAAGCCTGGTACCCTCTCCTTCTCTCAGTGTCCTGCAACAGGCCCATTTGCCTGCCTCCGATTCGCTCCCTGCTGACCCTTCCTCAGACAGGAGTGCAGTACCCAGATATATACTCTCTTCACTTCAAAGTCTGGTTCTTGAGGGGTTAGGGTTTCTATCCTCATGAGTACTTGACAGGTCCTTAGATACTGAGGATGGCTGAAAACGCACACTAAAAAGGCGTATGCAGCCAAATGGAAAGGGTTTTCCCTGTGGTGCAGAAGCGAAAAGATTGAACCCCTGTCAGCTTCAGACCCTCAGCTGCTAGACTACCTGGTACACCTATAGGCATCAGGCTTGAAACCATCTTCACTCAAGCTACACCTGGCGGCAATTTCCGCTTACCTTTCAGTGGGAAAGAAGAAATCATTTTTTTCCCCACAACATTTTTAAACAGTTTTTCAAAGTCCTCTTGCACCTCTAGCCTCCACCAGGGAGCCTGTTCCTTCTTGGAGCCTGAACCTATGCATAGATGGGCTCATGAATCCACCTTTTGAGCATATGTCCATGGCCCACATCAAGTTTGTAACTTGGAAGACCGTCTTCCTGATAGCCTTTACGTCTGCCAAGTGGATTTCAGAGCTACAGGCCCTGTGCACTGAGCCGAATTACATCATCCCTCACAGCGATAAAGTTGAGCTCAGGACGAATGGGAAATTTCTGCCAAAGGTGGTTTCAGAGTTTCACTTGAACCAGTCCATTACTCTGCCTGTCTTCTTTACTGAGCCATCCATGCCCGGCAAGCAAAAGTTCTACAGCTTGGATGTCAAAAGAGCCACCTTTCACTACCTAGAGCATACTGGACAGTCCAGAGGCTCTTCCACTCAGTTGTTCCTCACCTACGGGGATGTAGGCAGAGGAAGACTAGCTACCAAGAGAACTATTTCTCATTGGTTGGTCTCTTTTATTAGATTCTGCTATGAAAAAGCTGGTCAACAACCTCCAGTGGGGTTCAGGGCCCATTCCACCAGGGGCACTGCAGCCTCGCTTGCAACAGCAAGGGACATTCTCCTACTGGATGTCTGCAAAGCAGCTACCTGGAAATCTGTGCACACCTTTGTGAAACACTACAGTTTGGATGTGCAGACCAGATCTGATGCAAATTTGGCAGGGCAGTTCTGCAGAACCTCTTTCCTAAGTAGGTTCTCTGCCCACCTCCCAGGTGGTACTGCTTGGTAGTCTGCAAAAAAGTTACGGATGCTAAAGGACTCCTGGGGTAAGAAGAAAAAATTACTTACTGCAGTAATCTTCTTTCTTCCATGGGGTCCTTTAGCATCAGTAAGCTCCCACCCTTCCTCCCTGGTCCACCTGTCAGAGAAGGGCTCTTACGTCACCTTTTACCAAATTTGGCGTTTCTTATTGATGAGTTTTTACCTTATGTTGCTGTTATTTCTATTTCCACTTTTGGACATTTGCATGTTTTTTGAATCCTGTTAATTCTTGTTTTGGGGCATTTGCCCGCATTTTTCCTTGAAAAAATTCTGAAGCAGTTAACAGCTTTCACTCAGTTCAAACCCCCTCCTGTCTTTTGATTGGCTTGGCCCTACACTCATTAAATATCTCTTAAAAGCACACCTCCAGGACAATTGCACCTAGCCAGCTAAGTGCAAAAAAGTTACTCATACTAAAGGATCCCATGGAAGAAAGAAGATTACTGCGGTGAGTAATTTTTTCATTCTTACCTTTTTGCCAGATTAGTAACACATTCAAGCCCTTAAGAGCTGTCAGACTTAAACACGGGTTCAGCATTCATATGCAAAAGAAAACGGAAAACACAGGCAGTATTTCAAGGAAATTGTTTACTAAAAATTGTAAAATAGGTAATATATTAAACACAGACCAAATATATCAATAACTTAGTCACATAAAATAAATGGCAAGTTACAAAACACAAAATACACCCACCACCAATACTTAAGTTCCAGTTGAATTATTTTTCTAAAAGTGCCTAGTTACCAGTCCACAGGATGTGTGTCTTTTGATTTTCAGAGAGTCCTTCTGCACAAACTTGTCAGAGTGTAGCCCAATTCAAAAGTCAGTTGTCTCCACCTCCTGGTGATGCCAAATGAGGCCACTGTTAGATCTGTGATAAATTTGTAATCTGAGTATGGATACTCACAAGGATGTATGTTATTACAGTGAAAAATCAGCAACTAGCAATTTCCCAAAATATGAGTCTCTTTGATCAAACATTTCTCTTTGAGGTTTTATAACCCCACAATCTGTCATTAGTTCTCTGCTAGGTGAGAAAACCATAAAGAGTCAGCCAAATAACTTCCCTTCCTGCTAGGGTCATAAAATTAATACTTAGTTCCCAGCTTCAAAAGCAGGAGCAGGTTATAAGGGGTAATAAACTGTCCCTCTGGAAGGAAGGCATTTAATTAGGTTTCCCTGGTCTTTTTCTCACATCCTGCTGCTCTAGCCACACTGACACCTGAGGTCAAAGGTCAAGCTTACTTGCTGACTGGAGTGTCTTAGGCAGACTATCACATGCCATTTATTTATAATAAAAATATTTTACAGGTAACCATAAGCAGGGGCAGTGCGTCACAGTACCACTTCAGGACAGGCTAAAATACCAGATCTGTCTGATGGATAAAAAAAGCTCCATTGGACCTCACCCCCAGTGTGATCAAAGATCTTGTCTACCCGTTCACAAACCAATATTCCACCAGAAGTATGTCTAGACAAGCTATTGAAGTCCCCTTCCAAAAAGTCTGTGCTTGCCAATGGCTTGACAAACTCCCCCAGAAGAACTTTCCAAAATGGCAGAATTTAAAAAAATCCCTAAAAGAACTCACTTTGAAATCAACTTGCTGCTGATTTTAATAGATTCCTGACCAGTATACCATGTTTTATCTTGTGCTTATACATTACTGGCACTTGCAAACTTTGTCCCCTTGGGGCTGCTATGCTACAGTGTGTATATTTCCCTGACTGATAATTTGCTGTTGCTTGTACCTGACCAGGCTCTTCTTGAGCTGGTGATTGTATGTTGTATTTTTCATTCATTGTACTTGTCAGACATGGAGTTTTTGCAAAAGAGCACTTGTGCTCAAAGATGTCTTCCAAATTATAAATAAATACATAAAATAAATGGATGGCAAAGGCAGGCACAGTGTGAAAGAGTATGGTATGTATGGATTATGTCAAGGACAGTGACACTGGGCATATAAAAAAGCTGACAAGTGCAGGGACTGTGTTTGGATATGAGGGCAGGGACTGTGAGTGGGTATGTTGGGCAGTTGGCAAGGGTAGGGACAGTGAGTGGGTATATCGGGCAGCTGGCAAGGGTAGAGACTGAGTGGGTATGTAGGGCAGCGGGCAAGGGGTAGGAACTGAGTGGGTATATTGGACAACTGGTGAGGGTAGGGACAGTGAGTGGGTATATCGGGCAGCTGGCGAGGGTAGGGACAGTGTTAGTGGGTATATCAGGCAGCTGGCTAGGATAAGGACTGTGAGTGGGTATGTAGAGCAAATGGTGAGATTAAGGATAGTGTGAGAATGTAGGGATGTGCTGAGGGTAGGGGCAGTGAGAGTGTGTATGTAGGGGCAGGTGGCGAGAGGCAGTTACAAGTGCAGGAACAGTATGAATAAGCATGTAGGGCACTTGGGGAGGTCAGGGCCAGGGTGTGTATGTGGAGCAGGTAGCAAGGGCTGGGACTCTGTGAGTGTGTATGTAGGGAAGCTGGCAAGGTTAGTATGAGAATGTAGGATTGTGCTGAGGGCAGGAACTGTGTGAGTGGGTATGTTTTGCAGCTGGTGAAGGTAGGAACAGTAGGGCAGCTGGCAAGGGTAGGGACAATGTGAGAGGGTATGTAGGGATGGGCTGAGGGCAGGGGCTGTGTGAGTGGGTATATAGGGTAGATGGTGATGGCAGAGTGTATATATAGCAGTTGGCAAATGCAAAAACAGTATGAGTAAGCATGTGGGGCACTTGGGTAGGTCAGGGATAGTGTGTGTGGGTTTGTAGAGCAGACACACGAACACACACATTCATTTACAATGTGGACAGATATAATTAGGCTAACACTTGGATCTTGTTATACTGTCACTCACATTTCGCATTTCATTGTGGTGCAGAAATTCATTCCAACTGCATTCTGGTTCCCAATCTGCATAGAAACATATAAACATAGAATTTGATGGCAGATGGAGACTGAAGTCCCATCTCGTTTGCCGTTATGTTCTTTCACACCACCAATCTACTATTGTACTAGTGGGCTGTTACCCTTATTCCCTCCTCAAACCTCCAGGCCACAGCTTTGGAACAATACCCACGTCAATGCTAGGACCACATGCAAACATTTGCAAGCCAGGGGCCGCCCACCACAGTGTCCTGCATCAGCATCTACATAAATCTGGTCATCCCTGTCTCTCCTCAGTTCTTTTCCCACTGTCAATTTATACTCTGACCTACACATGGAAACATCGACTGTTAGCTGCCGTCATTTATTCTTTTCTAACTAGCAGAGAATCACTATTCTGGTAATTTACGGCTCTTCTGTGTGCTGCCAAAAGAACCATCAAGATTATTCTGATATTGCGATTGTGGAGAGAAGATACAAGGATACACACACAAGGTGTGTGTCTGTTGTTTGGGCCTCTACGCAAAGTTCAAAAGTGTGATCTGTAGAGGCTTCAACTCCGCTACCAGGTGATGTCAGAAATGAGCACTGGAAAAGTTCCTGTTAGAGAACTTTGGCGGCAATGGAAAAACAAATGCAGAAAAAATCTGCATCACCTGCCCCGTAGACTGAATCCCAGTCGCAGAAATTGAAAGAAAAGTTGTTGTCTGGAAGCCACAAGCATAAGCACCAAGACAAGGACAAGGGCCCCCCCCCCCGATGCTATCCAGGTTGCTGCTACGGCCAGAAGTACCTACAGTATTTTACTTCATCATCATCTGCTTCGGCGATGGTGACAACAGCCCCACCATGCAGGGCTTGGCACAGGCACTACTGAGCCTGTTACAGGCAGTAGGTCATTGGGCCTTCACCCGAGGTCGACTATAACGGTCACATCCCCTAACAAGGGTGTCGTCAATGCACAGGTAATGCCGGTGTCATTTTCAGAAATGATACAACACTTGCTACCAGACTTGCCAGATCAGCCTGTCTTCACATCGATGGTGATTACTACTCCCCAGAACCCATCAATGCAGCCATCCAGCACTATACAGAAGAGACCTCCTCAGTATCGCCAGCATGGTTGTCTGTCTCCATCATCAAGGGAGACAACAACAAGGTAGAGTATAACCCAGATCTCACAAGGGCTGAAGGTTATAAGGAGGAGCAGGGTTATGCTGAGGACCAGTATTTACCTGGCACCATCTCCACTTTAACCTCCAGCAGTGAGGAATCTGTGGTGAACATCCCAAGGTTACCACCAGAGGATCTCTATTTTTCAGGCAATAATGCAGAAAATGCAGGCTGCCATGGGCTTCACAGTGGAGGAGAAAGACTCCAAAAAGAAAAATTTGCTGGAGTTCTTGGATGTCCCAGAAACTCCATCCGTAGTGAAGTCATTCCTCCATTATACCCAGCTCTGGAGGATGCCACCTATGCAGCTTGGTATAGATCTAATGCCATACCATCTGTACCTAGAAAGACTGACAAGATGTACTGAGCACCATTTAGCAAGCTTTACTATGCCAACCATCCAGAAATGGATTATGTGGTGATCACAGCTGCCCATGACAGATTCATGGTACCTGAACACATGGGCTTCTTCCCTCCTGATGAATCCAGGAGGTTGGTTGTCATGGGAAAACGTACTTGTGCCTCAGCTTTATTAGGCCTGCATATTGCAAATTACCAGGCCCATATGATTAAATATCAGAAAGCTCTCTGGAGAAGTTCCAAGGTTGAAACACAGGCCTTATCTGAACGTATTGCCAAAACTGAGATAATGAAAACCCTGACTGCAGGGGCTGAGGTGGGTAATCATTTAATGTTTTGGATGACTCTGCCAGGGTAGCTGCCTCTGGTATTTGCATAAAAAGATATTCTAGGCTTAGTGTAGCTGGGTTTATTATTTATGTATGTATTTAGCTTTTGTTGAGTGGATAGGTGCCCTAGACAGCAGAGCTGCCTATTTTCAGGCACAACCTGGGAGGTGACATACAGTAGGGTAAAAAGCAGCAGAAAAATACATGGATAAGACAGGTTTGCCAATGATATCCAACGGGCAGTTTTAAATGCCCCTTTTATAGGCAATAGACTGTTTGCCTCTTAATGCTTCTTCAGCATCATACTCAAACAGTCATCCAGGATGACATTGAGATTAGTCAAATCCCTGTAGCCCACATCAGGCAGGGGTAAGGGGAAAGGATCAGCTTCATCCACCAGTTGCCAGAGGTAGGAGACCTACAGGGAAGAGGTAAAGGTGCTGGAGCCTTGCCAGCCCCCCTCCCCCCGGTGCCCATTCCAAAGCACCTAGAAGAGGTGGAGCTGAGAGGCATTGCCCCTACCAGTTGAGCATGACTCATAGCCTTACACCACCCAACCACCATTGCCCCCAGGGGTGGTTGTAGAGGGTTCTCTCTCCCTTCATTTGAGCCAGTGGAGGGAGATCACAACCGACAAATAGGTACTGGACATTACAGTCCCCACTGCTTATTGTGGGCTGGTTTGAGTAGCAGGGATCTGCCTGCTATAGTGCTTGGACGCTATAACCAAAAATAACAGAAGAGCAGTTTTATTCACTCTCCCCTGCACAGCACACCGTGTACTGTATCTAGGCAAACACTTAGTTGAGAATACAGAAAATACAGTGTAGAACAAGCCCAAAGTATTACTTTTTCATAAAGTTTGTGATTTCATTAGTACGGTGAGCTGCCTGGTGTAGAGACCCCATATCTTCTCTGCTTGAACTAGCACTTCCCAGTTCGGCATCAAGTTAGACCATTGCTCCACAGTTCACTGTAGCTTGAGCTGTGCCATCTGAATATCCTTTGGTGTGTCCTGGATCTCTTCCAGCATCTCTGGAAGAGTACTGTGGCACACGACACACAAATTGTAATCGCCAGCGGTCAGACTGAAATAGAATTTGTAATTACACTGTAGTTAGTGTAATTAGCACCTTGAGACAGTGCTATTTCAATTAAAATTTGCCAGAAATACTTGGTGGCCTTAAGATGGTATATACAGTAAAGTTTACTGTATTACCAATGAAAGTGGGAAACAGAAACTGTGATCCGCCCATATTAACCTACTGCCTGGGATAGTTGCTGGCAGTATAAGTGGTGGGGACTGTATTGCAAAAGGCCATGCTCTGGAGCTTCTGGATACTCCTCCAGGTCATTCACCACCTGTCTCATTTTATCCCCTAGGACACATGTTACTGTTGAGAGAAGAGAGATAGCCCTTACTCCACAAATGTGCCGTAGAGCTTGTTCCCCCAGGACAGCAGAACAGATGCTTCTATTCCAGATAATTTCTAGTCCCCAAGTGGACAGGAGAGCTGAGGCCTGTACTAGACCTGAGAGACCTCACATATAGTACAATACGTTTTGCATGGTTTCCCTGTAAACTCTGATTCCTCTATTGCAAACAGGGGACTGGATATGTTCCCTGAAAATAAAGGATGCTTACCTTCATATCAATCAGGAAGCCTCACAGAAAGTACCTGAGATTTATGCTGGAAGGGGGGACATTACCAGTTCAGAGTATTGCCCTTTGTCTTATCTTCTGTGCTACAGGTCCTTACCAAATGTTTGGCAGTGGTAGCAGCAGCCCTCTGCAGGGAAGTCCTGTATGTGTTTCCCTACCTGGATGATTGGCTGTTGAAGACCCACTCCAGGGATCAACTGTTGCACACCCTGGCTTGAACCAGGAAATCATTCCACCATTTAGGGATGACAGTCAACTTACCAAAGTCAGTACTGACCCCCTGTCAAAGACTGCAGTACATAGGGGCAGTACTGGACACAGCTCAGGATTGTGCATTCCTGCCTCTTGACAGAGTAAAATGCCTTCTTGCATAGGCACAGCTGGTGTACCACAGTTGGTATGTCTCAGCCAGGACTCTGTTATGTCTTCTGGGCTTTATGGCAGCAGCCTCTGGAACATTGCCACTGGTCCACTTGCACATGTGAATCCCACAGTGGTCCCTACAAGTCTAATGTGACCAGGCAACCGACAACCTAGACAAGGTGCTGGTCACATCTCCTTTGAGAAAAGCAGTGATGTGGTGGATGGATGGCACCAACTTGCTTAGGGGCATACCATTTTTGATTAACCAACCCCAATACAAATTCTCACCTCAGATGCCTCAAGATCTTTTAGCAATATATTTTTATTGATTTTTTAACCTTCTCAAACAGATACAGGCAAACAAAACATGAAGTACAACCATAAGAAACTAGCATTTGTCAATGCCGAATGTTGGCTTGCTGGCATTGATATTGGTAGTGCAGGAGTTAGAGTGATGCATAATAGGAATAGCAGTGAAGTATTGAAGTAACGGCAACCCCCCCCACCAGAGACTGAAAGGCGTTGGGGTGTGCCTTTGGGTCGTTGGCCAGAGCGCTTACGCCATTCCACCTCACCCCACCTGCAGACAGCAACAGGTGTTGCGGTGTGGTTTGGGGTCTTCGGCCCTTATGCTCACCATATTCCATAAGGAAATAAGCTGAGATGGGTGCAGTATAGGGGAATGGGGTGAACATTGGGCCCGAAGACCCCAAGGCACACCTTGATGCTTGTCAATGGCTGCGGGGTGGAGGTGGAATTCTTTGAGCATTATGGCCAAAGTCACACACCCCAGCGCCTGTCAGTCTATACATGGTGGGGCGTTACGGTTGGAAACCCTAACGCCCTGGGTGCTTGTTGGTATTTTCACTCCAAATTTTCAACATGTTTTTTTTGGGACCCCACCTCATGAACAGTAGCAGTATAATTTTGTTAATCAATCCTGAAAGGTGATTTTGCACAGTGATTGTGCCATTCAGCACCGCAGATGCGGAAACACATTTCAGGCAAAATGTGAAAAACGACAGCTGTACTGTTCATGAGGAGATGCGACAAAATGGCAATGTTGAAAATCTGGAGTGAAAATATGAAAAATTGGCGAAGTTAAAAGCATGCATAGAAACTGCGCAACATACGCTCGTAACACAATCATTTTATGGAATTTTTCCACCAAATTTTCATCATGGGCATTTTGGGACCACCCCTCATGAACAGTGGCACTGTCATTTTGTTAATCAGTTCCAAAAGGTGATTCTGCACAGCGACCGCAAAATCACCCTTTGGGACAGAGAAACGAAATGGCAGTGCCAGTGAGATGGGGTCCCAAGAACTCCATGTTAAAAGTTTGGGGCCAAAATTCAAAAAAATGGTTGAGATATCAACCTAAGTTGAAATCCTCCCCGCCCCCCATTGAGTCCCGTTATATGGCTTACCTTTTTTTTTAATCATTTTGCGGTTTGGTTTTGAAGCGTGCAGACATGTCCCAGTCCACTGAAGATGATGGCGCCTAACCTTCAAATAAGTATGTGTTAGGGGGGTTGCAGGAAGGTAGTGCGCATGGGGAGGGTTGGGGGCGGCAAGACAACTATGGACCATTTACTTTTTTGCAGGTACAAAAAAATAACCAGCGGACAATTTTCTTCTTCACAGGGAAAACATTTCTTTATTAATGTGGGCACCCAGTATGCCACAATAGTGGGGGGGGGGAGAATGTCGATATGGGGCACCCCAATGTTGGCAAATCATTTAGAGGGGTTTGAGTGGGGGCCCCATCCGAAACTGGGAGTTGGCATCCCGGTGTCTGAATAAAAATAATTTTGGCACACTGGGGTGGGCTCCCAGTGTGTCACATTAATGGGGGGAGGGGGGGACACATGCTGACACGGGGATTGGGCACCCCGATGTCGGCTTTTTGGGAGTGTGTGTCAGGCGGCAGGAGCTGCCATGTTTTGGCACACTGGGTTGGGCTCCCAGTGTGCCACATTTATGCCATTTCTTACGTTGCTCATAACTCTAGCCATGCACATTACTGTGCACCGTAATGCACATGGCTGGAGTCTTGTCATCTGCCGCTATAATGATGAAACTGCACCTGATTGCAGCGGCAGATTTCTTTCAAGTTTTTGGCTGTCTTTGAAGTCTACTGTCATCACCAGCATGCTCACTGATTGGCGGTGAGGGACACACCCACTAAAGCATCCCTGCATTGGCCACAACACTGACACACCTTTAAAATGTGCTATTACCACAAGATGTTGCTTGAGCGTGTGCACAAGCCAACATAAAAATGACATTATACATACATAAATTGAATTCCATTACCTATAATATTCTCTTCATCCTGTACCACACAGATATTCTTCCTAGAAGCATTCTAAAATTACTGAAGTACGAGACTAGATATGTGTTATATAACAATCCTTAATAAAATTTTGTTATATAGGAATTGACATCTAAAAATACATTGAAAAAACTCCGAAGTATAACAGTCTTACATACTCTACTAATCCTTATATATAATGGTAACTAATCCCATTTCTATCTCTGCATATGAACCATTTGGTAATAAATTAACAAGCATAGCATTACATTACCGCATTAATTAATTAAATAACATCTTTGGAATACCCTAGACAAAGATAAATAAGAGAAGAGTTAAGAGGATAAGGAAAGGCCAGCGAATACTGCATAAAATGGTGTGCTGAATCACTATTCAATGGTGGGTGTCAGGGGACCTAGGCCAAATTACTGTCATGAGATAAGGGTAAGACAAGGCTAACCGAGTCTGATGGAACCAGTATCTTATATATAATATCACACTTTTTGTTAATCTTAGCTGATTGATCTCTTGAGGTCATTGCCAGTTTTTCTGTCTTAAGGATCTCCAAAAGATCTTCCATTCTTGTACAGTTGGCACTGTGTCCTCAAGTCAGTATTTTTTTTTTTTTATTATTATTTAGTTATTTAACCAGGTATAGCACACTAAGCTGAAAGCTTTTTCACAGGAGCAACCTGGGAGCACAAGGAGGTTAAGTGACTTGCTCAGGGTCACACAGTATGCAAGTGGAAGCTGTGGGATTCAAACTCAGGTCAGGTCTGCTGGATGTCACCAAATTTGCAGCTCAGAGCCTTAGACCACTGCGCTATACTGCCTCCAGCAGTTTCAGCAAGACATGTCAGACAGATACCCCTATTAGCAGCAAGGTTTGTCATTGTTCATATGACCAGTACATAGTTCATTCAAAATGTCCTAAAATGCAAGTAGGAATATGTATATGACTTGCGATCATAGGGCAGTCTAAATATATTTGCTACTTCCTCCCATAGGGGCTGAATTAGGGAGCAGTCCCAAACATATATAACAATGTGCCCTGTCCAGATTTACATTTATGGCAAGCTGGGGAGGTAGATAAGCCCATCTTAAATCTTTGGTATTGTGTGTAATATAAATTATGCACAGTTTTGAACGGAATCAGTCTCAAATCTGCAGAGCTGAACACTTGAAAGGGAAGCACCCAAATCAAAAGTTATGTTACTCTTGTCCCTTATCGCCCGTTGCACATGTAATTTCTGTTGAAAGTTTAGGAATCTGAGCACAAAAGACCTTGGTCTCTCACCAGGGCTAGGTTTAGGTTTAATGACCTATGAGATCTCTTTAGGACATAGTATTTGATATCAGCAGGTGGACCCGTTATACTTAATAGTAGCTTGTTGGCAAAAGCAAGCGTGTCAGAACCCTCTAAACCTTCCTTTAAACCAAACACTTATATTGTTTTTCCTATTCCTGTTCTCCAAATCTTCCAGTCTAGCTTCTAGCTTGTTCAGTCTGCAACTATCATTAAATATCAAATGCACAAATTTCAAAAAAGTTTGAATTTCCTTGAAGTCACATCCCTGTGTCATGATTACTGTTTCCTGAAAATATCATGCTGTTTGGGTTTGTGGTGTTCTTTAAATCAGCATCTGTTAATTTGCTCTATAGTAACTGAAAACAGTGAAGATGTTTCTGTCCCAGTCTGTGAGCAATGGCATCATACCTGTCCAGCCTGCTGCTTCACCAATTAAGCCCGGTTGACTGACTAAGCTGTTGCAGTTCCTGGTTAGAGCAGTCTGTAGAGCTAATTGTTTTCACTCAAAGTTTATTACTAACCTATCTGGTTTGTGTTTAGAGAGATAAGCTTAAAATCATTCTGTTCTCATATTTGGGGTTCAGTGCTGAACTGGTATGAATGAATGTCTGTGAGAAATTTCCTTGTCTGTATCACAGATGTCAAATTTCTGTCATCAAAACTATGCATTCTATTTTGGCTATATAACACAGGGTTGTTTAATGGATATAAAATAAGTCTACATTCCATTGATTCATAGAAGCAGTGTGTGTTTGATGTAGCCTCAATAAATATGTTCATGTGATAACAATGTTGTTTACATGTCAGATTGATAAACCTGTGTCTGCCTCACTCTATTTCAGGAACATGTACTGTATAAACTCATAAAATTCAGTTCTTTGAGGGGTTCTGTGTGAAAATACATCATGTATGTATATAACTACTTGAGATCAGATTTGAAGCTGAAGAGGCTGGTGGTATTACAGATGACCTCAGGAACCTCATTGAGCCATAGTGGGGTTCTGTAGGAGAATGCGCGCTGCCTGAGTACTGTATGCCAAAATGGCATCACGAGTGCCCTCTGTGTCCTTCCTCTGGTGCTGTAATCTGAGCCTGACTGAGTGAAGATGTCAGATACGCACTGGGGTGCCTTTCCTAACGGCGCTTTTTTGCCTAGAAGGCAGGTTTGGAATTTTATCCTGTACCCTAGAGACAGGAGGTTGGTCGGCTCATAGAGTGAGCAAGTAGGGTTAGTCGATTGGCATCTAAGATGAGCCTGCAGGCCTTGTTGAGTACTGTATGTACACTCTTGAACACTGTATCCGTGGCTGTGCTATAGACTATCAAGCCATAATCAGTGGTTGATAGGATGGAGCTTGAGAGGCGAAGGGCTGCCGGAGTAAGGTATTTTCTGTGCCTCCCAGCTTGGAGTTTACTGCCTTGACTACTAAGTTTTTGGTACTGCTGTTGTGTTAGAGAAGCTTACTGTATTTTGGCTCCTTTTGAGCCAGCCGCAAATTGTGGCTTATGCTTCCTTTCATGGAAATAATTATTTTTAGTTGCAGTCACTTCTGCTTGAAGGATTTCAGAGCTACAGGCTTTAATGTGTGAGCCTCCCTTTTTGGTTTTCCATAAAGGTAGAGTACAAATCCTAAGTTCTTGCCAGATTCTGAGTAGTGTCTGAATTTACTTTGACTCAAACCATCCACCTTCAGTATACTACCCAGAGTATGCCAATCCAGGGGAAGCATTACTCCATACTTTGGACATAGATAGAATTCTCAGCAAATTGCACCAAGGACTGCAGAAAGTCCTCTCTTCTTTTTTTTTTTTCATACACCACTCGGAAAGAGGGCACCCCGTGTCTAAATAGTGCCTGTCCAGATAGTTGGCACATTGTATTACTTTCTGTTATAGGAAGTACGGGAAGGAACTTCCAGGAGATGTTTGTGATCATTCTGTAAGAGTTGTGGCCACTTTTGTTGCTTGTTTCCGGAATGTTTCAGCTCCTGAAATTGGTGCAGCTGCCACTTGGAACACTATCTACACCTTCACTAAACATTACAGTCTAGACATTGTGTCTCGCAGATGAGCAGGTTTTGGCCTCGCTGTCTTACAGGGTTTGCTTTCATGTGCATGTATGTCTCCATCCACACAGACTGTAAGTTTTTGGTACTGCCTTGGACTCATTCCAAAGGTGAGGCCTGATGAAAGCAATATCCTCTAAGAAGATAGAACAGTTAACATACTTACTGTAAAAGTAGATCTTCTGGAGACTCTCTGCCAAGCCCACCCTCCCTCTCCCTTAGGGGTATGACACTGGACTTCTGCATTGATTCTTTCCCTCACTGCTGTTTCCAGCATCCATTGTCACCTGGTATGCTGGGTGCTTCCCCTATCTCTTGGTTCTCCATAGAGAGGTCCTCTGAGCATAATCTCCAACAGGGAACTGAGGAGAGACTGGGCCACCCACATTTATGTAGACGCTGGCACATGACATCATCGTGGGTTGACCTTTTCTTAAATTTCCATGTGGTCGTAGCACTGATGCGGATGTAGTTTTAAAGGTATGGCTCAATGAGAAGATCTGCTGTCGTGGTAAGTCCGTAACTGTTCTTTACGACCCCTAGTGATTGCACCCCTATGTCATACAATTTGGTCCCTTCCCCGGCTCCTGCCTGGCCTTTAGAGAGTATATTTTAGGACCTCCAGCTGATCCTTATAGTGTGCCTGCCCTGCAGTCCCTGGATCATCTTGGTGGCCCTTTGCTGTACTTACTGTAGTTCATATATGTCTTTCCTCAGATGAGCACTCCAGGTGAGACCTGGATAGTGGCAGAATCAGCTTGCTTCTTCTACTTTCAGAAGTTCTCTCAATACGCCCCAGCATTCTTGATGCCTTGCTAGCTATATGCCTCATTGCATTGACTCATTTGCATGAAGGAGTGGCTGGTTTAGCCGGGGGTCAGCAGGGGGAGGGAGGGAGGATCGAGCATCCCACCGGATGCTCTCCTCCCTCAGTGGTGGGATACCTGGGACGCACCAGCTTCCGACACTCCCGTAGAGAGACGATGGACTCATCAGCTCTTTCACTCCTACTGCTTCTTTGTTTTTCTCCTTCCAGTCAACCATTTTGTTTTCCAACTTCTATGCTTAACTTGCCATTCATAACTTTTTCTTATATCCCACTATATAGCTAGATAGAGTAGACAGACAGATAGATATCTGCTTTCTCACTACCTTTCCACTAACCGTACTTGTTTTTTCTTTATTGATAATTTCTGAGGACCTTTGGTTGAAACACTGATTCTAACTCTTTTTTTCTGTCTAGAGCTTGACTCATTTGTTTTCTTTGCAGCCCACATGCTGATGCAGCACTCTATTTTTTTCACACATTTTAAGAATTGTTTAGTTCAGATATGTTCTCAATGTTCAGAACACAGAAACCTATTATTGATATGATAAATGTAACTAACTTTCTTATTAAGCAGTTTTAAGTGTTAACATTTGGATCTCTTATAATAATGTCATATTACATTAAGTCTGTACAGCTGAAATACAGTATATCACACCCATGAACCCCTGGCTGTTTTTTCTTTAGTAGTCTACAGAAACAAGGCTAGGCAGAGAAAGAATGCCAAATACAGGGTATGAAATTTCTAAAAAAAAAGTACATGCCCAAGAAACTATTTACATGCCGCCTCTTAGTTTACATAATTTTAAATGTCATCTTCACTGGACCAAGCACGTTCGTTTTCATGATCATCACATTCACCACCACTAGTGCTTTCAGAAGCAGCAGCAGTGACAGTGTTCTGGAGCCCTAAGCTTTAGTAGTGGGCCTTCTTTTGCCATGTTTCCACCACAGTGATATGGCACCTTCAGGGTTTTATTCACTGAGCTGAGGTCCATTGAGAGATATAGACATTAGGTCATGAAGGGTGTCCGGGCCTAATCCAACCCTCCAATCATTTTATATTCTTCCTATTAAAGAGAAGCGTCATTCTGCAACAGCAGTGTGAACGGGAATCGGAATAATGATCTTGACAACGGCCAGCACATTTTGAAATTGTTGATCCTGCTCATCCGCAAGAATCACTTTCTGCCACAATTTCAGAGACTTACAATTCTCAACAGACAGCAAGTGGAGTACATGCTGTTTTAAGTCTAGCCACTCCAGCAGTACCAAAGTTACATCAACTCCTCATGACTCTAGGACCACTTTATAGTGATCAACAAATTGTTTGAATTGCCTGATCGCCGTATGTTTCAAGTGCCTCTGTGAATGTTGGCCAGGACTGAAAATTTAAAGTTGTTGCAGCTAGTAGCACTTTATTGGCCTTGAAAGACTGTGCTGTGATGTTTTCTGAAGAAATTTTTCTATCTCTGAAATTGTGGCTTCTGCAATGTCTCTAGGAGAACCTGATCTGTGTCTGCTAGTTTCATTAGTTAAATCAACACTGTTGTAGTGAGTTAGGTTCTCATTTACAGATGTAAGTGTTATGCGGTGAAAAGTTTTGTCATTCGAGAGACTATCTACATAGAAACAGACTTTGACGGCGGATAAGGACCACTTGGCCCACCTAGTCTGCCCATTTCCCTAACTACAGGATAAGCTGCAGATCCTAGTTAACCAACAGCCTATTTCTTCCTACCCCTCCCACAAGAATTGCCTTATGTCTGTCCCATGCATTCTTGAATTCTCCCACAGTTTTGGACCCCACAACCTCCTCGGGAAGGCTGTTCCATGCATCCACCACCCTCTCTGTGAAAAAATACTTCCTCACATTGCCTCCTGAGCCATCCCCCCTCTATCTTCAAATTGTGTCCCCTTGTTCTTGCACATCTCTTTCTGAAAGATGCTACCCTCTTGGACTTTGCTGATTCCACTGAGGTACTTAAGTTTCTATCATGTCCTCCCTTTCCCTCCTTTCCTCAAGGGTATACGTATTAAGCTCCTTTAACCTCTCCTCGTATGGCTTCTCTTGCAGACCCTGCATCATTTTAGTTGCCCTCCTCTGGATTGCCTCCATCCTGTCTATGTCCTTGCGGAGATGGGGTCTCCAGAACTGGATGCAGTACTCCAGATGGGGTCTCACCAACTGTCTGTACAGAGGCATAACAACTTCCTGTTTTACTTGGTATTACTTAGTATGCAAGAACAGAAGAAGGCCAGAGCCCATCGAGACTGTTCCCCACACTATGACTGGTGATGCCTCTCCCTATACATCCCAGTATCCCCCAGCCCTTCCTACTGCCTTCCCACATTGCTTGCTAACCTTAAGGTCATCTGATATGATTACTGCCAGGTCCCTTTCCATTTTTGTTGTTGTTACTACCCCCATTGTGTAATCTTCACCGGGTTTTTGTTTCCCAGGTGCATTATTTTGCACTTCTTCACATTGAATCTAAGCTGCCATGCTTCAGACCATTCCATTATGAATTGTGCTTTCTACTCTGCTGTGAACTTTTTCAACAGTGGCATCCTCTTGCTGAAAGCACAGACTAAGAGCAGATGAATAACCAAAAAACACTTTCAGAAAGTTCATGTACATGACACATTTTAAAGTCTTAAGCACTTTAAGTATTCCCAGTGCTTTTTGGCCATGATCTTGCTTGTTTGTTAGTGAGACATGTTCAAGGTGAGTCACTAATGCAGCCCAGTTCCTTTCAAGGGCAGAAATGGCCCGTTCTCTGTGTGCAAGCCACCTAGTGCCACCAGTGTTAACTGGCTTGACCACATTAATATTTAAAAGGGATCCCGTTTCCTGTAGGCCTTTCAAACTTTTTGGTGACCTGTGGTAAAATGAGTACACGTTCAGCAGACGTTGTTCTACTGACTTGTAAAAGGGACCGTCTTTGAAAGAATCCTTTACAGCAAGCACTAAATGATGTGCACAGCAGTGTATGTCAATGAGGTGTGAGCACTTTTGTTTTATTCGAGTAAGAACACCTGAAATGGATCCTAACATGACAGCAGCACCATCAGAAGCTGCACTAATCAGCTTTTGTTTCCAACCATCATTGAGACCACCATCACTCACTAATGCATCAATGATGACATTTAAAATGCTTTCAGCATCAGGAACACTAACCGGTTTCAGTGCAAGAAACCTTGTAACTGGCAGGTCATTGTCAAAAACATGGACGTAAATGCCCTCCTCCTCTGTCACACTTTTGTCTGTACATGAATCTAGAAGAAAAGAGAAGTAATCATTGTCTTCCAAAAGACTAGCAGTAGTGATTTGAATATCTTGAGCAATGTAGTAAATAAAGACACGACATTGCTTGCCACTACTGTAACTTTGCCCCATTACATCATCTCCATGATTTCTTTTTTGTAAATCTATTAGCCCAGGAAAATCCCTGAAAGGCCTTTCAGTCCTTGCAACGTAATATGCAGTACAGAACAGTTTAGTAATTTGGTCCATTTCTTTTTGTTCCATTAATTATATGGACTTCTCTATAGGTCTTTCTCCAACTTTTGTTTTGTTTGCTATGTATGCCCTCTCAGCATTTTTGTGTGCTATGGACACTTCACGTGCTGAGATAATGTGTACTCTATAAGTACTGCATCCAGTTCTAAAATTATTTTTGCTGTGGCTTTTATCATAATTCTGACACCATGTGCAGAACATGGCACATTTATCTGTGTCATACATAAGCCACTGGCTGCCCTTTTTTCCATGATTCCTGAAATTTTCTAAATTTGGGTGGGGGGGGCTTAACTTAGTTTTCAGTACAAGCAGCAGCACTGGAGGAAACTTCAGTGGTCACAGTCACAACAGTTCCACTGTCTGGGCAAGGAAGTTGTGGGGTTACTCCAGTAATACTAGTACTTGATGTTGGGGAATCCGAGTCAGTTCCCACAGTCTCATCAAGACGCTTTCTCTTATCGCTCTCAGAAACTCATGCAGAAAAACACGGCTTAGCCAAAGTTCTTTCTGCAGGACCCTAATTAAAAGCCTCTAGGCGACTTCTAGGAATTTTGGTCCACCATAAAAACGCCCTTGGTGCTAATCATTAGGCACATACCAGTGACATGCTGTTAAAATGGCATTCACTGCAATAACCCGACAACCATAGCAAACTCTCTTAATCACCATTTCTCAGACCTCTCAAACTACCCCTCACCTCCTCCCTCCTGTCCTCAACACATTACCCTAGCCCGATATCAATCAGATCTTCGCACGCACCTTTTTAGGTTCTGGGTATAAAGGAGAGGAGAAGTGTTAAAACTGCTACTCACTATTACTGACAGCACCAGCACGGGTCTGATGGACTTGAACCAAGGCTCCTAAAAGCCGCTGCCCACTCATCGCCTCTCCCTTAACCAAATTTTCAACCTGTCTCTAGCATGGCATAGTACCAAATATATGGAAAATAGCCAAAGTCACACCAATCCCAAAAAAGGGTGACCCTAAGGAAATAAATAACTACCGCCCCGTTGCAATTCTCTCTGTACTTAGCAAACTCTTGGAAAAACTAGTGTCCACCCAATCCATAGAATATCTCCAAAGATACAACCTTCTATCTAGCTCACAGCATGGCTTCCGCAAAGGACACAGCACCTCTACTGCCCTCCTCAAACTCACCAATGACATATATGCCTCCATGGACTGGGGCCTCCTAACAGGTGCAGTCTTCATTGATCTAACTAAGGCATTTGACTTGGTCAACCACACCATTCTTCTTACTAAACTACGCTCCCTAGGCTTCACCACCGACGCAGTGGCCTGGTTTGAAAGCTACCTGTCCGGCAGAAAACAAGCTGTAGTATTTAACTCTGCCATATCAGATCTTTCCACTATTAACGTCGGAGTGCCCCAGGGCTCAATCCTTGGACCCTTACTCTTCTCTATCTTTATTAATGACATCCCACTCCTTGCACCCAACTGTTCATCTCCGCTCTATGCTGACGACTAGTTATTTACCATAGTGCCAGAACTGTTGTCGACTTAATCCACCCTCTCGCTGTTGATTTTGCTAATATTCAATCCTGACTCACTGAAAACAAACTTATTCTCAACTCTAGTAAAACTTACTCCATGCTCTTCGGCTCCTCTGCCAGACTTAAAGCGAATCAAAATGCCCTAATTATCCCTTGCGCGGACGGATATTCTCTGATTAGCACCAACTCCTTTAAATACCTGGGTGTTACTCTGATCCATCCCTTTGACTTTGACCTATATTACAACCACCTGTAAGTCAGTTAACTTCAAAATAGGTAGTGCCTCACCGAACTAGATATGCCCTTACCCCATCTGCCAGACTTGCTGTGGCCCAAGGCTTTCTTTCCCAGCCCTTGCATATGGCTCAGTCACCTACCTCTTTGCCTCCAAATCATCCCTCCATAAGTGGGACACCACCTACAACAGCATCTGCCGCTATGCTTCTGCATCTCCACGTTACAAACATCATTGCTAGCTCTATAGTGACCTAAAATGGCCGTGCCCCTCTGCTCACAGACTCCAGGCCTTCGGCTCATTAATTGACAGTTTTGTCAGATCTGGCCTCCCGCTATCCCTTTCATCCCTACTGGACACACAGCCTCTCTCTTATGGCCTGTGTTCGACTGACCAAGCCCTCTTTCACATACCCAGACACAGAACCAATATGGGTGCATGCGCCTTTTCTAACGTGTGGCTCCAAAATACTGGAATTCCATACCCCAAGCTATTCGACAAGCAGCCTCCCATACCACTTTTAAGTCACTTCACAAAGAACACTTACGCTTTATCAACCCCTGCACCTGCTTTAATCCGCCTTAGCTCCACTCTTCTTCTCCTGCTCTGTTTCAAATCATCCTTGTCCTCTCCCTCCCTCTCTCTGCTTTCTCTCTCCCTCGCTCTCTCGCATCTCTTTTCTTCCTGCCTCTCCTGTGCTCTCTCTCTCTCTCTTCTCCCTACTGCTGTCCCTTCCTCTCCTCCCAGTTCAACCACCTCTTTACTTGATTTATTGTCTCTATGAATGTCTGCTATTGCTATGCCTATGTTCCTACTTTACTTTATTTTGTGATCCCTGTCCTACTGTGCTGTATTTTCATCATACTGTGTAAACCTATTCATGTTTGTTGCCAAAATTTTTTGTCTCCCCATACCTGAAGTTTTGACTTGACTCTGTACTGTACTGCTTTCATGTGCTGCATCACATACACAATTTTGTATTTCTAAAATGTGCTCTCCCGGGTCGTGCCTGAAAATAGGCATCTTTGTGCCTAGTGCACTTACCCGGTTACCAAAAGCAAATAAATAAATAAATCCAAATTTAAAAAGACTCATGGTGTCTGTCTGGTTGCTCGTGACTATTGGCTTTAGAATTTTGATTATGTCACTCACTCAGTAATAATAATAAACGCAACAAGGAATAATGTGTGTTCAAACCCCAGGAAATCTTACTGTATTCTGACTTACACAGTATGGTCTCACCATGGGACTGCCCTGGAGCCGAAATTGTTAATAAAACCTATGCAAATGATGGAATGCTAGGCTCGAGCTCAGTTTTCAAATCACTATCCCTAGTAAACAACCTCTAACCATCAGATTCTTTACTTCGCTTGCCTCAGTGAGACTTCTCTGGAGAATTCTCCTTCATCTCTTGAAGAAAGTTTATTTTTCTCGGTTTCTACCTCAGTAAATTTATTTTTATTGGTATTCTTATCACTGTCTTTGGTGTACAGGCAGTAATTGTTTAGATTTTAGTTATTAGGGGTGAGTAGTTGTTTTTCTCCCCGGTTCTTTTACCGAGGGGAAACCGACAGTTCCCTTATTTTGTTTTCATAATTATTTTTAGTTAATTTGTTATATTCTGACTCGTTTTATAGTCAGTCATTTAAACTTTTACCGGAGTAATTTCCGGTTAGTGGGTCCCTTTTTTCAACCGGGGTAACTCCTGGATTTGTATATCTAAACAGCCTGGTTTCTTTTACAGTGTAACAACTGACCAAAAAAAAAGTCTGTTTGGTTCTCAGTTTGAATTTCTTATGTCACAGAAACCAAAAAAATAGAACAGGACCCACAGGTTTCCAGCACTGCACAGAGTGTGGGGAACTGTTTGCAAAGGCTGATCCTCATTTAATTTGTTTGTTCTGTCTGGGGTCTGACCACCTTCAGACAGACACTGAAATCTGTGCTAATTTCCCTCAGTCCACCCTTGAAAGGCATTTGAAGAGACTAAGGGGAAAAAATGACTGATAAGGCTGCTAACCCGGCCACTGAACAGTCCACTGAACTGGAGGGACTGCCCTGTGACAGGGGCGGTAGTTCCACCAAGAAAAGAACTGCGGATAAGGCTGCTGAACCAGCCTTCATGGTTAAGAAAAAGTGAAAAGCAAAAGCACCAGGAACCGCAACCGGTTTCTATAGTGGTTCCTTCTGCTGAGGAGATCGCGAACGCGATCAGGATTATCCAATCCTTGCAGTCTCTGGTTCCAGTTGAAAAACAGCTGGTTCCACAAACTCTTGGTTCACAAATCCCCGGTTTAATAGACCAAGGTGGGGCACAATTTGAGGATACTGGTCTTGGTGAAGAACCAGAAGAGGATTACGGGGACAATGACTATGACGAGGCTATAGAGCCAGACATCTCCCCTGATCCCCACAGGCCTGATTCCCCTAATAAGGGAAATGAAGATTTTTCTTCATACTTTGCTTTTATGAAGCAAGTGGCCCAGTCTCTCGACTTCCCTTCTCAGGAATCGCTAGAAGATAAGAAAGAGGAAGACTATAAGGAGATGATGGACGTCCCTCCATCAAAACGGCTGCTTCTCCCATTACACAAATCTTTGAGGAGGCAGACCATGAAAATTTTAGAGAACCCCACTTCTGTCCCTCCTACTGATAAGAAAGTGGACAGAAAGTACTGGGTGGACAAGGCTGGGGCTGAATTTTTGTTTGGTCACCCCTATCATGAAGGTGTAGTACAGGCTGCAGCTTGTGACAAAGCTGGCATCCCTCTGGCCTT
Source organism: Neoceratodus forsteri (assembly GCA_016271365.2). Lineage (NCBI taxonomy): Eukaryota > Metazoa > Chordata > Ceratodontiformes > Ceratodontidae > Neoceratodus > Neoceratodus forsteri. The sequence goes on from JADMNL010000025.1 coordinate 171,718,821, forward strand.
CCACCCTCCTGAAAAGGATTCCAGGAGGATGGATTCAATAGCAAGAAGATTTATTTAGGATCCTCCCTAGCCATTAGGTAGGCATCCTATATGGAATATTTAGCCAGATATCAAAAATTTGTGTGGTCTACAGTATTGGAAATTGCCAAATCACTTCCCCCTCCAATGGCTGCTGACCTGGAAGAAGCGGCTAAGAGGGGCATTGAAGCATCTAAGACCCAATTTAGGATGGCAGTGGATTCCAGTGACACTGCAGCCAGGCAGATGGCTTCAGCAGTGTCTCTGAGAATGTTTGCATGGCTTAGAACCACTAACCTCTCACAGGACACACAAAGCAAGGCTTTGGATTTCCCCGTGACCCTGTGTCTCTGTTTGGAGAACAAACAGAGGCATATATGAAAAAATGAATGATTACAAATCTGCTTACAAAAGTGCAGCAGTAAAGGAGAGATCTGCCAACCCCCAGAGACACCACTCGAGGGGTGGCAGGGGCAGGACTCCTTACAGGCCTTATTTTCAGCCCAAAGTTTTCACCCAGTAGCAGCCATGGGGATACTTTAGGGGCAGGAGGGGCACTGGCTGCACTAGCCCCACTGTCCAACCAGTAGCTCAATCTAAGCAGACTCCCTGAGCAGAATGTCCGGGTCGCCTCCCCACTACCAGTAAGGGGCAGACTGGCCCATTACTTCCAGAAATGGAAAAACATCACCACAGACAAGTGGGTTCTGGAAGTAGTGGGCCAGGATTTGGTCCTCTGCTTCAAAACCAGACCAAGGCTGAGATCAAGGGCTTTCAAGCTCTCTTCCCTATCAGAAATAACCCTACTGGAAAAGGAAGTGTCATCCCTTCTGCTGCTTCAGGAGGTAGAACCAGTCCCTGCCATTCAAAGAGGCAAGGGCCTGTACTCCAGATACTTCCTTACATTAAAGAAAACAGGGGAGTGGTGTCCCATTCTGAACCTCAGATACCTGAACAAGCATTTAGCAAAACCAAAATTCCGGATGGTCACTCTGTTCACCATACTACCTACTATGAGGCAGGGAGACTAGCTAGCATCCCTGGACCTAAAAGATGCTTACTTCTCTCTCCTATGCTGGTCTCTGGGCTTCATAACTACTGGGAGGCACCTCCTCTTGCCATGGGACTGGCAGTAACACAAAGCTCTGCAGCCTGGACATCCTCCTTCCCACTTCCTGTGATCACCAGTTCACTTTCTGCCTTGCAGGGAGCAGGTACTTTGCAGCAGAGCTCTGTCACTGTGGTGACAGGGCTGAAGACTTCAGGACTGTAAGTTTGGATTTCCTTGTCCTTTTTTGGATTTGCTCAGAGAGCAGGGATGGGTGAACCCAACGACAACCCCTCTCTCTGTGCCAGTATGGGGTCCCAGTCTCAACCCTGCATGCTGGACAGACTGGCCCCTCTCAATCATCGCGATCAGGATTTTCTGCCTTTGGGGGTCCCAGTTTCAACCACGCATGCTGATCAAACTGGCACCCCTCCACCCTTCCTCCTGCGCGGCCTCTGCCACGCATGCGTTTCAGGCTGGCATCTCAATTCATTTCCCGCGGTAGCGGGTCCTCAGCTTTACCACCCCCCCCGGCATTCAGGTTGGCTCACAGGAGAGCCCCCGGTCAACTTCAAGGATCAAAGGGGGAAAATATGTCTTTACCATTCAGGCAGCAGATGAGCCGCCAGTTCTGATGTGCTGCCCTGCCTATGGAAGTGCCACTGCCAGCTCCTCATTGAGCCGAAGTGCCACCGCCAGCCGGTTATGCCGCCCTGCATATGGAATGCGCCACACCAGCTCCTCATAGACCTGAAGTGCCAGATCCTCACAGAACCCCATTCCAAGCAGCTCGACTAGGGGAGGGAGCTTGTTGCAGTGGAGCACTGGCCATGTTTACGAGGTGCCCACAAGCACTTCAACGGCCAGTTTCATTGACGGAGGCCGCGCATTTCACAGCTGTGTGTCAGCAATGCCCCCAGGTGAATGACAAACCCTAGGGCTCAGCGTTGACAAATTTGGCACCAACTGCAGACACCTTCTGGAATTAGCGGCGCCACTACAGGCCACCCGGTGGCATGGCTGACTAACTTCTTGGCTCAGTACTATTATTTTGTTGGCGCTAAGGGGCACAGGACTCCTTACTAATTTAGCTGGCTCATTTTATTAAATTGGTTGATTTAGTGGTGCCACTACAGGCTGTCCAGATGCACAGTGGCGTCACTACTACAGGTCGCCCAGAGGCATGCCCGACAAACGTCTTGGCTCATTATTATTATTTCATTAGCGCTAAGGGGCACAGGACTCCTGACTGATTTAGCTGTCTCATTGTTATTAAATTGCCACTAACGGACACAGGATGCCTTATTGAGCTAGCGGTACCACTACAGACTGCCTAGAGGCACAGTTTGTCGACGAGCACCCAGAGTCACAAGGCTCGTCGACAGAGGCCACTATCCATCCAGCCTGAACCCAGACACATCCTTAGGGTGCCTTTTCCATCGACCAGCACCTCAGTGGGTCAGCTCATCACCGAAGGATGAGTATGGCACAACTAGCCAGGTGGCAAGGTACTTAGGCTGTCGATGAGCTCCTTGGGCTCTTAGCTTGTCAAAGGAAGCCTTCTGGAACTTGCTGCTCTGCAAGCAGGCCACCCAAGTTCACAGTTAGTCGCCGAGCAACTCAAGGTGTCACAGTAGTTAGTCGCCGAGCAACTCAAGGTGTCACAGTGCTAGTGGTCGAGGGTCACCACTGCTTCTGGAGGTGACTGGCAGAGGCTCCGGAGGCGACCGGGAGAGGCTTCCTACAGCCAGTTTAATGGAAGGCACTCCCTGCATTTCCTTAAGTGATTCCCCCCCTTCCCGAAGGATCAACCATTTCAGGCAATGCTGCTTAGTCAAGCCAGGAACTGGGAGCCAGGAGTCCTGGTGACCTAAACACTCCGAATTCCTTAGTGGCCAAAGTCAGGATCCAAGAGCCAGGAGCCTTGCTGATGACAAAAAAAAAAAAGTTGGCATCTGAGCACCAGACCACAGTGCAGATAAAGGAATCTGTTTTCGGATAAGGGTCTTATCTCCCAGTAGGTGGATTTATGGGACTTAGTAGATTGGGGGACTAGTATTGGCACCCAGTGGTATCCGCTTGCAGCAGAGCATGACATACTCTTTAGTAGTTCTTCAGATTAGCCTGGAATACACTCCTCCTAGCAGGAGTTACCATAGGCAGGATCCCCCTTGGTGGTCCTCCCTCACCGCTCTCTAGGTCTATCCTTTAGGCGAGTGCTTACCCCTGGGTAGTAGGGGAGGTCACAGCCCCCAGGAGGACCCAGTTCGCTCAGAGCCTTGACACTGATCCTCCATATCTCCTCAGTCCAGAGGTATCTCAGAAGGCTACCCAGGTGTCCATAGCCTCACGACAACAATGACCATCTCTTTCCTAATAATCCCCTCTAGTTCCAGGAAAGCCAGGTCTGACTGCCAACAGCCCCAGCTCACGTGCCTAGCCCCGGCTCCCTCAGCAGGGAAACAGCTACGCAACAAATTCTAGGTTTTGCAGCGGATTCGTGGGCTGGTCAAATGATCACATCTTCAAGAGTTCACCGGGAAGATGCACATGCCGCTTCAAGGGACAGACATAAATCTTGGTCTCCAGGCTCCTAAAAGATTTTTCATGCCCACGTCTACTACTAAGGTCAGAAAGGGTCATTTCAGGCACACACAGGGTTTCCCTTCCCTATCCAGTGTAACTACAGGGGATGATGAGGTAGCCCCCATGTCACTGGGGATGACATCAAAACTTTGCAATGAAGGCCTCGGGCCCATTCTTGCTTTAAGGGACAAACACGTCCATACCAAGTCACGCAACAGGTTAGGGGCATAGTTCATCACTGACCCACCATCGCCTCCTCCTCAAAACCACTGTTGGCCTCTCGTGGCTCCCTCGCCAACTTCCAACTATAGTTGGTCAAGGGCCCAAGCAAGTTCATGCGAGCCCTTACTATCTTCAGGTAGGGGCTGGTGAACAGGTTCTCCCACAGCCCGGAACAGGGGCGTTCCTTCACTGTTTTGAGGTTTCAGACCAGTCTTGGCCTCCAAACTCTGTCATCCTTGGTGTGGACAACATCAATAGAATTACAAAACCCCTTCAGTTTATTTCCTTCCAGGAGTCTCAAATTACCTCAAATTCAAGGTGGGGAACAATCACTTTCAATTCAAAACGCCGCCCTCCGAGCCAGAGGTGCGATCAAGGTTGCAGGAGCTGTATTTGCTTCTACTTAAGGAAATTGCTCATCTCACACAACCAGGATGCAGCCCTTCCCCACATGGTTAACATCATCCAAGGCCCTATATTCTTATCAGACAATACCAGCAGGGGTGGAGGTCGTCCAGTGCCCCTCTAGGCACTAAGTTATTAAGAACCGATGTAAGAGCTCTTTAGTTCTGTCCCAGTTCCTTCCCTATCTGGAAGGAGGTTTCAAAACACAATTAGATGTCTAGGAAGAGGCTTCGAAACACAATCAGATGTCTATCGCAGAAGAGAAATCTGCGGTCATCCGGAGCCCCTAAAGCATTTTCTATCCCCGTTCCTCTGGTCGGCTCACTGTTTCATAAGGCTCTCAGGGGACATGCTCTCCTTTGTAGACATAGTCTTCTGGGCAGTGCTTCACAGACAGCCCAATTCCTTGCCAGGTGGGGCATTCTTCATGAGAGTTTGCAATTTGGGTTTTCCACATCAAGCAAGGTTTACTGACTACCTAGGAGCCAGGGAGATTCAGGGTCAGACCTCCCACTAGGCAAGTGGTCTCAGCCAGAATTAAGATCCAGCACAACATCACTACCTTAGATTGATCACCGGGGCTGAGCAAGGAGATCATAGATCCACAAGGGACTCCTTCGCGCCCCTTAATCCATAAGGAACTCCTCCTGACCCTTCAGGGGACCGTGAGGCGCCGACCACCCTGACTGCAATATACATTCAGGCTCGGAATACTCGACCCCCCCTCAGGTAAATCTCTCAGACGGTCTACAAAACTTCTAATTCTGCTACCCTCCAGGATCTGGCAGAGTGGTTTTCGGCCTACTCATGCTAGTCCAGAGTTCGGCACAAGGTAACTGGGAATCCAGCAGAACTGTTTCTGGCCTACTCATACTAGCCCAGGCATCTGCGATTCACATGTCTGATTCACATGTCAAGGCAACCTCCAATAAAATCTGAAACAGCCTGGACCATCTTCCCCGGCCCTGTGCTGCAGTTCAATATGTGTAGGCTTTCTCTCTCGCAGAGAGATTGTTCAAAGTCTGCCAAGGAGCTAAGATTTATTGGTTCTGGCAGGGAAAGGATGCTTTCTCTTTATCTTATTCTATTTTAGAATATGACGCAAGTTTCCTTTTGGGCTTCAAGGGCAACTTATGTCATCCAGGGGGTATCCCTATTCTTCATTCTTCCGTTCTTCCATAGGAATTCAAGAAAGTGCTTCAACCATCCTCCGGGTGGGGTCGGATTTTGCAGTGGAAGCACTTAGGTCAATAGAGGCAGGTGAGTCATCGGGGTCTCATCCCCAGGGGAGGCCTCCCAAGGGTGTCACCTTTAAAATGCCCTTCAATACAGCTGGAGACTCATTTCAGTCAAAGAGGCACCCTTATACTCCTAACGAGGGTGGTTGCCCAGGCGACGCTGGCGCAACTCTTATAGCTCACTCTTTATCCAGTTGCATCAGTACACTAGAAGTTATCTTCCTTATGGATCCACATATAGTATTTTTATATAGTTCTCGTAGGGACTCGGTGGTCCTCTGAGTAGTTCTAGAATTCTTTTACTGAAGGTAATATTTCCTTTTTTTAGGCCACCAGGGGTAGCGCATTCCTCCCGGTTCCTTTCATCTTCATGGGCCGGGAAAAGCAAATTTCATACTCTGGATCCTAAAACAGAGTGATACAGGTCTGCCTCAAAAGAGCTGAGCCCATTCGTACAGCTCCGGCTTATTCGTCCTCTCCAAGGACCAAACCATCAACCAAACCATCAAGAGAGGCTTCTAAGCTCTCTGCCCAGATATATTGATTCACCCATAACCTATACCTTCCAACTTGAGGATGCCTTTACCTAGACCTATTAAGGCACACTCAGCAAGGACCATGGCCGTTTCGGGTGTGGACCTTATGGATCCCTCTCTGGCTGACTTCTGCTGGGTGGCCTTTTGGCCTCCTGTTCGCACCATTTTCCGTCCTTCCCAGCTGGATTGGTTAGCCTTGACCAAGGTTCTTGGTTCTGCAGATGGTGGTAGTGATCTCATAGGGGTATTTACATTCTTCCCACCCGGGAAGCCAGGAGATGTACTGCTTTAGTATATCCCAGTAGTTATGAAGCCTGGAGACCAGCATAGGAGAGAAAAAAATAGAAATTTAAATATCTGTAAATTTTCTTTCTCCGACTGCTGGTCTCCAGGCTTCTTCCCTTCCAGAATGTAACAAGCTGGCGGACTGTTTGAGATGATGATGTCTCTTTCAGTTTCCAAGTTTATATAGTACTACCAAGATGGAATGGCTTTGGAAAGAACTGGTGATCACAGGAGGTGGGGGGGAGGATGTCCGGGTTGCAGAGCTTTGTGTTCCTGCCTGTCACGTGGCAAGAGGAGGTACCTCCCAGTAGTTATGAAGCCCAGAGACCAGCAGTCGGTGAAAGAAAATTTACAGGTGTTTAAATTTCTATTATTTCTATTTTAAATTTTCACATCCCAGTCAGAAGGTCTCACAGAAAGCACCTCTGATTCAGGTTGCCATCAGGCCATTATCAATTCAGAGCAATGCCCTTCGGACTAACATCTGCTCCAAGGGTATTCACAAAATGCCTAGCTGTTGTGGTGGCACACCTAAGGCATCTGGGGGTGTCAGTATTCCCCTATCTGGCTGACTGGCTAATTGTAGGCCAGTCACAGCAACAAGTGAGAGAGTCTCTCTGTCACTCAGACCACCCTGTCCTCCCTGGGGTTCTTAGTGAATCAAAAGAAGTCTGTCCTAGAACTGGTGCAGTTGATCAAGTTCATAGGGGCAGAATTGGATACAAGAACAGGAATGACCTATCTTCCTCAGGACAGGGTGGACAGCCTGATTCAAATAGCCAGGTCTTTTTCACCACATGTTCCCAGACCGACAAGGCATTTCCTGCAACTGTTAGGGCACATGGCAGCCTCAACTGTAACCGTCCCATCAGCAAGGTTTCAGATGAGAGACACCCATTTTCACCAAAGGGAGTACTGGTCCCAAAAGAAAGACTCTCTATCAAAACTAGTCCGAGTCACAGCCACCCTTATTCAAACTCTGCAGTGATGGCAGTTAAGGGAGCACCTCAGACAAGGGGTACCTTTCCTTCAGCAGTCCCCTTCTCTGATACCTACCACAGATGCTTCCCTCCTAGGATGGGGAGCACATTTAGGGGATCACACTACTCATGGCACTTTGGGAAAGCAGGAATCCCTCCTGCACATCAATCTATTAGAACTCAGAGCGGTTCTTCTGGCCCTTCAGTCCTTTGCCACTCAGGTGGTAGGCAAGGTGGTGCAGATCAGAACAGACGATACAACCACCATGTACTGTATAAACAAGCAAGGGGGCACAAGGTCAACCCCTCTCTGCACAGAAGCTATGAAAATCTGGACATTAGCATACTCCCTAAAGGTGTCACTTTCAGCTGTTCATCTCCCGGGCAAGGACAATGTCCAAGCAGATGCCCTCAGCAGGATAAACCAGAATTATTACAAATGATCACTGAACAGACCATTTTCAGGAGGTGGGGCACTCCAGAAGTGGATCTGTTCGCAGCCCCAGACAATTTCCAGTTCCCACAGTATTGCTGCAGACCCCCCAGCAGGGGCACAATCCTTCTGGATGCACTTCTGTTAGATTGGACAGGGAAATTCCTGTATGCTTTCCCTCCATTTCCCCTACTACTGAAAGTATTGAACAAACTCCGGCTTCAACCAGCCTCAATGATCCTCATTGCTCCAGATTGGGCCAGGCAGCCTTGGTACTTCATACTCCTATCAGTATCAATAGCCAAGCCAATCAGTCTTCCCAGGAGGTACAATTTATTGACCTCCTCCCAAGGCAGAATCATGTATCCCAACTTACTATCCCTTAGACTCAATTCATGGCTCTTGGGGACCTAGAGTATGCAGACGTGCATCTTTCAGAAGGGGTTATGGTCATACTGACGGTTTCCAGAAAACCATCCACTAAGAAGACATATGCCTCTAAATGGAAAAGGTTTTCTTTTTGGTGCCAGGCAGAGGCCTGGATCACTCTCAAGCTAACATTTCTATTGTCTTAGATTATATGGCTCATTTGCACTCCACAGGCTTGACTATTTCCACTCTGAGTGTGCATTTAGCAGCTGTTTCAGCTTATTTATCGGCAGATAAAGTGTCTTCCTCCTCCTTGGCCTCTAAGCCAGTGTTGAAAAAATCTTTAAAGGGTTGCTACATTTACAGCCATCCCACAGGGAGCCCACTTCCACGTGGGATCGAAATATTTGCATTGCTTAGCTCATGCAACCTCCATTCGAACCCATGTCATCAGCAGATCTGAACTATGTGACTTGGAAAACTGTATTTCTGGTTGCCATTACCTCTGCCAGAAGGATCAGTGAACTTCAGGCATTATCCACAGAACCAGGGTATATCGCAGTTCATAGGGACAAGGTTGTCCTGAGAACTAACAAAGTTCTTACCTAAGGTGGTAACAGACTTTCATCTTAACCAGTCTATTACCTTGCCAGTCTTTTTTACAGACCATTCCACTTCAGATGAACGTAGGTTGCACAGCCTTGATGTAAAAAGGGCAGTCAGCTACTATCTTGACCACACAAAGGGTCACAGACAGAACCAAACCCAGCTCTTCTTTACCTTCAGAGAGGTGAGAAAAGGAAAATCTGCCACAAAACGATCCATTGCCGGGTGGATTGTAACCTGTATCCAGTTCTGCTATAGCAAAGTAGGTGAGGAACCTCCTGCAGGCTTCAGAGTTCACTCCACTAGAAGTACTGCAGCTTCCCTAGCAGCTGCTAGAGATATTCCCCTGGTGGACATCTGTAAAGCTGCCACTTGGAAGACAGTCCACACATTCACCAAACATTATTGTTTGGATGTCCAGGCCAGAGGTGATGCCAGGTTTGGCACAGCAGTCCTGCAGAGCCTGTTTCCTAAATAGGTTATAGGCCCACCTCCAAAGGCACTGCTTGATAATCTGCGTAAGTCAAAATACAATAAGATTTCCTGGGGTTTGAAGAAAAAATTACTCACCTTAGTAATCTTGTTTCTTCTAAGGGAATCTTACTGTATTCTGAGCTCCCTCCCTTCCTCCCCTGCTGAAACCTAAGGTCCCTGCATTACAGCTATGCCAGTTGTTGCAAACCTGGGGAGTTTATACTGTTTTAATTTTTTGGCATCTGTGACTTGAGTCTTCAAGGATGCCAGGTTTTTGGAGTAGTTGAAAGAAGGGTAATTCCGTATGTTTTTCTCCTGCCATTTCTGGTTCAGGGAGGGTTCTATGGTTGTTAGTACTACTATTATTATTATTATTATTATCCTTCCATTAGTTGGAAACTGCTTAGTGCATGCTTCGTAAGAATCTGATGGTTAGAGGTTGTTTACTAGGGACAGTGGTTTGAAAACCGAGCTCGAGCCTAGCATTCCATCATTTGCATAGGTTCTATTAACCATTTCGGCTCCGGGGCAGTCCTATGGTGAGACCATACTGCATAAGTCAGAATACAGTAAGATTCCCTTAGAAGAAACAAGATTACTGGTGAGTAATTTTTCTTGTCTTTAATAATAATAAACTTAAGAAAAACTGACTGTGTGCTGTTGTCTGATTCTGTTTTATAATAGTATGATATGATAAGTAAGTAGTATTCAGATTTTAGATGTTCACACCACAGTATAGCTTGTAAAAAGCTTAATAATTTTTTAACAGTATTCAGAGTTTAGATAGTTCACAAAATTGTATTTACCCAGATTCCCTCTCTCACAACAACAGAGTACAGCTTTTTACCTTTAATTAATAATAGCACAACATTTTCTTTTTATTTGGATTTTTTAGGTAGCCCACATGTAGCTTAAGTGTAGTTGTTATCAAGAGACTTTATTAAAAGATCCTTTTTATTTAGATTTCAGGTACTGTACCAGGTACCATACTCCTTCACACACCACACCAGACAAGAAGTAGCTGATGTTGTTAACACATTTTTATTAGGAGACTTTATTTAACAGAGTGAGAGAAGGATCCTTGTATGTAGAATTTCAGTAGGTGACTCTGACCAATTATATAGTGACTGTATAAGGTAGATGAGTAGCTCCCAGTCCCTGACTCCCTTCCCTTCACAATCTTTTTCGAATAGCTACCTCCTCAGCTCAAAGAAGTTGAGAGAGCTTTTTCTATTTGGCTAGGCTTATGTTTATATCATGTAAAGTAAGCAGCAGGTTACATACAGGTATATTACTACAGTCTAGACTTTACTTTGCAAAGAGATTTTCCCTGCAAGTTCAGCTACTACTAAGCTGAGGCTGGGACTACAGTGAAAAAAAAAAGACTGCAAAATGCAAGTGCAATGTAAACTGATTGGTAATGGCCACCTGGGTAGTCCCACTCCTCCCTCACTCCGCTGCAGTCTATAAAAGTTGTTTTTATTGCTGCTTCAGAGACTGAAGTTTATTTATTTTTTATTTTATTTATTTATTTGTTCTAGGATTACAAATACCTTTGAGCCGAGGCTCTTTTACAAAGGTTCCACGTCATTGGTACAATTGAGACAATCATAAGCAAAGATAACAGTTTATAAAATTAAAAAAAAAAAAAACACATAGTCTTATAGATGAAAGAAGAACAATAAGGTGAAACTTTTGGGAGGGGAAAGGGAAAGGAGGAGGGTGAAATCAGGGAGACTAAGTGGATGGGAGAAAAGGGGAGGTAGGTTGGGGGGAACAGAGAGAGGAGAGGTGGAAGGCGGATAAGAACAGAGGTAATGCAGCTGGGTGGCATTTGTCATGGGCCAGCAGGGGAGGTGAAGATATGAGGGGGGTGCTGGCAAAGTGCAGGAGTAGAAGTTGCTAGGAAGGATACTAAAATAAATCCAAAAGGACAGTAGTAGTGCAGAATTAGTCAGTTTTTGGTTTTGGGCAATTTTGATATTTAATTTGCAGACTGGTACAGTGTATTTAGAAGACAGAGAGCTAGTCTTTAGTCTTCTGCACAGTATGTCTGCTGTGTTTCTCCAGGGCCACGAGTCTCTGCAGTGTCCTCTTGTATTACAGACACAGACTTTTTTTCAGCTGAACAGAAAGAGCAGCTTGGCCTCAGTCAGGACTGCTTCTGGCTGCTTAGCTACGGTTGCTTGCTTCCTAGTTTATTTTTTCATTAAGCTTCACTGTGCTTTCAGTTTTCTCCTGCAGATTTCCCTCCCTCCTGAATGGAGAGACCCTCATGGTCTCAGACACAGTGACTCCTCTCCTGGCTACCACTATTTAATTTAAATCTCCCCCTTCACAGCACAGGTTTTTGCCTTTTTTTTTACTGATTCAAACTGAGCTCTTAAAAGAGCTTTTTTTTTTTTTATTAGGTGGATCACGACGATTAATTGGCATTTCCCTGCAGACTAGCACTGCAACAGGACCTGTCTCCCCGGAAGAAAGCCAAAGAATGGCATGCTGTGGAACGTCCTTGCATTTTACTGTCTGGAGGGGGCGGGCGAAAAGGTAAAATACCAGCGTCGATTCGTGCACGTGCCGCTTCAGCCCACCTCCAACAGTGACCGAGGTACTCCAGAAGACTCTGTGCCACTCAAATGGCACATCAACCTACTCCTCCAATTGCGCAATGCACACTCATAACACAGTAATTTTACGGACGTTTGTCACCAAATTTTTAACATAGCAATTTTAAGACCTCTGCTTATGAACAGTGTCACTGTGATTTTCTTAATCTGTCCCGAACATTGATTTCACACACCGACTGCGCCATTGTGCGCTACATGCGTGAAAACACATTTTGGGCGAGGTGTAAAAAATGACAGCTGTACTGCTCATAAGGAGGTGTGACAAAATGACAATGTTAAAAATCTGGAGTGAAAATATAAAAAATTTACAAAGTTACAAGCGTGTGTAGGAACTGCACAACGTACGCTCGTAATGTAGTCATTTTTGGGAATTTTTTCACCAAATTTTCAACATAGGGTTTTGGGGGGCCTACCTCATGAACTGTGACACTGTCATTTCATTACTCAGTCCCGAAAGGTGGTGCCATGCAGTGACCACAAAATCACATTTCAGGACCGAATAACAAAATGGTAGTGACTGAGTTCATGAGGTGGGGTCCCAAGAACCCCAGTGTTGAAAATTTGGTGAAACAATTCCCCAGAATGGTTGAGATATGCACCAAAGTTGAAAAAAAAAACATTTTTACCATTATACAGCTTACTGCCATTTCTTCAGTTCGCAGTCAGCTTTGAAGAGAGCCGACGTGTTCCTGGTCTACCGAAGATTGTCATGCTGAGCTCTGGAGGTAAGTATGGGGTCAGGAGGGTGTGGGGAGGGTGTGCAGAAGGTGGTTGGGGGAGGGCAAGACAGTCAACGAGGGATTTTTTTTTTCTCATTCAGGAAGACGATGCGGGACCTTTGTCACACTGGGGTGGGCTCCCAACGTGGCAGCTAGAAGTCTGTGTTTCTTTTGGGGGGGTACAGTGGAACCGATGGGGGATTGGGCACCCCCGTTGCCTATAAGGACTTTTGCCACACTGGGGTGGGCTCCAAGCATGGCACCTAGAAGTCTGTTTGGGAGGGGCAGTAGAGCAGACAAGGGATTGGGTACCCCCATCGGTCATACAGTGTATTGGGGTGGAGGGGAGCGCATGAGCACGCTGGGGTGGGCTCCCAGCGTGCTATGTAAGATTTCGTGGGTGGGGACGATGAACTGTCTATGACAGTTCAGATGCAGTGGAGACGTACGTGTAACCCATTTGCATACTGCTGATGGCAGTATGCAACTTGACTACACGTTACCACTGCTGACTGTGGCAGTGTTTTCCTCAGAACTGTATGCCACCGCATCTGAACGGCTGTCATAGCTCGGACATTCATTGACGTGGTGCAGCCGTGCCTGCAAAAGGGAGCAGGGCATTGGAAGTGGGGGAGGCACACCTATGAAACTCATATGGTGGCACTATGTTTCTTGCACACGTGTGTAAGCAAACATAAAAAACTGAACTCTGTGGAAAATACCGTAGGTGCCCAAAGGGGCAGGCACTAAACAGCTGTAGGTGTCCTGAAGCAAAAGTGCCTGCCCTGGGGCACTTAAGGTATAGGAATTTTGCACCCTGCCCAAATATCATTTTCATTTGGTGACACACACCATTATGTATTTTGATAATTTATTATTTCCTTTATTGTTGTGCTCCACTCTGTTTGCAGGAATACCTGTCGCAACCATAGTTTTGTAATTCTGTTAAACCATAGAACCCCATTCTAAAAAAAGTTAAAAACAGATGCCACCAGCATACCAGCTGTACTGATGTATCTTGTGTTATATGTAGTAAAATTATTCTGAATAAATTGTGTACTGATTATATTAACAACTGTATTTTACGGTATTATCCTGTATAATGTACTGTTCAACTATGTGTGTGTCAAACTGCTTCCACCCATTACCCTTACAAAATAAGATGTTCTTATTTGATGAGAAATTGGGGGAGGAACAATTTTTTAATAAATCTAAACCTAAATAGATTTACACAAACTAAAAAAAAGGTGTAAAAACGTGTTCACCCTGATTGGGTGTACTATAGTTAGTGTTGTGGTGTTTTTATTAGCAACAAAACATACCAAGTAGGCTATAATTTTAAAATGATTTTTGAGTTGTGTACTATTAAGACTAGACTACAAAAATACACAGGCCAACAACCATTGCTGTGTGAAAGGAATGTGAGAGTGAAGAGGCCCTCTGTTGCGAACCACCAATGTTAGCTGCAGAACAGGATCAATTACATTCTGCATTACAAAGAGTGGGGGAAGGTCCCTGTTCCCAGCTTTACTTCCATACCCACCAAACTACATTTGCCATTTACTTTAGATTGCTGTTTGCTTGTAGTTAATACTTGTGTCTGTTTTTTCACCTTTTTTTTTTTAATTATGTTGCTTGTACCTTTAATTACTGGCAAAAGAAATAGCCCCTTTTTGGTGGGCTCAGAATCTGAAACCAAAATTAAAATCAAATGCACTCTACTGCTGTCCAACTGTAATTATTAGAAGCAATATTTTTATTTATTTATATGAATTTTGGTAACCAGGTAGGACCACTAACACAATTGCAGTCCCTTTTTCAGGATCGACTCGGAAAAGACGAGAAAGCAAGAATACAAAGCAATAAACAACAATTCAGTAGGTGACAGATTACAGGAGCAATATAATGACATACATATACAGTGCCAGATTAGTTAACCATATACAGAATTATAATACATACTGGGGCAGGATATTCAAAGAAGTTGTGCAATGCGTAAATGAGTTGTGCCAGCGCAACAGCTGAAATGCGCTGAAGAGCGATATTCAAACACTGCAGCTGCACAGCGCAAATCACTGCGGCAAAGCACAAATGTAATGTATGCAGCTCAAGTGCAGGGGGCGTACCCATGAATAAGTGGCGCAACGGCATATTTAACCACAAGCCATGGCGCAACTGAGGAGCAAGACCTCAGATGTGCCATGCCGACTTGAGCCTATAAACTCCAGGCTCAAACACACAGACAGGGATGTGCAACACTGTGCATAGAGAGACAGAAACGGACAGACAGTGACAGAGGGACACACACACACACACACACACAGCCAGGCAGGGAGCTAGTAGAGAGTCAGGTTGAGATGGACAGTGGCCCATTCCACATGGAGGCGGTAATGAAGGTGTGAGGAGGCAGGAGGAACAGCAGCATGGCTGACGAAGGGCCCGGCAGTGGTATGCCCAACACAGGTGGTACCGTGCCCACAACACATTCGAGAACTACAGTGTTACAGAGATAGTGGGCTGGTACGGCCTGAACAGGGCAATTCTGAGGCAGCTCTGCGAGCAGTGACGAGATGCAGGCACCCACCAAATGGAGTCATGCCATGTCTGTGGAAACTAAGGTAACTGCAGTGATGTGCTTGCTCACCACTGGCACCTTCCAAAGACCAACTGGGGACACCATTGGGATCACCCAGTCTGCGACATCCCGCCTCCTCACCCAGTTCCTCAATGCTCTGCTGCCATGTGCTGTGGAGTACACACATTTCCCCAGCACACAGGCAAAGCGTACAGCAAACATGCAGGCCTTTCACAGGGTTGCATGCATGCCATGCGTGATTGGGGCCATTGACTGCACCTACATGGGCATTCACATACCACCTGGTCCTGAAGGGCCGGTCTACATCAACCGTAAAGGTTACCAGTCAGTGAACTGCTGGTTGGTGTGTGATGCCATGGGGTGCATCATCAGTGTCTGCACCACACACCTCAGGAGTGCACATGATGCATTCATCTGGCACAGCTCTGTTCTGTGCCAGAGGTTTGAATGTGGAGACATCCCCACGGGCCACCTAGTGGGTGAGTATGGCATGTGCTGGGGTTTGCACGGCACTGCCAAGGGGGGGGGGGCGTGCCGGAGCGAGCGGTGGGCGTCCAGGACTAGGAAGTGTCACAGCACAGCAAAGGGCTAACCACGTCCATTCCTGCACAGGTGACTGAGCATACCCGCTGCGGCTGTGGCTGCTCACCCCCTACCGACAACCGTCGACCCCCGCAGAGGAGCGATACAATGAGGCACATGCCAGCACACGTGGTATAATCGAGTGTGTCTTTGGCATGCTGAAAATGCGTTTCCATTGCCTAGACAGGTCTGGCAGTGCCCTACAATACAGCCCATTGAAAGCCTGTGGCCTATTCCTGGCCTGCAACATTCTGCACAACATGGCCATTGACCATGGGATAGCTGTCAAGGCAGATGATGGAGACAGTAACGGGGATGTTGGCGGTGGGCTGCGATGGGGTTACCAGACGCTGTGACCATGGGGTGGATAGCGCACTGAGGGGTGTCTTCTGTGCATGGCCAAGCCCAGTGGCGGCCAACGACACCAGACCCGCCACGATGGTACCGGTCATGTGGTCCATTGCTGCCACAGTGACACCAGACATGCAGCCCAGCAATGCAGCCGTGGCCTCCCGTGACTGGCGGAGCCTGTCATAATCTGTGCAATGCCCCTATTCTGCTGCTCTGCCAGCTGTTGCACCTCTGCTTGCAGTGCATGCATCTCCATGGCGAGCAGCGCCTGGTGTTCCACGGATGCGAGCAGCAACCGTGTGTGCTCAGCCAGGTGATTGGCATCCTGCGCACCCTGTCCGGGGCACTGGGCTTCGAGGGGGTGTCGCGGCGCCCTGGCCAGCCTCCCGCTCTGGTGAACGCTGCACAGGGCACCGTACATTGGATACAGACTGTTTAGATGCACCGGCAGTGGACTCTGCACCATGCTGCCCTACATCCCCCACCGTGCACATCGGTAGTGCCACCCACCAATGTGCAGCCAGGGACGGGTGGCAGCCGTGCAGCCGGTGTCACTGTGCTGTGCCCAGATGCCTCCTGTGATGCGTCCAGGAATGTGTCGGGCACCACGTCCGCAATGCTTTCCAGTATCAGTGTGATGACATCATCGGAGCTGGACATGTCCCCCAGCTAGGTCTCTGCACACAGCACACAGCACACTCAGGCTATCATCGTGCATGAACCCAGCCAGGGCAACTTCCGGCACCAGGTCAAAGCCGTCGGGTAACTCGGCGGTGCTCACCCTCAGCCTGTCCTCTCCGCGCACGCCGGTCAAGGTGGAAGGACCGTCCACCTCGGCCTTGGTTGAGGCTGACCCTGCCCCCTCATCCACATGGAGGCGTGATGGTGCTGTGGTAAAGAAACAGTGCATCAGTGCTCAAACTACAGGCCCACATCCCCCTTCACCCTGTGAGCATGTTTTGGATGCCACATGCCGTCCTGTGGCCGTGCATGCCTGTGCTGATACATGCAGGTGTCATGCCACATGGTGGCGGGCACCACCACATGGCCACACACACGGCGGATATATTGGTAGGATGTCTACTCACCATGCAGGGATGGGCTGCCGCCCGTCTGGAAACCTCCTCCAGGGATGCCCTCCACTGCTGTGCATCTGAGGGTGGATGGCACCAGTTCTTCTGTTGCCGTCAGGGTGGCACTGCGGGACACACGTATGGCCACCACCTTCTCCTTTACGCGTCACCTGTCCATCCCGGCTACCTTCTTCTTGCACTCTTGTGCGCTTCGCTGGTGGCATCCCTGCTGGTTCACGTAGTCCGCCACCGCATCCCACCCATCTGACCTCTCCTGGGATGTGCCAGTGGCACCGCTGAGGAACCCATCCCTGTCGAGGTAGGCCTCATACAGGGCATTGGTCTCAGCCTTTGTGAAATTGGGCCTTCTCTTCCGGGCAGGCCCACAGCCTTCCTCTTCCTCCTGTCCTGACATGTAGCTACCTGTGGACAATGGCAGCATGTTGTGTAGTTGTCAGCATTTCCCCATGTATGTCCCCATGACGTTGTTTATGCAGGCCCCTGTTGCCCTGCACCAGCATACACCCACATTTTGAGGTTGCAATACTGGTCCATGACCTGTGCTGTCCAATGGCACTTTTCAGGCGCATCGCATGCAAATTAGCGGATGTGCAATGGTAATGAGATGCTAATGCACCCCACTGCACTGAGCATTGGCTGATGAGGTGATTTGCATACAGCGGCCGAATATTGCAAACTTGCTCCATGCACAGTGTGACTGTGCCAGAGCAATCCTGTTGCGCATAGCTGGTGCATGTGTGGTGCGCATTCCTGCAGGGGTCCATCGTGCATCCTGCGTTACATGCATGTAGCAGTGCTATGGCACAGTGCTATTGCGCATCAGCTATTGTGTTGCATGGTGCATCACATGGCATTCCCTGTCAGTCCTGTACTGCACACATGCGTGATCGTATTGGTGTGGTCTGCTGTGCATGTCGCACACATGCGCGTATGTGTGTGGGGTCACGGCCCCTGACCCCATGCACCCAGTGGCCACATGCATACTGTGCATGTCTGTGGATGCGCGCTGCGGCACCACGTTGTGCAGTCACTGCGTTCAGTTCCCTATTGCACATTCCACTCATGCTGCACCCATGTGCGTGATTGCACCGCCATCCAGGCCGCCATTTAGACCTGACGGAGGACATGGTGCAGGCACGGTCTAGGAGGGCCCTCAACTGGTCAGAGGTTGAGATAGTCAACCTTGTGGCAGTGGTGATGCCTTCTGAGGGCCAGCTGTTTGGCAATTTATCACTGCAGCAGGCCGGGGGGATGTCTGGGCGCAGCCGGCCTCAGCCATGGAGAACCGCACTGGAGTGGTGCGCAGTGCTGAGCAATGCCACCACAGGTATGGGGACCTACGGCGCAGGGATCCGGAGTGGCTGCACATAATGCAGGCGAGCATCCAGCGTGGTGAGGTGCCACAGCCAGGTAGGTGTCAACAATAGTCATGCATGCCCCTATGCTCCCATGTGGTGGTTGTTGGTATGTGGTACATGGTCCACTGGGGGGGGCAGCACTGTCCTGCTGGTTGCTGGATGCCATGCATGGCTGCTGCACGTGTCACAGTTATGCAGGCGGGGTGGGCCGCAGGACGGTCGGGGTCACGCCTTGCTCCATGCTGGCTGTGCGGTGGGGAGGTGCCATGTTTGCCTGTGTACTCATGTCCACTCTCACCTTTACATCCACAGGGCCCAAGGACCACAGGTGGGCCAGGGAGGACGTGGCAGGGGCACAGGGCCAAGATAGCCCATAGCGAGCAGTACCAGCAGGGCGTTGCTTGGTAGGTAGGTGTGTCTACATTGCTGGTACCTGTCACAGTGTGAGTGTCATGGTCGGGCCAAGGTGTCTGTGGCCCCATGTCCACAGGGCTGTGGTAGCACACCTACCATTGTCCGTGCCATTGTTGCATGTACTGTGGTGACGTTGTGCTGCCTGGTGGGGTGGGGGGTGCGCGCAGCCCCCACACTGTGTTCTGCCCACGGTGCTGGTGCTCCATGCCCATGTGCTCATGGGTATGGGCACAAGGACGCACTGCGTGGCACCATCTGGCTGGCTGCGCCGTTGTGGTGTGCTGTGTGGCTGACTGGTGTGGCCCCCATGCGCGGGCCATCTCTGGTCCCCTAGTGGTGCATGCCCCCACAGTCCATAGCACACTGCGAGTGGGATTGTGTTTGTGTGGCTTTGCACTGATTGGCTGTCCTGTCCCTTCCCTTAGGTGGTTGCAGGATGGTAGCAGGGGGGGGCGGCATGCCCAGGTGTCCAGAACATTGGACGGTCCTTGCACTCCAGAGGAGGCTCCGTGCCCTACAGCGGCAACACATGTGGGAGACGGCAGCATTGAAGAGGGAAATCCAGCGGCTGGGGTGGTCCATTAGAGGCCGCAGATAATAGACATTTCCACTCCCTGCTGTACATAGCCCCCATCCCTTCCGAAGACCTCTTTCCCTGCTGTCCCACATCCACCTGTATAGCTCCTGCTCCCTGTCCTCATCCCCCTCTCCCCTCATCCCTGACCCTGTTTATTGCTGTTTGTATTGTTCTTGTTATATAAAACCTTTTGTTCACTATGGACGTGTGTCAGTGTCTGATTTGCAGGTGGCGTGTGGAGCCATGCTGCAGTTGTGTGCCTGCTGTGCACTCAGGGACGTGCCGCTTCACAGGCAGTGGGCACTTGTGGTCCGGCTGTGGTCAGTGCTGTTGCTCATGGCCCTGCCATGTCTGCTTGTGGGTCAGCCGTGCTTGGTGTGTCGCTGTGTTGGTGGTGTATTGCTCTGTGCTGGGGTTGGGTGGCCGGGGGTTCGTGTCTTCTATGCACAGGGCAATTGTATTCCCATGGACTGTTCCATCTGTCATCGCATGGCCCTCACTGTGTGCTGGTGCATGCACATGCCCATGTGTGTGTTGCCTGCCTGTGCCTTGCGCCTGGGATGTTCTGCTCTGGTGGTACTGATGGCATGGGGACGTGTGTGGTGTTGTTCGGGGCCCTTGCTGGTGCAGCCATGCGGGGACTGGGGAGGCATACTGTTGTGCTGCCCGTGAGTGTGCTCCTGTGCAGTTTTGGGGTTCTGTTTCCCATGTCCCTGTGGCTGGTCAGGCCACCATTGCTGTGCATGCTGAAGCCCTAGTGAGTGTGCCTGGTGACATGCCATGTTGCAGCTGGCAGTGCACTGACATGCAGGCCTGTGCTACTGGCAGGGGTTCCTTCCCTGCAATGCAGGCCGTGTGTGCATGGGCTGTGTCCATCCTATGTGGACCCATGACAGGGTGGATGGCCTGTGCCTCACCCATTTCTGATCGGTGGGCCCTTGCATCTGCCTCATCCCTGGCACCATGCCGCCCTCGCACCATGGCCATACTTGGTGGGTGTCTGTTGCATGTCACTGTCATTGGCATGGATGATGTTGCAGGCCTTGGGTGGATTTGTGTTCCGGGGTGGTGGCCTTTGGTTGTCTGTGGACCTTCCCCTGGTGCCCTGTTTGCCCTTCGGGTCCATGCTTCTGTGTTAATGGGTGTGCCCTGCTGGGGGGGCATTCTTCCTTCACCCTCTGGGTCCTTGCCTCTGTATCCCTTTGGTGGCTGTTTCCATGCTCCATGGGTGTTTGCTCTGGTTTGCTTCTCGCATCCATGGTTGCGCTGGCACATCTTTGCTTTATTCAGCCGACTTGCGCTTGGTCATTTCTGTCAGCACAGCCTCTGAATATGGTTCCTGGTGTGCCAATGCACATCTCACTTGTGCTGTGCCAGCATTTGGCACATTTCTGAATATCCGGTCCACTATGTACAAGTATTGATACCAGCAGTAACACTGAATGCTAACAGGTAAATAGGTATGAGGGAGTCAGATGTATGAACATCTGTAAGCTGTGGCAAGGGATATATGGAGATGAGGGGGACAAGAGGGTTGAGGCAAGGAAGAGAGGGGGTACAAGGTTACATTCGAGGCACCAGGAGGTGCTCAGCCAGCACTTCAGGAGTAATCTGGTTTCAACAGAAGCAAGTGCAGTTTGCCGAGGAGGAAAGAAAGGCAAGTAGATTGGACTGGAACAATGGAAGGTTAGGTACAGGACAGAACTGATGGGTGCAGGGAGTTCCAGTCTGCTATTGCTGCAAAGGAGAAGGACTTGAGTGCAGCAGCTAACCGCAGATTAGGTCTTAGCAGAAGGGGGAGGGAAGCAGATCTGAGGCCCCCGAGGAGCTTGTCTTCGGCAGATAACCTTGCTCAGGCATGGGGAGGGGGAATTGGTGGACAAGTTTGTGCATGAAGCTCAAGGTGGAGAACCTCAATTTTGATTCGTAAGGCAACCAGCCCAAATATATAATAAATAGTTTCCCTCAAATGTGTTGTCCATTAGAAAGTTGAGCTTCAATCAATCAGTCTTTATTTAGCCAGGCAAAGCATCGTTGAGAACTCATTTTCAAGATGGACCTGGGCATTGTTACAATGTTAACAACAGTGAAACATGGAGAATAATGTATATGACGTCATAAAATACAAAATTTTCAAGCATAGAAAATATATTCCCTTGAGGTACTTGAATGGCTTATGTGTGTGGCATTATGATATTGCTAACGTTACTACAAGCATTGACAAATCATCTATAATTTGCAGAGTGTCTGTTTTGTATTTGATTATTTAAAAAATGTTTTACCAGAAAGGGCATACGGGGCTGGTGACAGCTTGGTTCCAGATCTGTCCTGGGGAAAGTGAAAATGGGAAAAAGTAAGCAGTCCTGATACAGCATGTTGCAACAGTAAATCGCATTACAATGCAGAGATAAATAACACTAAAACAGCACAACAGGGGCATGCAATAATTGAAATTAAGCAGTTGCAGAGAAATAAAAAGAACCGTAAAATGAAAGCGTAAGATATATCTGGATAGAATGGATAACACTGCAGTATAATGTAAAACTGTATAATGTTCTCCTTTCTGATGTTTGTGTGTCACCTACCATGGCAATTTGTAAACAAAAAAGCAAGTCTCATTACTACTATGCTCAGTAATTACACAAAATAGCACTTTAATCTATGTATGGCGTTGCATGGTATAATGTGTCCTTATTGCTATACTTGGTGTAATGGTTTGTATTTAGAAACATAGACTTTGATGGCAGATAAGGACCACTTGGCCCACCTAGTCTACCCATTTCCCTACCCATTGGATAAGCTGCAGATCATAGTTAACCAACAGCCTACTTCTTCCTACCCCCACCAGAATTGCCTTATGTCTGTCCCATGCATTCTTGAATTCCCCCCACTGTTTTTGACCCCACAACCTTCTCAGGAAGGCTGTTCCATGTGTCCACCACTCTCTCTGTGAAAAAATACTTCCTCACATTGCCCCTGAGCCGTCCCCCCTCTATCTTCAGAGTGTGTCCCCTTGTTCTTGCACATCTTTTTTTCTGAAAGATGCTACCCTCTTGGACTTTGTTGATTCCCTTGAGGTACTTGAAAGTTTCTATCATGCCCCCCCCCTCTCTCCTTTCCTCAGTTGTAGAGTCAAGCCATACAAAAGTGAAGGTACTGAGCTTTAGGAGGGCTGATTTTGTCAAAATGGGAGAGTGCCTCAGAAAAGCACTAGCAAACAGGCAAGAAGGAGGGGTGGAGCAACAGTGGTGAAACATCAAAACTGCCATCACAGAGACAACAAGCCTTTGTGTGAAGCAAATAAATCAAAATGAAAGAAAAAAACACTTTGGTTCTCAAAAGAGGTGGCGGGGAAGGTTAAAGAGAAAAAGATAGCATTCAAACAACATGAAGTCTTGCTGTATTCTGACTATTGCAGTGATATCAAACCTTTGAACTGCCCCAGAGAGGAAAGAGTTAACTTTCCATGCAAGGCATGGAACGCTGAGCTCGAGCTCAGTTGAGACTCTGTCTATTGTTGTTTGAACTCAAACCGCCAGATTCTTTACTCCGCCTCACTGAACAGTCGCTCCGGAGATTTCTCCTTCGCTCAGTTCAATTTAGTCGGTTAAAGTGTCATTTTTTCCCTCGGTTCAACGAATTTCTTCTGTCTAACCTGTCAGTTCAGTCTCTGTCTGTGGTACCGTGAGTACTAGATAGGTTTATTATTATTAGTTTCTGTGTGGAACTTGTAAACATCGGATCAGTTCGGTTTGAACCGATCAGGTTTGTAAAAAAAGTTTGTTCTGTTTTTTTTTTTTTTTAAGAGTTTGGTAACCAGTCCTTATTGGTCTAGAAAAAAAACAGATTTCATTACGGTTTTTTCCACGACCCGTAACACGGTCAGGAACCGATAGGGGTGTCTTGCCTGGCGGATTGCTGAAAAAAGGGTAAGTTTGGTTAGGACTGGCCATGTCTGAGAAACCCAAGAGAAAAACCGGGCCCACTGGGTTTCAACACTGTAGTGTGTGTGGGGAAGCCTTTGCTAAGGCTGACCCCCACACCACCTGTGTTTATTGTCTGGGGTTTAACCACCTCGATTCAGACTGCCAGATTTGCAAAAGTTTTCCCACAGCTACCCTGGAAAAGAGAGTAGGTAGGCTGAGGAAAGGAAGAATAGAGATCGCTGACCCGGATGGCCCAGCCGGTTCGGTTCAACCCGAACCAGAAGAATGCCCTCTGACCAGGGCGAAACTTCTTTGGGCAAAAGGAGAACCGATTCTGAGGAGTCGGTTCCGGTTAAAAGAAAAAGAAGGGATAAGTCAGCCAGTTCGGATCCACAAGTTATTTCTCCGACCGCTGATGAAATAGCCAAAGCCATAAGGATTGTTCAATCGCTAACTTCGGTTCCGACCAAACCGGCACCATCGATTAGGGGCTCGGTTCGGTCGGTTCACCCGGTTCTGGATTATAATTTAGAGGATTTTTATGAACCGGAGGAGGAGGAGGGAGAGTATGAGTACTGATGGTGATTATGAAAATCTGGATGTGCCCATTGACCTGGACATCTCCCCAGACAGACCTTCAGGTGTTTCTCCCCCTAGGCTTTCTGAGTCCCCTTCCCACTTTGTTTTACAAAAAAGTGGCTGAAACTCTCCAGCTTCCTATGGAGGAAGCAGTAGAGGATCAGGAGGAGCCTGGTTATGTTGAGATGATGGACATCCCAGAGTCCAGGAGACTGTCTATTCCCCTCCATAAGTCCTTTGGGAAACAGATATTTAAAATTTTAAAGACTCCTAATTCCATACCTCCTGTGAACAGAAGAATGGACAAGAGGTATACTCTTTCAGGCTCAGATACGGAGTTCCTTTCCCAGCAATGCAGCCATGTTGGGGTAGTGCAGGCTGCTGCTGCCTGTGATAAGGCAAATATACCCTTGGCTCCCCCCCAGATAAGGACTCCAGGAGGATTGATGCCATGGCAAAGAATCAATACATGGCAGCATCTTTGGGACTCAGGCAGGCTAATTATATGGCCTACACAGCTAGATACCAGAAGTCTAGATGGGACACTGTGATGGCTCTAGCTAAACAGGTCCCTGACCAGCTTGCCAAGGAGCTGGAGCAGGTGGCTGCAGATGGCATTGAGGCATCCAAGGTGCAATTTCATGCTGCAGTGGACTCCAGTGATGTTTCATCTAGAGTCATGGCTACATCTGTGGCCCTTTGTAGGATGGCTTGGCTCAGATGTACTAGCCTGTCACAGGATACCCAGACTAAGGCCATGGATTTTCCTGTTATTGGTAATTCTCTGTTTGGGGAGCAGACAGAGAACTACATGAAGAAAATGGATGAGTACAGGACCACCTATAGGAGTGCTCAGGTCGAGGAAAGGCAAGCCACTCCCCAGAGGCAGCATTCCAGGGGCAGGGGTAGGCCTTTTCATAGGCCTTTCTACCAAGCCCAGGCCTCCTCTTCCACCATTGCTCAGAGGGGGTTCTTCAGAGGGAGAGGCAGAGGGGGTATAAGCAGGCCTGCTACCATCCCTCAGCCAAAAGTCCCTGTCAAACAGGCACCCTGATGGGTTTGCCTGAGCCGATTCTCCACTACCCATAGGGGGCAGGCTGGCTTACTTTGTCCAGCACTGGATGTCTTTAACATCAGACAAATGGGTCCTGGAAGTAGTAAGCCAGGGACTGGTTCTCAGCTTCAAACAATTTCCGAAGATGAGAACCAGATTCTTTCCACCTGCAAATCCTTCAGAGGCCCTTGCCCTAGAGGCAGAGGTCTCTTCCCTCTTGGCTCTCAGAGCCATAGAAAGGGTTCCACCCCTACACAGGGGAAAAGGATTGTACTCCAGGTACTTCCTAACCCCAAAAAGACAGGAGAATGGCGGCCCACCCTGGATCTCAGATATTTAAACAAGCACCTTTTAAAGCCAAAGTTCAAAATGGTGACTCTGGGAATAATTCTACCCTCTCTAAGGCCAGGGGACTGGCTAGTCTCCCTGGACCTCAAGGATGCCTATTTCCACATTCTCATCAGATGCTCCCACAGAAAGTACCTTAGGTTCGAGTTGCCCTCAGGCCACTGTCAATTCAGAGCAATGCCCTTTGGCCTAACATCAGCTCCAAGGGTGTTCACAAAATGCCTGGCAGTAGTGGTTGCTTTCCTAAGGAGAAAAAAAGATCTCCATCTTTCAATACATGGACGACTGGCTCATAGTGGGTCAGTCTCCAGACCAAGTCACATCACACCTATAGATAACTCAGCAACTGCTCACTTCTCTAGGATTCCTCCTAAATCTTTCAAAGTCAGTTCTAGAGCCAGTGCAGCTCCTCACCTTCATGGGGCGGAGCTGGATACAATAAGGGCAAGAGCCTTCCTTCCCCTGGACAGGGCAAGGACCCTTGTGACACTGGCCTCTTCATTCACCCTTCAGGTGTCTTGACCAGCAAGGCATTTTCTGCAGCTCCTGGGCCACATGGCTGCCTCTACGGCAGTGGTCCAAGGATCAAGATTTCAGATGAGGGACATTCAGTTCCACTTAAGAGCCTTCTGTTCCCAGAGAAAGGATCCTCTGACCAAACTAATCTCAGTGACTCGAACCCTGATCCAGGCTTTGCAATGGTGGCAGGATCAGGACAACCTAAGGCAAGGAGTTCCCTTTGTCACTCAATCTCATTCTCTAATCCTTACCACAGATGCCTCCCTCTTGGGCTGGGGAGCCCACTTGGGGGATCTGACCACCCAAGGGCTGTGGTCACCTCAAGAATCTCTGCTTCACATCAATCTCTTAGAACTCAGAGCAGTGTTTCTAGCACTTCAAGTTTTTTCCAAGTCTGTTCAGAACAAACTAGTTCAGATCAGGACAGACAATACCACCACAATGTGGTACATCAACAAGCAAGGGGGCACTCGGTATACGGCCTTGTGCACAGAAGCAATGAAGTTGTGGTCTCTGGCCTATTCCCTGAATACCTCTCTGATAGCAGTGCACCCACCAGGGAAGGACAATGTCCTGGCAGATGCTCTCAGCAGGATATCTCAGGGCCATCACGAATGGTCCCTGGATCCCCTAATTTTGAAGGTGATCTTCTCCAGATGGGGCACTCCACAGATAGATCTTTTTGCAGCCCCAGACAATCACCAACTTCCTCTTTTTTGCTGCAGACCCCCAGTGTTGGGCTCAGTGCCCCTGGATGCTCTAGTTCTAAATTGGGAAGGGAAATTACTGTATGCTTTTCCCCCCTTCCCACTCCTGTTCAAGGTACTAGTCAAAATCAGGTCTCAACCCTGCAAAGTGATTCTGATTGCTCCAGACTGGGCCAGACAGCCCTGGTACCCTCTCTTGCTGTCCTTAGCAGTCCCCTTCCCCTGTCTCTTCCCAGGAATTACAACCTGTTAACATGTTCTCAGGGGAGGGTTTGGTATCCGAATCTCAAATCTCTCAATCTCAAGGCCTGGCTCTTGAAGAGTTAGAGTTTGCTGATTTGCATCTCTCTCAAGGTGTTCTGGATTTTCTAACGGCTTCTCGAAAGCCTTCCACCAGAAAGACTTACAACTCCAAATGGAAAAGGTTTACTATTTGGTGCTCTGGTAGCATATTTCTCCAGAGTCTGCTGGGTTGCCTACAGTCCTGGACTATATGGTTCATCTCAATAGCTTGGGACTCAGACCAGCTACACTTAGAGTGCATCTGTCAGCTGTCTCTGCCTTCTTGTCAGCAGGCAAGCCTTTCTTCCCTTTCAGCTCATCCTGTATTCTGTAAATTCTTCAAGGGATTGCTGCATACCAATCCTCCTTTCAGGGACCCTGCCCCTGCTTGGGACCTTAATGTTTGCATTGCTCAGCTTATGCAACCCCCCTTTTGAGCCTTTGTCCTCAGCAGAGCTTAAGTACTTGACTTGGAAAACTGTGTTCTTGGTAGCCATTACTTCTGCCAGACGCATAAGTGAGTTACAGGCCCTGTCAGTGGAACCTGATTTTATCTCTTTCCATAGAGATAAGGTGGTCCTCAGGACTAATAGGAAGTTTTTGCCTAAGGTGGTTTCAGATTTCCACCTTAATCAGTCTATGTCTCTTCCTGTTTTCTTCACTGACCATTCCTCCTCTGGGGAGAGGAGGCTACACAGCCTGGATGTGAAAAGGGCCCTTAGCTACTACATAGAGTGCACCAAGGGTCACAGGTTTGACTCCCTCCAATTGTTCCTCACTTATGGTGAGGTTGGTAAGGGAAAACCTGCCACTAAGAGATCTATTGCCAGGTGGATTGTCTCTTGTATACAATTCTGCTATGAAAAATTAGGTAGACTCCCACCCTCAGGCCTGAGGGCTCACTCTACTAGAGGTACAGCTGCTTCCCTGGCTGCTGCCAGGGATATTCCTATCTTAGAGATTTGTCAAGCAGCCACCTGGAAAATAGTACATACTTTCACCAAGCATTACTTTCTATGGATATCAGGCTAGGAGTGATGCTTGGTTTTACAACAATTATTAGAGCCTATTCCCAAAGTAGGTTCTGTCCCTCCTCCATGGAGAGTACTGCTTGGTAGTCTGCAATAGTCAAGAATACAGCAAGACTTCATGTTGTTTGAAGAAAAAATTACTCACCTAGTAATGTTGTTTCTTCTAATGGAGTCTTTGTATTCTGACCCCCCACCTCCCTCTCAGAACCTGGGTTTGGGATGTGGGTGGGCAGGACAGATGTTGGCACCCTAGGAGGTGCCCTTTCTCGCCCTCTTATTTTTGGGTGTGTGTTGTGTTTTGTTTTTTGGATTTCCTGACTTGAGTCTTTGCCTTGGAACCAAAAAATCTTTTTATAAAATTTAGTTGCCAGTTGGCTAGTGTGAGTTTACAGTTTTCACACAGGACACCCAGTGAGTAGCTCGTAAAGATCTGGCGGTTTGGGTTCAAACAACAACAGACAGAGTCTCAACTGAGCTCGAGCTTAGCGTTCCATGCCTTGCATGGAAAGTTAACTCTTTCCTCTCCGGGGCAGTTCAAAGGTTGGATATCACTGCAATAGTCAGAATACAGCAAGACTCCATTAGAAAAAACAACATTACTAAGGTAAGTAATTTTTTCTTCAGGAAGTAAAAGGAAACACAGAAGGAGCAGGACAAAGCACTATACCAGATATAGCAGAAGGAAGCGGGGAAGGCAGTCAGAATAGCAAAGGCCCAAACCAAGGAAAAGATAGCCAACTCAGTTAAGAAGGGGGATAAAACATTTTTTAGGTACACTAGGGGCAAAGAAAGACAAAGAGAGGGATAGTGAGACTGAATAAAGAGGAGGGAGGGTGGGTGGGCAGAGAGGGACAGTAAAAAGCAGGGATACTGAACAAATACTTCTGCTCAGTATTCACAAAGGAAGAGGAGGGGGAGGTACCTAATCCAGTCAATAGAAGCACTCTGGATTGGGGGGAGGGGCGATATCAGTCCTTTCACAGGAGAAAGGGTTCTGAAAGAACTCCTAAAACTGAAGGTGGACAAAGCAATGCGGCCTGATGGGATTGACCCCAGAATTCTAAAAGAACTAAGGGGAGAACTAGTAACACCATTGACTACCCTTTTTAACAAATCATGGGAGGATGGTATGGTACCTGAGGACTGGAGGAGGGTGGATGTGATTCCCCTTCACAAAAGTGGGAGCAAGACAGAGACAGGAAACTACAGACCTGTCAGTTTGACCTCAGTGGTAGGAAAAATGATGGAATCACTTCTGAAGGAAAGAACTGTTGAGTACCTAGAGGCCAGTGGGGCACAGGACCCAAGGTAGCATGGATTCACAGTGGGAAGGTCATGTCAGATGAATCTAATCGAATTCTTTGACTGGGTGTCCAAAGTAGTAGACCAGGGAGGGGCTGTGGACATGGCTGAACTAGACTTTAGCAAGGCATTTGACACAGTCCCACACAAAAGATTAATAAACAAATTAGACAGCCTAGGAGTGGGTCCCAGGGTGGTAGCCTGGGTAAAACATTGGCTAGACAACAGGATGCAAAGGGTAATAGTAAACGTAGTCCACAGTGAAGAATGAGGGGTTACTAGTGGGGAACCGCAGGGTTCAGTACTGGGTCCGGTCCTTTTTAATGTCTTTATACTAAGATTCATACTAAGATCGAATAGAAACCAGAGGGCCTAAAGGCCTATAATTGCTCTTTAAGACTAATAATGACTAAGAGAAGTACTTGAAAGGATCAGTTTGTCCAGTCGTGATTTAAGCATAGACTTAGAGCTGCTAGTTATCACCTCGATTGGTAAGGCATTCCAGGGCTTGGTGACACGTAGTGTGTAAAAAAATTTCCTCTGCTTTAAATTCAATTTTCTATATTGAAGCTGGAGGGGGTGGCCTCTGAGATTGTGATTGACATCACCAGCCCTAATTTAGTCAATAAATACAGATCTTGCATAATATCAAACATGAGAAGGAGATCCCCTCTTAACCTTCGTGTAGTGAGGGGCATTAATTTCAGTGAATCAAGCCTAGTTTCATATGACATATTGGGTAATCCACGCACAAGTTTAGTAAAACATCTTTGGACTTTCTCGAATTGCAAAATATCATGTTTCTTGAAGGGGCACCATATTGGGGAAGAAAAATCTAGTTGTGGACGAACATAGGCCCTGTATAAGAGCATTAATACGTTTCTTTCTCTAGATTTTATATTTCTCTTGACAGACCAAATAATCCGGTTGGCCTTGAGTATAGCATAATTAATTTGTGATACCGGCAGAAAATCATCAGATACCAAAACTCCAAATCTTTCTCCATTTTAGTACTGGTCAGCACTCTTTTGTGTAATATGTAATCACGGGAGGGATAGTTGGGGCCAAGGTGCATAATCCTGCATTTTTCATGATTCAGTTTCATCCCCCAAATATTGATCCATTTCATGATGTTATCCAGATCATTTTGGATGGATCTAGTCTGCTCAGGATTGGAACACAGTCCACCGATTTTGATATCATCTGCATATTTAATGGTATTTGAATAACAGTCATTGGTCATATCGGCTATGAAAAACTGGAAAAGACAGGGGCCCAGATCAGAGCCCTGCGGCACCCCGTTGGTAACCGGCCCCAAACTAGAGAGCTGACCATTAGTTAAAACTCGCTGTGTTCTATCATTTAACCATTTTGATAGCCATCTTACTATAGTATAATCAGTATCGACAGAGATGAGTTTTTGTAGTAATGCCCAATGGGGGAGTAGGTCAAACGCCTTACTAAAATCAATATAGATTACATCATATGGGAGTCTGCTGTCAAGCTGTAAACTGATTTCCTTGTAAAAGCATAATAAGTTCATTACGCAGCTATGGTCCTTTTTAAAACGATGTTGTTCAATATCTAGATCAGACAGGGAGAGGGTAATCCTATCTTTTATTAAACTTTGCATGATTTTGCACATGGAAGAGGTTAAGCTTATGGGTCTATAATTCTCCCAGCAGTTTTTTTGGTCCCTTTTTATGGATTGGAATCACATATGCAGTTTTTCAGGGTTCTGGAACAAACTTTTGATGGATACACTGTTCATAAAGTATTTTTAGAGGTAAAGACAAACTATCTGCCAACAAGTACAGAAGGTGACCTGATATGTCATCTGGAGATGCACTAAATTTCCCTTTTTGGGTTATCAACTTTGCATAGACTTCAGATTCCACTAAGGAAATATTACAACCTACGCAATGACATTGCAGAGGGACTGGAAGGAAAAGTATGTCTCTTTGTAGACGACACAAAAATCTGCAACAGGGTTGATACACAAGGTGGAGTGGAAAGGATCAGAAGGGTGGCAAGGTTGGAGGAATGGTCAAATGTATGGCAGCTTAGATTCAATGCAAAGAAGTGCAAAGTAATGCACCTGGGAAACAAAAACCCAGGGGAAGAGTACACAGTGGGGGATGAGCTACTGACAGCAACAAAAATGGAAAGGGACCTGGGGGTAGTTATATCAGATGACCTAATGGTGGGCAAGGAATGTGAGAAGGCAGTAAGGAGGGCTGGGGGGATACTGGGATGCATAGGAAGAGGCATCACCAGTAGAAAACAGGAATTTGTTATCCATCTGTACAGACAGTTGGTGAGACCCCATCTGGAGTACTTGGTGCAGTTCTGGAGACCCCAGTGCTCCCAGGTCACCCCTTAAAACAGGCATTTGTGCCTAGTGGGTCTGATCCAGTTACCAAAGAATTGTAACAAAAATTACAATCACGTAGGTGTTCCAGCCCCCTACTCGGCTCAAATCAGTTACAAGAGGAGACATACCTTTTAGCTTGTTAACCAACCAATGTGGAACAGAACATGAAACAACTGACCAAAAATAGAAAGCTTTCTTCTAAATGTGCAATATTATTACTAGGTTTGTGATTTTTTGTCTCTGAATATGGTATGGGCTGCTTCCTACATGGGCGAGCACATCTATAGAGTTCCATATAGATTACTGAAGTAGTACTTGCTCATTGCCAAACTGCTCAAACACTCATTTAGAGCAGCAGTTCATATTGGTCATACAAAATATGATACTGATGGCTTTCAGTTCATTAAAGGAGCATCTAGGCTGCCTACTGAATCAGGTTTCAGTACTTACACTGAAAATAAATTTAATAATTTATTTGTGCCTTAGTTATATTTTGCAGATAGAAAAAGATGGCTCTGGCCTGTTTCCATTTACACTAGAACAGTCGAGATACTCTCATCCCCCAAAAATGTCTGCTGGAATTGGTCTAGTGTCAATGAGAGTGAACCAGAGCTGGCTGTTCAGCAAATAAGGTAAAAACTAAACTCTTTCACCAAAGTTGGGAGTCTTATTAAATGGAAAACGAAGGTTCTGTTTTTGTACACACCAGCATGAGCTGCCTTTTTTTTTTTTTTTGGGCTGTTCCCCTAACCCATGTTGGGGTCTTCTCAGCCTCTTCCCCGCCTCCTCTCTATGCCCAGGGTTACCCACCAGGGCATGGCAAGCAGGCGGGTGCCCCCTCCCCAGGTCAACGATAGGTTACCCTGGCTTACCTCCCCAGGGTGGGGCCACGGGAGCGGGGCCCCACCTGGCGGACATGGTGGGCATTGGAGGCAGTGGGGTAGAGCTTCATACGCAGGGCCAGCATTTTTATAAGCTGCATCAGGGGTGGGGACATGCAGTGACAACCAGTATCCACTCTGCCCCCAATGATAAGGCGCTAGCACTGCGACTCTACCAGGCTCCACCAGGGGTCCATAGTGTGCCAGACCGCCCCCAGGAGAAGGGAAAGCAGTCCCTAGGATGCTAGATCCTTCTACTCCGAACCGACGATCTGACATCCCAAGTTCATTCCCAAACCTGGGTCATCGGTGTTGCAGCTGGATGTGCTGCGCTGCGCGCAGCAGGCTGGTATTGTGAGCTGCTGTTTTTAGTGCCACGTGCAACAAGTCCTGTGATATGGAGCAGACCGTTTTTTAAGACTGAAATTTGGAATGTTCCCTGCAACGTGAAGCACATTAGAGGTATAAGAGAGGCAATCATAAGATATAATCCCTGTAAATAACAGAAGTGTGTTTGATTCCTGGGGCCGGATTTTCATATGGATGCAAGCCCTGCGCCACAGTACTTTAAAATCACCGGTGTGCCAATGCTGTTTGCCGCAGCTGTGCCCACTTTTACAATCTCTGATGCAATTGCAACAGTTTTCCTTATTTACAGCAACTTGTGCCAGATCTCAGATGCACGCTCCAGTAAAAGGGTTCACAGGGTTGAGGACTGAGTGCCCTTGTGGTGCTCTCCTCCCCAGGTGAATGGGTTGGGTCAGCTCGGCGTGCTGGGGATCCCTGGTGGAGACCAGGGGACGTTGCAGCAAGCCGGACAGCATGAGATTAGCATGGCTGATGCCGGCAGGGTTGCTGTGCACCAGAGCGTCGGGGCGTGCCCACGCAGGGGTGGGGGAACCAGCGTAGAACAAGGAAAAGACTGGCTTCATGGGACAGGCGACGGTACCAGTCCCCCATGCCCTCTGCCGGGTTCTCCTTGGCTGGCATTCCAGTTCCTCCCTCCAGGGCCCACCTGCAGCCGGAGTCTGACTTAAAGGAGAGCCCAAGAAGCGAGGGCTACCCTCCCTGAACCGGTGAAACCAGGGGTGCTGGCTGTGGGGGGGGGAGAGAGGAGGCACAGACTGAGGGATCCACTGGTGGGAAGGATAAAGGACCGGGTGTCCGAGAGAATTTCCCACGAGCCGTGACTGGAGTGAAATAGATAAAAAAAAAAATAACGCATAATTTTCTGAACATAAAGGGTGTGGTGCAATGCTTCCTCTGGAGTGACAGGTGCCCCTTAATGAAGAAGTAATGACAGGCCAAAGACCGAAAGAGTCAGCAAGTACTCCAAGACCTGACTCACCAGACGGGTGAAAGGGTCCAAGTGTTGGGAGGTTGCACACAGAGCAAAGTGTTTCCATTTTATGGATTAGGTGGCCCTGGTGGAGGGTTTCCTAGTGGCAACCTGTACCTCTGCCACCTTAGGAGACACTCCAAACCTTGCAGTGGCTACATCTTCAGGAGCCAGCTGTGAAGGCGAAGTGACTTGAAGTCTGGATGGACCAGAGTGCCCTGTTCCTGGGAGAGTAAGCCTGTGGGCAGGTGCAGTGGAGGTTCCACTGCCAGCTGTTGTAGTAAGGGAAACCAGATATGATGAGGCCAGAATGGGACAGTGAGGATCAAGGAAGCCCCTTCCATCTGAAGCTTGATCAGTACCCTCTGTATTAAAGGGAAGGGATGAAAGGCATAGAGGAACCTCCCTTTCAAACAACATGAAGTCTTGCTGTATTCTGACTATATGCAGTTAGCCCCAGCACTTGAACTGCTCCAGAGAGGAAAGGGTTAACTCTATGCCAAGGCATAGAACGTTGATCTTGAGCTCGGTTTTCAAACCTCTGTCCCAGGGGCAGGCATTTTCAAAGGCCTTTTTACCAGGCCCAGGCCTCCTCTTCTTTTCAGCAGAGGGGGTTCTTTAGGGGAAGAGGTAGAAGGGGGATGACAAGGGCTACATCCTCCACTCAGTCTAAGCCCTCCTGCCAAACAGACACCCTGATGTGTCAGTCAGGGTCACCTCCCCAACCCCAGTAGGGGCAGACTGGCTCACTTTTTCCTGGCCTGGAAGTCTATCACTTCAGACAAGTGGTTCCTGGAAGTAGTGAGCCAGGAACTTGCTCTCAGCTTCAGCAGGTTCCCAAAGGTGAGTGCAAAGTCTTTCTGTCCTCCCTCTCCAAGGGAAACACAGGCTGTAGAAGCAGAAGTCTCCTCTCTACTGCTCCTGCGAGCAGTGGAAAAGGTACCGCTCATTCACAGGGGAAAGGGATTTACTCCAGGTACTTCCTTACCCTAAAGAAAACAGAGGCGTGGCGACCAATCCTAGATCTATGATACCTGAACGAACATATATTAAAGCTAAAGTTCAAGATGGTGACTCTGGTGATAATTCTTCCCACTCTGAGACCAGGGGACTGGCTAGCCTCTCTGGATCTCAAGGATGCCTATTTCCACATACCTATCAAGCAGTCCCATAGAAAGTACCTCAGGTTTGAGCTGCCCTCAGGCCATTATCAGTTCAGAGCAATGCCTTTCGCCTAACATCTGCTCCAAGAGAATTCACCAAGTGTCTAGCAGTAGTGGTGGCATTCCTTAGGAGACAAGCCATCTTACTGTTCCCTTATGTGGACGACTGGCTCATAGTAGGCCAGTCCCCAGACCAAGTCAGGTCAGCTCTAGGGGTCACTCAAAAACTTCTAGATTCTCTAGGATTTATCCTAAATCTGGAAAAGTCTGTTCTGGAACCAGTCCAGCTTCTCGCATTTATAGGAGTGGAGCTGGACACTGTTCAGGCCAGGGCCTTTCTTCCTCTCTCAAGGGTTCAATCCCTCATCACTCTGGCTTCCTCTTTTTGTCCACTAGTGTCTCGGCCAGCCAGACACTTCTTACAGTTGCTAGGCCACATGGCAGCCTGCACTGCAGTAGTGCAAGGGGCAAGGTTTCAGATGAGAGATATTCAATTGCATCTAAGAACCTTTTGGTCTCAGAAAAAGATAACCTCTCCAAGTTGGTTCCAGTGTCTCTAACTCTGGTTCAGGCTCTCCAGTGGTGGCTAGAAGAGGGCAATCTGAGGTAAGGTGTCCCCTTCCTCAGTCAGGTTCCCACAGTGATTCTCACCACAGACGCTTCCCTGCTGGGATGGGGAGCTCATCTGGATCAGCTTACTGCTCACGGAACTTGGTCTCATCAGGAGTCTCTTCTGCACATAAACCTTCTCGAACTCAGGGCTGTCTTTCTAGCACTCTAGATATTCTCGAACATAATTCAAGGGAAAGTGGTGCAGATCAGGACAGACAACACCACAAGCATGTGGTACAGCAACAAGCAGGGGGGCACTTGGTCCTCAGCCTTGTGCACTGAGGCCATGAAAATATGGTTACTAGCTTATTCCCTGCAGGTTTCTTTGATTGCTGTGCATCTCCCAGGGAAGGACAATGTACTTGCAGATGCTCTCAGCAGGATTTCCCAAGGCCACCACAAGTGGGCCCTGAATCCTCTCATTCTTCAGATCATTTTCAAGAGATGGGGCATTCCAGAGATAGATCTCTTTGTAGTCCTGGACAATCATCAGCTCCCTCTATTCTGCTGCAGACCCCCTCTTATGGGGTCTGTTCCTCTGGATGCCCTTCTGTTGGATTGGACCAACAGGTTTCACTATGCTTTTCCTCTGATATTCAGAGTTCTGGTCAAGATCAGATCCCAACCTTGCACTGTGATTCTGGTGGCTCCAGACTGGGCCAGACAGCCTTGGTATCCTCTACTACTGTCACTATCAGTGACAATTCCTCTGTGCCTTCCCAGACAGTTCGACCTCCTCACCTCATCTCGGAAGGATATTGTACCCCAATCTTAACACACTCAGACTCAAGGCCTGGCTCTTGAAGAGCTAGAATATGCAGGCCTGCATCTTTCTTAGTCAGCTCTTGATATCCTTAAGGCTAGCAGAAAGCCTTCCACTAGAAAAACCTGTGATTCTAAATGGAAGAGGTTTGGGTTCTGGTGTTCTCAGAGGCACATTCAGCTGTATTCAGCTGACATTGCCACTGCTTTGGATTATTTGGTGTACCTTAACAGTTTAGGCCTTCGGCCTGCCACTCTCAAGGTGCATTTGGCTGGGAAGGTCTCTTCTCTAGCCTCCCATCCAGTTTTCAAGAAATTTTTCAAGGGTTTGGTCCATATCAATCTTCCTTTCAGGGATCCTACTCCTCTGTGGGACCTGAATATCTGCAGTGCACAGCTGATGCAGCCTCCCTTTGAACCACTGTGCACAGCTGAGCTCAAATACCTGACTATGGAAAACTGTGTTCCTGGTGGCTATCACCTCTGCCAGGAGAATCTGTGAGTTACAGGCTTTATCAGTGAAACCTGATTTAATTTCATTTCACAGAGATAAGGTGGTCCTTCGTACAAATAGGAAGTTCCTTCCCAAAGTGGTATCAGACTTTCAACTGAACCAATCTATGACACTGCCTGTATTTTTCACTGACCACTCCTCCCCTGGAGAGAGGAGATTGCACAGTCTCGATGTAAAGAGGGTTCTGCATTATTATATAGAATCCACTAAACCCCATAGAAATGACCGCTCCCAGCTGTTTCTTTCTTATGGGGAGGTGGGTAAAGGTAAACCTGCTACTAAGAGAACTGTTGCTAGATGGATTGTCTCCTGCATACAGTTCTGCTATTCAAAATTGGGGAAAGAACCTCCATCAGGCCTGAGGGCTCAGTTCACCAGAGGTACAGCTGCTTCAGTCACAGCTGCCAGAGATATAACCTTAGTGGAAATCTGTAAATCAGCCACCTGGAAGACTGTTCACACATTTACCAAGCATTACTCCCTTGACATCCAGTCGAGAAGCGATGTTAGGCTTGGCACAGCAGTACTGCAGAGTCTGTTCCCAAAATAGGTTCTGTAGTTCCCTCCTCCTTGTGGGTACTGCTTGGTAGTCTGCAAATAGTCAGAATACAGCAAGACTTCATGTTGTTTGAAGAAAAAATTACTCACCATAGAAATGGTGTTTCTTCTAATTGGGCCTTGCTGTATTCTGACCTCCCTCCCTTCCTGGAACCTAATTGTTTTGGGATGTGGGTGGGCAGGTGCAGTGTTGCACCTCAGGGGTGTACTTGGTTTACCTCTCCTCTTTTTGAGGTCTTTTGTTTTTATGTTCTATTGTTATATACTTTATTACCTACTTGGATTCTTTTTGGGGGTCTTGACTTGAGTCTTTGTACCCTAAATCTATGTTATTGCCTTTTGGCATGACATTTCTAAAACAATTTCTGGGTTGTTAGTTAAGTATAGTGCTCGTAAGAATCTGATGGTTACACTGAGGAGTACCTGGGACAGAGGTTTGAAAACCAAGCTTGAGATCAACGTTCTAT
Source organism: Neoceratodus forsteri (assembly GCA_016271365.2). NCBI lineage: Eukaryota > Metazoa > Chordata > Ceratodontiformes > Ceratodontidae > Neoceratodus > Neoceratodus forsteri. The sequence goes on from JADMNL010000025.1 coordinate 171,756,757, forward strand.
GCCTTGACATAGATTTAACCCTTTTCCTCTCCGGAGCAGTTCAACTGCTGGGGCTAACTGCATATAGTCAGAATACAGCAAGACTCCACTAGGAGAAACAACATTACTATGGCGAGTAATTTATTCTTCCAAGAGAGGGACAGTGTGTCTCATCAGAAAACCCCTGGCTGTGAAACAAGCATGCAAAAATGCAGCAGTTTTGCATTGAGTGGGGATGCAAAAAGGTCCAGCTCTGGATGACCCCACCTGTTGAACAGGTCTTCTATGACTGAGGTCGGCAGCTTCCACTGGTGCATCCAAGACTGTGACCAGCTGAATCTATCTGCCAGGACATTTTGGTCACCTGGGACATGGACGGCTGACAGTTCTGGGCTATGTTCCAGAGTCCAGTACCATACTCTCATCGCTACTCGGCATATGGGGTACTAATGGATCCCTCCATGTTTGTTGATGTGGTGGTTTGCACTGATATTGTAGGACTGCACCAACATATGTCCCAGGGACAGATGAGTCTGAAAGGCTTGCATAGTATACAGATTGTCTTTCATCTCTAGGACATTGATGTGGAGATCAGTCTCCACTCTGGACCATGTCCCTTGTGTCTGGTGAGACCCCAGATGGGTTCCCCAGGCCATCCCCAAGGTGTCTGTGGTGAGAATCTGCTGAGGGGAAGGAATGAGGATGGAAACCTTTCTCAACAGGTTGATACTACATTTGGAGAGGCATTGTTTGGAAACAGTATGCCCTGTTTCCAGAGGTGGTGGTGTGGCCCCGGCAGCATCCACAAAGTAGAACCGCAAATGCAGTGCAGGTTGGTGCGCAGATAAAGGGAGGCCACCCTGCTAAATAAACTGCAGTCAACAATTCAACGCACTCAAAGAGATCACTGGAGTCAAAAATGAATTTAAATCCAATTTATTACAAAACAAATAAATGTAACAAATAAGAGCAAGCCAGACTAGCCACACTCTCTTCCCCAGTGCTTCGGGTCATAGGACCCTTCCTCAGGGCAATGTGTTCCGTACCGCTACTAGGAATCGAAGCTGCTGACAAGGGGTCAGGACCAAGTTCAGTAGGTTTGACAGTGATCCCCAGGGCCTGGGACAAGTGCCTAGTACGTGACAGGGACTGAAGGAGGAGCTCCCTAGACTGTGCCTTAAGAAGCCACTCATACAGATAAGGGAAGACATAGTCCCTCACTCCTGAGTGCTACTGCCACCACCATCAAGCATTTAGTAAAGACCCTGGGTGCCGAGGATAAGCAATAGGGCAAAGCTCAGAACTGATGGTGCTCCCCTGGAAGTGGAATCTGAGATACTGTCTGTGAGGGTACACACCATGATATGCAGATGGGTGTCCTGCCTATTGAGGGGAGCATATCCAATGTCCCTGGTGCGAGAGGGGCAGCAGGCTCTCTAGTGTCACAATCCTGAACTTTTTGTACTGAATGTGGGAATTTAGGACCTTTAAGCCCAGAATGGGATGCAAATTCCCTGTGCATTTGGGGACCAAGAAGAAGTGGGACTAAAACCCTTTGCTTCTTTGAGTCTCTGGAACCAGCTGTATGGCCTGTTTGCAGAGCAAAGACTGAACCTCCCCTCGAAGCACTGGGATGTGTTTGGGGGATAAAAGGACTGTACTGGAGGGTTCTCTAGAGGTCACTCAAGGAGTGACCTAGCTCTATGAACTGCAGGACCCAGGCATCTGAGGTGATCTCCTGCCACCTGCCGAGGTGGAGAGAGAGAATCAACCTCCTACCACCACTGCTGCCTCCTGAGTGGGATGGAGGGGGTCGAGCAAGGAATCATGCTGAAGAGTCCTCTGCCTCATTGGGGGGGGGAGACCAGGAAGTGTAAGTGCCTGTGTCCTTGCCCCAGAGGAGATTGTAGAGTGGGAGTGAGAAGGGCTCAAAGCTCCATTCTCCTAGCCACCACCATCATTTTCCTTATCATCTGGGGGGATGAGGTTGGGGTGGTACTTATCCTCCTCCCCATGTAGAGAGATAGGCCCTGATGGCATTGAAGCGTGGGGCCAGGAAGTGTGTGGTGCCTTAGAGGGCTGAGGCGGGGAGTAGGTCCCATAGGGCTCTGTGGCATTGGCCCAGGAGGGGGAGTCACTCTGTGCATTAACTCCCAGAAAGAAAACCAGATGGACTGTAGGTCAATGGCAGGCTATATGGGAGCAGTGGGTAGCACCGTTGGAGGAGACTGAGGTGTTGGTAGCAGGGCTCTAGAGGGTGTCGGGGCTGGCTGAGGCCCCGAAGTCGGCCCTGCAGCCTGGGAGGTCTGCATGGAAAGACCTGGGGATGACACTATGGCTGGAGGCAACGTCGAAGGGGACCTGGATCCCCTGGCCACAGAGGAAGAAGTTGAAGATGGTGCCGGATGATTGAGCTGAATCCCCCCTGATGCCATAATGATTGTGGCCATGGCCGGGTCACAGGACACCTTAACTGAGGGCCTGTAGAGAACACAGACTGGAACAGAAGGGGCTGAAAGGTCAGCTGGGCCAAGCAAAGGCCCGATGCCAAAGAGCCTGCTCCTGTCAGGGTAAGACTGGCATGGGGCACTGCCAGGGGTAGCCCTGTGGAAGTTAGGGTGTGGGTGGCAGAGGGGGCTGCCGCCAAAGTGGAGGACAACCCAGTCATAGTTGCTGACCAAAGCGGGGACTGCTAGTGAGCGGGGGGGGGGGACTTGTTTGTGGTCTGGTTCCTGTCCTGGTGTTTGTGCTTCCCAGCCAATTTATCCTGGGATTTAGAGGAAGAGGACCCTAAGGACGGGGCCAGTAAAGCAGAGTAGCTTCTGGCTTTCAGCTCCTTCTCCATGTGGGGCAACGTCTCCAGCAGGAAATTCTGAAGAGCCTTCTGGTGGTGTCTCCGTGGGGCCTGCTTGAAGCCACAGCAGATGTCGCAGGCCTGTACATTGTGGTCCAGGCCTAAGCAGCGGATGCAGGCATCGTGAGCTTCCTTCTCAGGGATCTTCTTCCCACAGATGCAAAGAAAAAAAAGCTTCCTCGGATCTGCTGCTTTTGACGTAAAAAAAGGTAAGTAATCACTTTAAAGTAAAGTGATAAATGAACTAGGGAGAGAAAACAAAAAATCGAGGTAAGTAGAGATGTTGGCAGTCGACTGAAGCAGCAATAGTGCCATAGGGTCGGATGTGTGCAGGTTGATGGTAGGAAAAGAACTGAGGAGGGTGTGGGGGCCCACCCACATTTGCAGAGCAGGTATGACATCAGTGAGGGATCACTGTGGGTGGCCCCCTGGTAGACTGCTAGCTAGAAAAGTTTCCATGTGGCCCTAGTGGCTGGTGGCTAAGTCCTATAGGTGTGGCCTGCTGCAAGAGATACCTTCGATGAAGATGTCATATTTGCTTAATTATCTGGGTCTGTATTAGCAAGGCTATCACAATATGGGCAAAGAGTAGCTCAGCAGGGGCTAGCAAATTTATAGAGGACTTTAACTCTCCACCTCCAGTAACACTTTTAGAAGTCCAAAGAAATGGCCTCCTAAGAGCGAATGTTTTGCTGATCCAATCCTTGCTGCCTATAAGTATTGGCATGTCAAAGATCCCCCTCCTTCTACTATTTCTTTTAATAGAATTTCAGCCCTTGTATATAATGTAGACCTTTTGTGATGTCTTGTTTTGGAGCGGATTCTACATTAATATCGTCTTGCCCTGTTTATGCTTCTCAGTCATGGAAACATAGTGATGTTAAAGGGGACAGGAATTGATTACTTATTTGCAGCTGTTTGAAATGTCTATATTTTCATAAATTATATTCATACCTCTGAAGTATTCCTATTTAACTGTGCCTGAAGAAAAGCTGAAGTTGTCAGTTGTGTTTTGTATTGTTTTCATTGTATGGACAACCTTCTGTGCAGTTCCTTTCATGGAACCAAGAATTTTGGAGTTTTGACTATGTCACTTCATGGTTTCAGACCCTTGGGCACTGTACTGATAAGTTCCTGCTCACATTTCTGAACCATGAAGCGACATAGTCAAAACTCCAAATTCTGGGTTTCATGAAAGGAACTGCACGGAATGTTGTCCATACAAAAAAAACAATACAAAGCACAACTGACAGCTTCAGTTTTTATTCAGGCACAGTTAAATAAGGATCCTTTAGAAGTATTAATATAGTTTATGAAAATAGAGACATTTCAAACAGCTGTACATGAGTAATCAGTTCTTGTCCCCTTTAAGACAGATTTGAGAGTCTCCTTTGAAAATGAAACACATTTCAGTGAAGATGTGGGAATTTAGAGAGAGGAGGGGCAGGGATGGTCAGGGGAATCTGGGACTGTACTTTCCTAGAAAATGGTGACGAAAAAGAATGCTGAGGGTAATGGTTAAGATAAAGAGAAAAAAATCACCCATGTCCCCCCCCCAAAAAAAATCCACAACTGTAGTTCAGGGAACATCAAACAAACAAATGGAGAAAAGAATGCTAATGAAGGGAGAGTGAAATAGGGAGACCTGATATAAAAGGATAATTGCTGTTATGAAATGAGCATCATAAATTAAGAGCTCTGATTGGCTGCTAGGGATGTGATATTCATTCTGATGCACAGGAAAAAGGTCCAACACTGGCCAGTGGGCACTGATATAGGTGATGCTGCCCACTTCAGAATGTTAACACTTCAGAATGTTAACAAAACGCAGCCATCTTGTTTGTGCCAGAAATGGTGCCAGCCGAACTGTAAAAAATAAAATAAATACCTCTGACCTCCTCTTCACTTTGCCTCAGTGTTTGAGTATTTAGATTTTTTTAAATCCATCTGCCCATTTCCTCATGGATGCAGCATGAAACGAATAGCTGTTCTCTCTCTCACAGCCCACCCGCTCGGTCATGTATTTAAAAAAAAAACAGAACAGCCATGATCTCTTCACCAGCCCGGCCGCTCACTCTTTAAACTCTATTTTTTGAATGTCAACAGAAAAAGAAACAAACAGCTGTGATGTCTCCCCAACCCGCCTGCTCCTTCATCTATTAAAGAAAAACTGGAACAACTGCGATCTCTGTACCAGCCCGCCCAGTCGCTCCCTCTATCAGTTCACCTGCTCACTCTGTCTTTTAATTAAAAAAAAAAGAAGAAAAGAAACAAACAGCCGCAATCTCTCTTATTTGTCTCCACGCAGCATTGGGCGGGGGGATCTGCTATGATAATCAGACCTCCGCGATCTCTGTACCAGCCCACCCACTCGCTCGCTGTATCTCTCTATCAGCCCACCTGCTCACTCTTGAGCTTTTGTTTTTTAATTACAAAAAAAAAGAAACAGCCGCAATCTGTCTTATTTCTCTCCACGCAGCATGGGGGGGGGAACTACTCCTATGACAACCAGACCTAAAGTACAGAAGCCTTTGTAGGACAAAATTCCTTCAGTCCAAACAAAAAAGCACTCAGCACACTTAGGCAGAGGAACTATTTTATTAAAAGTGACACAAACATACATGTTTTTTCCTACTTAAAATTGGAAATTTAACCTACCAAATGCAGTTGAACGAAAGATGGCCATTTTATAAGCGCAATAAACCACTCCATGGTGTACGTTAGACAGTTTAACACACAGCTAGGAGGCTGGACGCACTCGGCCGTTGGCCTCATGCCTCACTATGTCTCCTAACTGTGTGTTAAACTGTCTAACGCACACCCTGTCGTGGCTTATTACTTACTTATTACAGAGTAACGTTTAGATACCTAGGATATCGATATTCCCCCTGCTAAATGTAACAATGTACTGACTATGATATGTAACAAACTGAGGTACTAAGTTTTGTAAATATTAACTATCCTGACTTGAGTGTGGAAAATTTAGCCATAAAAGATATATCATCAAAAAAAAACAAAAAAACAAACAAAAAAAAAAACAGATGGAAACTCCTCTAGAGAAACAGTGCCAGGTCTAAATGTATGAATGTAGTAAACGGAGGAGACTGGCACTTGAACCACAGCACTTGCACTATTTACACTATCAAAACACAATGCTATCAGAGATTTTAATTAGTGAAAACTCGACCTTTGAGAAATTGCTACAGGCGATACCACGAAATGTGTCAGGTGACCTGGTGTACTCCACTTTGGATGTTTTTGCACATGCTGCTGTTTTGCATGATTTTGCAGTTCGAGTGCTGGTTCAGAGAACATCCCCATCTCTCCAATGATTTTGTCTGCATGCTTTAATGCAGTCTCTCTCATACAGTGAGTCCAGTCTGCTGGGGGAGGCTCAAACAATACTGATAAAAGGGCAGTAGATAACAATGGCAGCTGCCAGTCTGATGGGAGTGAACTCGGAATAATGTGCAATAGTTAATGATGAACAGCAAAGAGAATGAGAATTCCATACAAAAATATCTTAGTAAGGTAACAAGGGGCTGGATATTCAGACTGCGCCAGGCAGTGGCGCAAGCTTGGGCACAGCGCAACTGGGCTGCACTGGGGCCAGGACCAGGTGATATTCAATGGTGATGCACCATGGCTAAGCACTGCTGAATATGGCATGGAGGGTGCACACACTGCACATGGCGCAGTGGCACTGCACCAGTGCAAGACACAGAAAGGGAGCACGGGGATGCGCCAGTGCAAGTGCAGTTGCGCTAAGTGCATCACTCGCGATATTCAGCTGGGGGCATGCAGATGAGGCCATAAGCTATGCAAGGTGCAAATGGGGCCATTTGCATGTCATTATGGCCTCATTTGCATGCAATGCACCGGGTCATGGCAAATTGCGCCTGGTGCCCTGCCAAGTTGCTGCTGTCAGGGGTCGTCACCCTGGTGGGCTATTGCAGCCCCCCCACTGCTGTACGCCCAATCATGGGAATCTGTACACATTACAGTTATACCTGGTGGTCTAGCGGTCCCCCCCCCATATGCCCGATTTGGGGCTGTTGTAAATGTTACGGTTACACCTGGTGGTCTAGCTGTAACCTGTCCTCGTGACGCCTGGATCGTGGGGCAGAGATGGAAATAACAAAATACCTGGTTGTCCTCGCCACCCAGCACCCTCCCATCATCGCGTTCATTCACATATCCGGTCCTGTGTAGTACAGTATGGTCTGCAAGCCCATTGGTCCACATTGTGGACCAGTAGGCATACAGATCATACTGTTTGCTGTCATTTGGCAGGGAGGCTGGCGGTATGCGGCGGGATGATACTGCCCACGATGATGGGGGTGCTGGGTGGCCGGGGACCTCGGTGGTGGGGAGAGGGGTACTACTGGACCACCAGGTATTTCGCTATTTCCGCATCTGCCCATGATCGGGCTTACGGTGGGGGGGGGGGTTACCGCTAGACCACCAGGTATAACTGTAACATTTACAACAGCCTGCGATCGGGCATATGGGGGGGGTTACCGCTAGACCACCAGGTAACTCCTTACTTATTACAACAGCCCGTGATCAGACATACAAGGGGGACCGCTAGACCACCAGGTATAACTGTTTTGCATACAGATGACTGCAATCAGGCGTATGGGATGGGGGGGCCACTAGAATACCAGGGGGTCAGGGTGCTTGTGGACGGTGTTCCTGCTGGGTGGGTGGCCATCACGGCTGGTGGCTGTTGTGTTGTTCCTTGCACTACAGCCGCCCACCTGGGGGTGGCCAGCATTTAAGCCTGTTTTTTTTTGGCTCAACCTTGAGCACCAGTGTGCGGTGCATGTAGGAGCTGCACCAGCATATGCGCCGTACATCCCGGGCTGAATATCAGGATGTGCCGCATATGCATGGGCACTCCCCCTGCATCTGCACCGCAGAAATTAACAATGCACCCTGGCTCATCGGGGGTTGCGCCGCGCAACTTGCCCCTTTGAATATCGCGCCGGGGTGCATTGGGAGTGTGCAACTCTGTTGCGCCAGGTGCAACCCCTTTGAATGTCCCGGCCAAGATGTACACCCATTCAGGAAATATTTTTTTGTGAATACACTTTTATTCAGCTATTTCTTGTACACACATATGATTTCATTCAATACAGTGCAGATGTTGAGAAAACAAAACAAACACATCCAACCTACAACCATACTAGTTCAAGTTCAAGTAATAGTTTGATCTTTTAGTTCAAGTTCAAGTAATAGTTCGGCCTTTAGGTACTAGTGCTGTATAGACCAGTTTACTCAGCAAGGGTTTGATTGTTCAACACATAAATCTAGAGATTTTCTTACACTGATAGAGTAATAACACATTATAGTATATTGTTATTTGCATTTTGGAAATTGTGCCATTAGAATACTGAGTTGTTTCAACTTTGTGACTTTACAGCCCCAAACTTTTCCCTGACTACCATCACTTATTATATAGAACAAAACATGACGATTAATAACAACCTTTCTCTACACAGTGACTGCTATTTTTTATACCACAGTCTCGTTCAGCACTTAGACTCTGACTTTTAACCTCTCAAATAATCAAGAATGATAGTTCATTCAGGAGCATAAATGAAATTCACTTCATGCGTGAAAACTCATATGGCATCATATGGCTATTAAAAACCCAACTCAATTTATACATTAATCAACTGCAGACAGGCAGGGTAGCACTGATGAGGAAAAAAAAAACATGAATCTTCCACAGGATGAATGAAACAGTTCCATAAAATGAAGTACATTAGTCAACTGCACAGAAGCAGGAAAATTGGGTATAAAAAGGAATGTAGGTATAGATTATTTTTCATTAAAAATGACGTACATTTTCAATCCACTCCAGATGCCTCAGTGGTGCAAATCTAGGATTTCTATCAAGCAGGCATGGATAAAGGTTTTTTCCCCAGTACTGTCTTCAGTTCAAGTCACAGCTTTGGGAACTTACAAGGGAGCTCTCCTTGGGGTCTTTTTCAGATGTGAACAGATTTCACAGAGCAGTCAGACTCAGACTGATCTATAGATCGCAGTCACTCAGTGAGGTCTTAGTGTAATTCTCTGTGTGATGTGTGAACAATTATCCCATGTGTACATGGAGTTTCTCTCAATCAAGACTTGCTTGTAGCTGTTTGCTCTGTAAGAAGAATTAGCAAATCTCAAGCTTTGTCATGTAAAGAGCCTTACCTTATTTTGCACCAGTATAAGGTTTATTTTGTTTTCTTTTAATTTGGTAAAAAGGGAGCGCTAATAATCCTATTTTAAGCCCCTATAGCGGGGCTGGAGGTGGGTGGGGGTACAGATTCAAGCTGATTGATACTGAATCAGATTAATCAGTTGGCGGGTCAATAAATGCCATGGGGTGTTTTACGTTCATCCAAACACCCACCAGAGTAAGCAGATGGGACCTTGGTTTTAAATCTCATCTGAAATACGGCACTGCACAACAGAATAGCATCCCCCAAACACCATGTTGGGTTATCAGTAAGGTTACTTATAACCAAGTGAATTATTTCCTCCACCAACAACACTTCTGCAGCACCTGATGTTCATTGGCAGTCTCCCAGTTGACTGCAGATCAGGCACAACCTTGCTTAGCTCTGAGATCTGATGCGACTGAGCTCCAATTTGATTAGGCTTTCTTTGTACCATGCCTCCTTTTCAAACAAAGGTCCCAACAACTTTTCATTCTGAGATTGTCAGATGCTGACCTTTGAGGGATGTGACCCCTGATGGCCTTTTGGGTGGTATTAGACCTGTTAGAATTGCTGGGTGCAAGTGAGGATCCAGAGAACCTGGTTCAGGCCTAAAACAAGGCCATGACAGGAGCGCTGGACTCTATTGCTCCTGTCCGTGTTTGTCCTCTCACTCTTCGCTTTGCTCGCGGTCCCCTTGGTTTGATGGGACCTTGAGGGAGTTGAGACAAGTCGGATGAAGGTTAAAGTGGCGCTGGCGGAGATCTGCCCTCGATGCCGACCGTCTTAGATTGATGGAACATTAGCGGGACTATCAATCAGCAATCACTCATAAGAAGGCAGAGTTCCTGTCCGGGGGAGATTGCTGCAGCTCAGAATCGACCAGCTCAGCTCTTTCGAACTGTGGACAGGTTGTGCATTCCAACCTGTCTGCAAGTTTGAAGTGCATTTTCATAAGGTAAGTGTGACAAGTTCGCTTGATTCTTTGCTGATAAGGTGGCCGACATCAGGGCCGAGATCCAATCAGCTCACTCTATGGGGGTTGTCAGTGGTCAGTGCTTGGTTACTATTACTTGGTTTTCTTGGGCATACTTTGACTGTCCAGAGATTGTGAATATCGTGTGGATTGTCCAGGAGTATGCGGCTGACTTGCTGTAGCTTGGACCTGGGCCCAACACTTCTCATAATGGCGTGTATGGATACCATTGGCCCTGTCCTTGCAGAGATTGTTTTGTGCTCTTTAGAGTTGGGTGAGTTCTCAAACTCCCTGAAGGAGGTGGTGGTGATACCGCTTCTTAAGAAATCTACTCTTGATCCAAACTGTCCTGCTAACTACAGGCCAATCTCTAACCTTCCCTTTGTAGGGAAGGTGATCGAGAAAGTAGTTGCACTGTGGTTGGAGAACCATCTTACCATCCATGATATCTATGATCCTCTCCAGTCCGGTTTTTCGAAGAGGCATAGTACTGAGACTGCTCTGGTTCGGGTGCTTGATTATCTCCTGATGGCAAGAGATTAGAAGTGCCATTCCATCTTGGTGCTTCTTGATCTCTCTTCAGCCTTTGACACTGTGGACCATGGGGAATTGCTGGAGTGCTTGAGGGGTATCTGTGGACTGTCAGGGATGGTCCTCAGATGGTTTCAATCTTTCCTCATTAGCAGGTTCCAGCGGGTGGTGTCTGGGATGTATCCCTTGGACTCATTCTCTCTGCCATGTGGGGTCTCTCAGGGCTCCGTGCTGTCCCCAGTGTTGTTCACAGTGTATATGCTGCCATTGGGAGACATTGTGAGATGGCATGGACTGAGGTTTCACTTTTATGCAGATGATACCCAGCTCTACCTGTCTTTTGTGCCTGACCAGGATAGTGCAGTCTCAGTCTTTAATAGCTGCCTCACAGAAATCCAGGACTGGATGAAAACCAGTTGGCTGACGTTGATCTCCGATAAGACTGAGGTGTTGGTGGTGGATCCAGGTCGCTGGATAGAGGGGTCAGTGGCAGGATCTCCCTCGGGGCTCTGGCTTGGGTGTAAACAGCTGCCTTCCTCTGAAAGGGTACAAAACCTGGGGGTGATTCTTGATGATGGGCTGAAATTGCATTTGCAGGTGTCGGCAATAGTCAAGTCCTCTCTTTATCATCTGAGGAACATCGCCCGGGTTAAGCATCTTGTTCCATCTAGTGACCTTCCAACGTTGATCCACACCTTTGTGACCTCACGCCTCAACTACTGTAACTCCCTTTACCTAGGGCTTCCGTGGGTTGATATCCGCCAAGTGCAGCTAGTGCAGAATGCAGTGGCACAGTTGTTGATGGGGGTTCTTCATTCGAGCCACATCTCTCCTGTACTGCGCGAACTGCACTGGCTGCCTATACAGTGGCGGACCACCTTCAAGGTTGGTCTTTTGAACTACAAGGCCCTACATGGACGGGGTCTGGGCTACCTGCAAGAGCTCCTGAATCCTTACTGCCCCAGCCAACCACTCCGCTAAGCTGATGAGGGGTTGCTAGAGTTTCCCAGGGTACAGTTGAAAACTTCTGGGTCGCGAGCTTTTATGCACACGCCCCCCCCCCCCGTGGAACTCTCTACCTCGATTCCAGAGTGCCAGACCGTGGAGAGCTTAAAGATCCGTTTGTTCCATCTTGCCTTTGGGATTTTATGTAGTAAACCGTTTTAAAGTATATTGGTATGAAGCCCAGAATTACACTTCATTATTTTATTGATTTTCATATATTTTTATTGACAAAACTTTTTTTTTTTTAACCAATTATTTTACCAGGTGAGACACACTAAGCTGAAAGCTTGTTTGCAGGTGCAACCTGGGAGCACGAGGAAGTTAAGTGACTTGCTCAGGGTCACACAGTATGCAACTAGGGGGCTGTGGGATTCAAACCCAGGTCTCCAGATTTGCAGCTTAGAGCCTTAACCCACTGCGCCATACTGCACTTGTACAGCACTTTAACATTTTTTGAATTGTACTCTAAAAATAAATATTATTATTTTTATTATTACCATTAACAGCAAGTTTCATTTAGTGTTCTTCTGCTTGAAGCTGGTTACTGAGAAGGAGAAACAGCTTCACAAGTTATATGTTTACAGGCCAGTCAAAACATACTTGGTGAGAAAACAGTTGTAATGATGGTCAGACAGCCCATTTATTCTGCGTACCACAGCAAAAAAAAAGGCCACAAGGCTTCCAAGGCCACCCTAGCTAGATCGATCAGTTCATGCATAGCAAAGACTTTTGTGGATGCCAAATTAGAGGCAGCAGCCTTGGTTAAGGCACATTCTACCAAGGCTTTGGTGGCATGCTGGGCAGAAAGAGCAAAAGTTTTGGTGTCCAAACTATGTAGAACAGGCACTTGGTCCACTCTATATACATTCAGAAAATGCAACAACGTGGGTAGTTTGAGTTTGCCTGACGCTGTGTTTGGGTGCAAAGTGCCGAAAGCAGCAGTCGCAAGATAAATGAAATAATAAATTTGGAGAAATATTCTCCCCATCCCAGTGAGGATTTTTTTGTACTTATTATATCCCTACAGTTATGACTGCTCCCAATAACAAAGTGGAATGACACAGAAATAAGAAATTTTGTCAGACCATAATTTCTTTTTCTGTTACTTCCTTGTAACTAGGCCACCCATGAGATCTGTCTAGGATCATATTGTTCCCATCAATATGAAATTCAGATATGATCATATTATTCTTTTTACAAATGATCTTCCTGGACATAAAGTCTCCACCACTCATTCACACTGATGGTAACTACGCTGGAGGTGCTAGGACCCAGCAGGAGCAAAATTTTTGCAAGAGGGCCGGTGCCAGGGATGGAGCCGTGAGGAGCGGCGCCGTAAGCCTCAGCTTGTGTGGCAATGACTGTCTCGGTGTCGACCCTCCAACCGCCTCAGTTCCTTTTATCCCACTGTCAAGTGCGCTTAAGTGACGATGTCGCTTGCCTCCCAGGAGTCAAACTTCAAACTAGCAGCATAGTTTTCAGTTTATTATTTTGTAGTATATCTCGAATAAGTACAGCTTACTATAGTTTATTCTTATTTAAGAAAGAAGTCTCAGCCTACATTGATGGAGTCGACCATGAGCGGGTCAGGTGATGGTAGGGAGATTTTGTATGAAAGCTGTTCAGTCAGCCGGGCTGGGTCTGGTCCACCACCCTCTCTGGAAGGGGGGTCTGACAATGGACGGTCCAATGCCCGAGGGGAAGGGCGGTCCCCCTGGAAGCATAAAAGAAAACGATCACATTCTCGGCACTGTAGGGCCTCGAGCTCTTCTTCGGCCCAGGTCAAAAAAGAGAAGGCATCACTCGAGGTCGCCCTCTGGTATGTCTGCATGTTGATGGTTGATCATTGGGGTCAGTTGCCGGTCTCCTCCTCCGGAGTCACTGGTTTCTGTTTCTGTTCACCAACCTCTTCGACATTGGAGCCCTTCCCCGTCTTCTGGTAGGGCTTCAGATGAGCAGTTTCATCAGTGGGCCACTCTGATGGAGCAAGGGGCTCGGAGGTTGGTCCAGCTGACTGGCCCGGTCACTCCGGGGCCCTCGGCAGATCAGGTAGGGCGGTTGGGCCTTTCTAGTCATGTGGGGCCTTCTTCGGTGCCGTTGACTCCATGCTCAGGTGTTTCCCCCCCTCACATGGCTGCGGCACAGGGGGCCACACCAATGCCTCTATCGCCTGGTATTCTTCCTTCTTTCTCCTCAAATCCTAGTTTTTGGAGTCATGTGTTGGTTTCAGCACCTTTGGCACTCTTTCTCTCCAGACTACAGATATCGATCCTGGGAAGCTTTTAAGGCTCCAATACCTTCATGTCCCAGAGATCCCTATGGATTTAACTCACCCAGTACAGCCTTAAGGCACTTTCCCAAATGGTATGGAATAATCCTGCTCTCAATCCTTCTGTGGCTAAGTCCATAGATAGAAAGTACACTGCTCCCAAGGATTGACTCATTTTGGCCTCCCAAGCCTTTGCGGACCCTATTGTGATCTTGGCAGAGAATGATAAGGTTGTCCTCCCTCAGGCTACTACAGCCCGACCTATAAACAAAGAATCTCGTAAGATAGATACTTTAGGCAGGAGAGTCTTTGCTGCATCCACCCTGGGTATGCGTATTGCCAGCTACCAGGGTTATTTCTTTCAATATGAGTATGTTCTTTGGCATTCGCGCAAGCAAATGGTAGAAGCTCTACCAGAGTCGGACACTAATTCAGAGCTTCTTCAAACCATAACCAGGGGTATTGGGTCCAACAACCAGCAGGTTAAAGCAGCTATGGATGCTTTCGATACTGCCTCCCGAGCAGTGGCAGTGGGCATTTTTACCCGCTGTCACTCCTGGCTGCGCACTTCAGGCTTCATGAATGATGCCCAGCAACAGCTCATGGCGTTACCCTTCGACGGTATGTATCTTTTTGGTCCTCAAGTAGAGCAAGCTCTAGAGGCCACACAAAAGACTAGGTCTGCCATTAAATTGGCTCAACCTGCTCCCACCCCTTCTCGGGAGGGGGGTGTTAATAAACATCAATTTCACAACCGTCAGTCATTTCGAGGCAAGAGCAGGGGAGGTTTTAATAAAAACCAAGCCCCCCCGCCTCAAAAGAAAATGCAACAGAAAGCACAAGGGGCCCAAAGCGCCCAGTGCCACCTTCTGGGTTTCTGGCCCAAGTCCCACCTCAGCTGCCCGAGGGGGACTCTTTCTCAGCAGTGGGAGGTCATCTGGCTCAGTTCTACAACCGGTGGAAGTTCATAACATCAGACAAATGGGTCCTCCGGATAATTCGCGAGTGGTATTCCCTCAACCTTTCAGAGGCCCCTCAGGATCATCCCCCCAAACAACAGCCCAGGCTGTCAATATCTCAGTCAGAGCTTCTCGCTTCCAAGATACAAGGCCTTCTGAACAACAGGGCAATAGAAATAGTTCTGCTGGATCAACAGAACACAGGGTTCTACTCTCATTACTTTCTAGTTCCAAAGAAAACCAGGGGCATTCGCCCCATTTTGGACCTCAGAAAATTGAACACATTTCTTCCCAAGAAAAAGTTCAAAATGATTTCGCTAGGAACCCTGTTACCTTTGCTTCATCAACATGACTGGCTAGCCTCCCTGGACATGCAGGATGCTTACCAGCATATTCCCATTCACCCAAAGCATCACAAATACCTATGGTTTGTGGTTTTGGGCCAGCATTATCAGTTCAGAGTCCTGCCCTTTGGGCTATCCTTGGTGCCGCGAGTTTTTACAAAGTGTTGTGCAATTCCCGCAGCACACCTCAGAAAGATTGGAATACAAGTGTTCCCATATCTGGACAACTGGCTTCTAGCAAGCCCTTCCAGGCAAGGAACTCTTGACACCATAGACACGGCCTCGGACTTTTTCATGTCCATGGGAGTCCTGCTAAATCTCAAGAAATCACAGTTGCAGCCTTCCCAGAAGCTTCTTTTCATAGGAACTCTTCTGGGCACCTCCTGTGTGAAAGCTTTTCTACCAGAGGACAGAAGGAGCGATATCCTACAGATGGCCTGATACATCAGAGAGAACAGCTTGGTTCGAGCTATCTCGATGCAACGGATGCTGGGTCTCATGTCATCCTCGGTGTTCACTGTACCCCTAGCACACCTCCACATGATAATCTCTTAGTGGATGCTCAGTACTCAGTGGTCCCCAACCACTCATCATCAGTCCTTTCTCATCAAGGTGACAGAACCTCTGAAGAGGTCACTTACCTGGTGGTTGCAAGAAGACAATCTTCCGGAAGGGTATTTCTTTGCTCCCCTGGATCATCAGATTTCCATTACCACAGACTCATCCCTGATGGGGTGGGGAGCTCACTGTCAGAATCTCCACACTCAAGGTACGTGGACTCGGGACGAGTTCCAGCTTCACATAAATGTCTTAGAAATGAGAGCCGTCCTTTATGCAGTCCGGGCTTTGAAGGACATTCTCTGTCACAAGAACATTCTCCTTCAAATGGACAACAAAGCAGTGATGTATTACATCAACAAGCAGGGCAGTGCACACTCTTACCCTTTATGCAGGGAAGCAGTGAGAGTGTGGGAATGGTGTCTAGAGCACAAGGCTCTAATTCAGGTGGTCTACCTGCCAGGAGTGCAGAACGAACTGGCAGACTGTTTCAGCAGAACAGAGACAGATCCTCATGAGTGGTCTCTAGACTCAACCGCAGTTCAGTCACTATTCGCAGAGTGGGGAACTCCAGACCTGGACCTTTTTTGCATCCCCACTCAACACAAAACTGCCTGTCTTCTGCTCCAGAAATCCAGGGCCCTGCATTTTCTGTCAGGATGCGTTCAGGCTGCAGCGGACAAAATGCTTTATATACACCTTTCCTCCTCTTCCTCTAATTCAGAGGGTACTTCTCAAGTTTGAGTCCCAGGGGGACAAAATGATCCTCATTGCTCCCTTCTGGCCTTGACATATATGGTTTCTGTTGCTCAACAGTATGTTGGAAACCCCTCTGAAAGTGCTTCCCCTTCAGATGAACCTTCTGACTCAGGGGCCGGTGGTCCATCCCAATCTGAGGTCACTTCACCTTCACGCTTGGCTCCTGAAGAGATAGAAGTGAACAGGTCTCTTGCAGAGTCTTTGATATTCTTTTGGCTGCGCGTAAGCCAGCCACTAGAAAAACTTACACAGCTAAATGGAAGCGTTTTTCTCTCTGGTGTGCAAGATCCTCTTTGAATCCTTTTTCCTGCCCACCAAATGAAGTTATAGAGTTCCTTTTAGACCTCTCAAATTCAGGTCTACAATACTCTACAGTCAAAGTTCACCTTTGTGCCATTTCAGCTTATCATGAGCCAGTACTTTCCTTGTCACTGGCTCAGTTACCAGTAGTTAAGAGATTTCTTAAGGGTATTCTGCATACCAGACCTCCTATCAAACGTCCAGTCCCAGTCTGGGACATTAATCTTGTGCTAGACATGCTCACTCGAAAGCCTTTCGAGCCTCTAGATACCTGTAAGCTGAAATTTCTCACTTGGAAAACGACCTTCCTGGTGGCCATTACCTCGGCCCGCAGGGTCTCTGAAATACATGCCTTGGTCACAGACCTTCCATGTACTGTGTTTCATAAGGACAAAGTAGTTCTTGGCCTTAGGACCCATCCTAAGTTTCTCCCTAAGGTTGTTTCAGAATTCCATCTAAACCAACCTTTGGACCTACCTACTTACTTTGTGAACTTCCAAAATGAAGGAGAGCGTACCCTTCATTCTTTAGATGTCAAAAGAGCTCTGTGTTTCTATTTGGATAGAACAAAAGAAATTTGCAAAGCTGAACAAGAACAGGTTACTCACCTGTAACAGTAGTTCTAGGAGTGGTATATGTTGTTCATCCACACTCTCTGGCATGTCCCTTTCCCCTTTAAATCTTGCTGGAAGTCTTCAAGCTGGCTTCTTCCACCCACCTGGGTGGTAAATACCTTGGCTCCGCCCCATGACACCAGATCTTAGCCCGCTGGAAGCAAGGTTGTGCGCCTAAAGCCGGGGAGAGTCCGGGTGGGTGGTGATGAACAACATATACCACTCCTAGAACTACTGTTACAGGTGAGTAACCTGTTCTTCTAGGAGCGTGGATATGTTGTTCGTCCACACTCTCTGGCAGACTCCAAGCAGTTCTCCGGGAGGAGGGAGGCAAGGCGCACACCCCCTACTTGGGAAATAGAGATTGGAGAACCGAGGCCCCAAAACCAGCATCCCGGTCTGACTCAAGGTTGATGTAGTAGTGGGTAATGAAGGTGTTTGCTGACTTCCAGGTAGCAGCCTGACAGATCTCTTGGATAGGGATGTCCCTGGAAGCAGCCACTGATGCAGCAGTATGGCGGGTAGAATGAGCTCTTATCTCTCTGGGAGGCTCCTTGCCCACCAACTCATAGCACAGACCTATGCATGATGTAATCCATCTTGCTATGGTCTGTTTGGCTGCAGATCTGCCAGAAGCTGCTTCAGCGTAGGTGACAAACAGCTGTCGAACCTCTCCATGAATAACCGTCGTTCTCTCCTTATAATAGGAGAGAGCATGTCTCAGGTCCAAAGTATGGAGCCTGTACTTGGCGTCCGAGGTGTAGTTAGGGTAGTATACCGGCAGAGTCAGTACCTGGTTAAGGTGAAACTCTGATACCACCTTCGGAAGAAGTTTCAGGTGGGGGCGCAGGACAACTTTGTCCCTCTGGAAGACCAGATAAGGGGAGTCCACCGGAAGCGTCTGGAGCTCTCCTGTCCTTCTGGCTGATGTGATAGCCACCAGGAAGGCCGTCTTCCACGGCAAGCGTGAAAGCTCACACTTGTGCATGGGTTCGAATGGCTTGCCCATGAGCTTTGCCAAAACCAGCAAGAGATCCCACAGAGGTGGAGGTTCATGCACCGGAGGGGATATATGATCCAGGCCTTTGAAGAAGCACCCGAACACTGTCTCCTGCGCCAATGTCAGCTGACCGGCCCATGCCTGGTAAGCAGAAATGACTCCCAAGTGCACCCTAAGGGTCGATGACCGTAGACCCCCTTTGGAGAGAAACCAAAGGTAGTCGAGAATGTTAGCCACAGAGCAGGATAAGGGGTCCAGACTCTTACCCTGACACCAACCTTGGAGGTTGGAGCCAAGTGATGGCCGGGGTGGCCGGTGGGGCCGGCTTCTGCCCGGTCAAAATCAGCTGTTGCCACATAAGATCCTCATAGCGCGTTTGGAGTTTCCGTCGAAGCCTCTCCTCGTCTGAGGAGGGTGAGGACTGACGGGTTCCTGGTCTTCTATTGAGACCGGGGTCGGTTCGGTCGATCAGGAGGTCACCGGAGTCGGTGAAAACCAAGGTTCCGGCACAGTTTCCACGATCAGGACACCCGAGGGCAGTGTCTCCTCATCGGGAAAGGAAAGGACCAGAGTTCTTTTCTAAAGAATTGTCGACCGGAGTCGGCGATAAAGGCTCAATCGGGTCGAGAGTAATCTCGGCCGGTTCAGCCGTTTCCTCGGTCTCTGTCCCTCGGCCAGACAGAAGGTCCATAAAGCTGGCGGCCAAGGAAGCGATCTGAACTGAAGTCGAGACCGCATGTTCCTGGGACTCGGACCTCTCTCGGTCCCTGGAGCATCTCCTTTTAGTCGAAGACTTGGGCTCCTTATCCCTCTTCCGAGGGTGGGAGGAGTGTGAGCCCGAGGGCACCTCACCCCTGGTGGGGAGAGACTGGCACAACTCCCTGAAGGAGTCCGTAAAAGTAGAGCCAAGGTTGAGCTTCAACCGCTTCCTCCTCGAATGCCTTCATCTGCTCCAGCTGCTTGGAGGATCCCACAGCCGAGGAAACTGCCCACTTCGCCTCTTTCAATTTCACTGGCGGGTTCCAGTCTCCCCAATTTTAGGCACGCCTTGTGGTCATCCAGAACGTTAGGATGGAAGGCCAGGCAAAAAGTACAAGATGTGGTGTCATGTCCGACACCTAGGCAATAGACACATGAGAGGTGGGGATCGGTGCGCAACATCTTCTGGCCGCAGGTACACCGGCAAAATCCAGGGGACGATTTGACCTCCATGTCCAACGCGCTGTAATCGGAGTCGTTAACTCTGACGAGTTTTAGAGTGATTTGCGGTTAAAACCGACATTGCGAATCCAGGGCCTACGAATTGCTAAAGTAGCACAAGGGAACCTGAATTTTCCAGCGGAAAGGAAGATCTGGTGTGATGGGGCGGAGCTGAGGTATTTACCACCCGGTTGGGTGGGAGGAGCCAGCTTGAAGACTTTAGGCAAGATTTAAAGGGGAAAGGGACATGCCAGAGAGTGTGGATGAACAACATATCCACGCTCCTAGAACTGTTTGTTTCCTTCAGCGAGACATTGACAAAATATGTTGTTTATTGTGACGTCTTTCACATAGTCTGTTGAGAAAAGTTATTTAAGTAATGATTATGAATAAATGAGTCAGCGACCACATGCAAATGAGAACACACATTGAAGCTTGTAAGCAGAGCAAAGTTTCTATGTGAAGCATTGGAAGCAAAGGCTGTGATTGATAATTGAGCACATTATAGAGCTACGGGGGCAGGGAGGGCAGGATTTCAAAGGCTTGCATCCATTTTCCAGATGGAAGTAAACACCTCTATCGCAAAGGTTAGACTACAAAATGTTGGTCTTACTTTTGTGATAGAAGTGCGCACTTGCGTCCCAAAAACTGATGCAAGTACTGCAGTGAGCAGTCGTGACCAAAAGTACCATAAACTATGGAAAATGTCACAGATGCATCGAGATGTATGAGAATAGGACGCATTCATCCTGACGCATTTGCATGGATGTAGCATGTGTCCTAAATACAGATGAAGTGCTGCATCAGGCTCTTTGAAAATCCTGCCCACTCTGTTTTGCAAGTAGTAGTACCAGTGTCAGAAGCCACTGATTGAATGCAGCCCATGATGTCACTGGTTGGAACACCAATAATTGTGCGAGGGGGAAGTTTCATACAGTACAGGGCCTAAAATTCTGGTGTTTATTTTCCTGAGTGACCATTTTCTGTACTGACTTATGCTGTGTTCTGGTTATCTTTTTTTATTATTATTTTGGTAATCAGGTAATGCCCACCAGGCACAAGGGCCTGTTTTCAGGGGTGACCTGGGAGCACTAGGGTGGTTAAGTGACTTGCTCAGAGTCACACAGTATGCAAGTGGAGGTTGTGGGAATCAAACCCAGATCTGCTGCATGTACCAAGCTCACTTACAGCTTGTTACTCTAACCACTAGGCTATACTGCCAGCCCCCTTGCCACAGTTTGTTCTGAGGTTCCACACAAAATGCTAAAATGTATTCCACCAGCGAAACAGGTAATATGGGAGTGTCCTGTTAGGTGGAAATTGATAGGAGTCAAGGGTTCTTCACCATAGTAACCAGCTTCCCCATGTGACTTCTCCTAGTGCTCTGTGCAGTTTTTGAGTGCGCGAGTTAAAGAAGAAATGACTGATGCTCAGTCTGCTTCATATCTCACATGCGAACAAGAGTCTCAGAGTGCTTTCTAACAAATTATAATTTGATAGCTAGACAGATGGATGGAGAGACAGACAGATAACTTTATCAGTGCCTTTCCTGGGTTCAAGGCACTTCACATAAATTAAATGACCCAGGATAAATTAAGGCACTCGCCTCCGCCTCAAAGAAAGCATGCCAAATGCATGGATAAAGTGCTTAGTTGATTTTTCTTTTACTCCATGGTCATATAAACAGTAACAGCAGTAGAACAAGCATGTCTCCAATGACCCCCTCTGCTGACCTCTGATGCATTTTGGTGTTGATGCACTTCATCAAAGCCTTTTTATAAAATGTAGTAATGCGAAAGGGGTATGCTGCAATGCTGAGCCTGAAGAGTAGGGAGGAACTGAAGGAGAAGACCAAGGAAGAAAAATCCCCTGCCGTCCGAATGATAGTTAAATCGCTTGAACAGGGTATAGCCCTGAATGACAGCAGGGGCCGGGAGAAAAATCTATATAGCAAAAAGCAAAAATGGGTAGAAAGACCCCTGGTGCTAGAAGAATGATGGCCTGGATACAATCGG
Source organism: Neoceratodus forsteri (assembly GCA_016271365.2). Classification (NCBI taxonomy): domain Eukaryota; kingdom Metazoa; phylum Chordata; order Ceratodontiformes; family Ceratodontidae; genus Neoceratodus; species Neoceratodus forsteri. Next base: position 171,778,335 of record JADMNL010000025.1, read on the forward strand.
GCTCCATGCTATGGATTCCACATCCCGTTAACCTGTGCAGGTGGCAGGCAGGGGGTTGATGGCAGTGAGTGGTTGTCCATGGCTAGAGGGGGTAGCCGACATGTTGCTGGTAAGACAAACCTCTATGGGGAAAAAAGGTAGAAACTCCTGGCCCCGATCTCTGCCAAAATTAACTACAAACACAACTAAGTTTTTCTTATGCTAGCTGTAGATTAGTTAACTTAAAGAAAAATGTTGATACCTGACCAACTATTTTGGTGAGACTGAGGTTCAAGAGAAGAGGAAGCTGGTTAAGAATCAAGTTTTGGAATGAAATGGGCTTCTTAATCAGAGGGAAGACATCCAGAGTTTGGATTATCAGACCATTTAGGAGTGAAAGCATCTGATATGGGTTCATGGGTTTTAAGTTAGTGCAGTAAAGCCCAGCTGAGATGCAGTGCCTTATTTACAGTGGGTTCCTGTTATTACCCAATTATATAGCTGGAATATAGCTGGAAACACTGAAGTAGCAGCAGGTTAAGTGGCTTCTTCAAGGAAATACAGTAATTACTTTTTCATGGGATTCAAATCTGGGTCTCCTGGTCCCAAGTCTTTGCTCCCACTTGACTCCGTGTTCTATACTCAAGGTTTTTACAACTGGTGGTTTGCATTTTTGCCTTGCTGTGTGTTTCCTTTATCAAAGTGCCTGGCAGGACTCTGAAGCTGCATTTTGTTATGTTTCATGTGCAACAAACATTTTGTTGCAAACAGTTGCATTTCAGAGGTATGTCACTGTTGGGTCCAGCATGGTTCAGGCTGCAGGGGGCTCAGCAGTGACAGCACAGTGCTAGGCTGATCATGACACGTTTTTCCTTTTGTGGGGTGAAAACTTCTTGTAGTTGAAAGGAGTCATAGTTGAAAGTAGTCAACTGCTCCATTCACAGAGCAGGTGGGCACCATTCATCTGCATAAACCCTTCCTTTTTTTTTTTTTTTTTTTTTAGTAATCTGCAGTAAGAAGTCAATCATCCCATGTCCTGGAACAGAAGTATCTGGAATGTGACATCAACTCCCTTCTACTGCCAAATATCCCTCCCACCTCCTTGCTGCTTCTCGTGCCCGGTCCGTGAAATTAACTCCGGCCCACTGCCGAATATCCCTCCCACCTCTCTCCTCCCTGTCACTTCCTCTGCCTGGTACATGAAGTGAACTCCCTCTTACTGTGGAGTATCTCCCTCCACCTCCCAGTGCTTCCCATGTTCCTGTTGAATTTTCCGATACTGGGGTTCTCAATCCCTAGTGCCAGCCAGTACCCCCCCAACTCTACCCATTTCCACTGTGCGACACCAGGGAGCCCACTCCTGGTGCTGCCAGACATGCTGCTGACACTGCGGTGCCCAATCCCCAGCGTTGATACCTGAAATAAAGAAGACTGTCCCACATAGTCTTTTTTTTTTTTTTTATCCCCTTAAAAAAGAAAATGGTCCATCAGCATCTCTTACTGCCACTGCCCCTCCGTCACCATTATCCTTCCCTCATCACCCTACGCACCCTTACTTACCTACGGGGGGAGTCCCGTGCCGTAATCTCTTCAATGCCAGAGTGGTAACTGAGGAAATTAGGTGTGCAGTCAATGTATTTCAGTGTGTTTTGAACTTGTACTCATAACTTGGACATTTTTTAATGTCCCCCCCCAAAAAAAAATTTTCAACATGGCCTTTTTGAGAACCATCCCACCTGATAAATAAGGTAGACGAAATTCTTCACATCTGTCTCAAAGGTGATTTTGCAGTCACTCCACGAAATCACCTTTTGGGCAGGATTTGAAAATGTTCACCTTCTTACCCCAGGAGTCCTTTAGCATCAGTAACTATAGCAGTTAGCTGACTAGGTGCAACTGCTCTGGAGGTATGCCTTTAAGGTAATTAGCATAATGAGCTTAGGCATCAGCCAATCAGAAAAAAGGAGGGGAGTGTGCTGAGAGGGAGCAGCCTGAAGGGCTTTAGAATTTTTTCTCCGCTGACTGAGCAACATTGCCCCAGAGGTGTCTCTCAACTTTCCTTATTGATAGCCTTTTTCTGCTTATCTTGGTAAAGTTTTCCTCACAAACTTTATTTTTTAGTGTGCTGAGTGTAATTTTACTATTTTTTAGCAGTTTTTCTGCAGTTCCCTCTGTTTATTTTGCATTTATTTTTACCGCGATTGAGTATTTTCTGTTTCTTTCATAAATTTACTGTGGCTTCCCTTTTCTTGTGGGAACCATCGAATTTAGTGTTTTTTCTGTATTTTTTACCTCAGAAATCATGGGTCCCTACTGCGAAGTAGCTGTTTGGATTTTCAAACTGTGACAGTTATTGCTGGGTTCTCTGTGGATTGGTTTGTCAGAGATTCCCAGAACTATACAGAAATCTGGACCTACAGAAAAAGAGTGTGTGTCAGCTATCACAGGACTGGCTTAACAGCATTTTCGGCAACCTATGCCTCAGTTGTTTTTGGTCCAGATCTACTGGTTCTCTTTACACAAATTTGGTGAGAAACAAAGCAAAGAGACCTAAAAAATATATATGGCTGAGGAAAACTCAAAGGCTACCGATGAGGGCCCATCTAAATTTAATAACAAATTCAAGCAGGGGTGCTGATGAGGCCTCCCAAGTAAATAAAGCTTCCAAAGGAGCTGATGAAGTTCCTCACAAATTTAACAAAAAAAAAAAATATATATATATATATATATATATATAATAAGGGCGCTGATGAGGTGTCCAAAAAAAGGAAGCATGATCAAACTGCTGATGAAGTGTCTAAAAAGATAGTCTGTAAAAACCAAAACTGCTCCTGTTCCCCCTGGAAAAGACAATAGTGAGACAACAGGTAGCTTAAAACATAAAGAAAAACAAAACATACACTACATTGTCTGCGCAGGTTCCTACTGTGCAAGACCTGTCAAAAAGCATGGCATGTTCTTCAGACCTTAGGGGTCTATGTTTACTGGTGCTAATATGCCCTTTTCCACAGTTCTCTCTTCCGGAGACTGTGAGGATGATACAGATGATGATGAATAATTTTATGATGCCTCTGACATGAATTTGGAGGGCCTAGAACCGTATGTGTCCACTGACCCTCTTTTTGGAGCTTCCTCTGCTAACAGGGAGGATCCCCACCTCTATGCTTAAGTTTATCCAAAGCATGCTAGATACCGTGGACCTCCCTACTCAGGAGTCCATCCAGGATGGGGATGAGGATAAAGATTATGGGGAGATGAAAGATCTCCCACCTCCTAAAAGATTGGTCATGCCTATCTATAATGAAAAACTATAAATAAAAATACCATGAAACTGCTTCAAACCCCCACTTCTGTAGAAGGGGTTGACAAGTGAGCTGAAAAAAAACCCCCAAAACTTAAATATATCAATTGTCTAATAACAATGCTGAGCGTGTGTCTGTACAACCCATATAATGCAGCAGGCAGCTTACGAGAAAGCTGGGACATAGAAACATAGAATTTGACGGCAGATAAGGACTGCTTGGCCCACCCAGTCTGCCCATTTGCCTACCTAATGGATAAGCTGCAGATCCTAGTTAACCAGCAGCCTACTTCTTCCTACCCCCACCCTCTAGAATTGCCTTATGACTGTCCCATGCATGCTTGAATTCCACCACTGTTTTTGACTCCACAACCTCCTCCAGAAGGCCGTTCCATGCATCCACAACCCTCTCTGTGAAAAAATACTTCCTTAAATTACCTCTGAGCCGCCCCCATCTTCAAATTGTGCCCCCTTGTTCTTGCACACCTCTTTTTTGAAAGGTGCTACCCTCTTGGACTTTGTTGATTCCTTGAGGTACTTGAAAGTTTCTATCATGTCCCCCTCCCTCCTTTCCTCGAGGCTATACATATTAAGCTCCTTAAGTCTCTCTTACATGTCTTCCGGTTGCAGACCCTGCCATTTAAGTGCCCTCCTCTGGACAGCTTCCATCCTGTCTATGTCTTTGCGGAGATTGGGTCTCCAGAACTGCCGCAGTACTCCAGATGGGTCTCACCAGCTGTCTGTACAGAGGATAATAACTTCCTGTTTTCTACTGGTGATGCTCTCCTATGCATCCCAGTATCCCCAACCCTCCTTGCTGCCCTCTCACATTGCTTGCCCACCTTTAGGTCATCTGATATGACTACCCCAGGTCCCTTTCCATTTTTGTTGTTGTTAGTATCTCACCCCCCATTGTGTACTCTTCCCCTGGGTTTTTGTTTCCCAGGTGCATTACCTTGCACTTCTTAGCATTGAATCTAAGCTGCCACACATTTGACCATTCCTCTAACCTTGCCAAGTCCCTTCTCATCCTTTCCACCCACCTTGTGCATCAACTCTGTTGCAGATCTTTGTGTCATCTGCAAAGAGACATACTTTCCTTCAGTCCCTCTGCAATGTAGCTTATAAAGACATTGAAGGGACCAGTCTAATACTGAACCCCGCGGTACCCTACCAGTAACCCCACTTTCTTCAGAGTGGACTCCATGTACTATTACCTCTGTGTCCTATTCTCCAGCCAATTCTTTTACCCAGGCTGTCATCTTGGGACCCACTCCCAGGCTGGCTAACTTGTATATTAATCTTTTTACGTGGGACTGTGTCAAATGCCTTGCTAAAATCTAGGTAGGCCATGTCCACAGCCCCTCCCTGATCTACTACTTTGGTCACCCAGTCAAAGAAATCTATCAGATTCATCTGGCATGACCTTCCGCTGTGAATCCATGCTGCCTTGGGTCCTGTGCCCTCTGGCCTCTAGATACTCGACAATTCTTTCCTTTAGAAGTGATTCCATCATTTTCCCTATCACTGAGGTTAAACTAACAGGTCTGTAGTTTCCTGCTTCTGCCTTGCTCCCACTTTTGTGAAGGGAATCACATCTGCCCTCCTCCAGTCCTCGGTACCACCCCATCCTCCACTGATTTGTTAAAGAGGGTAGTCAGTGGTGTCACTAGTTCTACCCTTAGTTCTTTTAGAATTCTGGGATAGATCCATCAGGCCCCATTGCTTTGTCCACCTTCAGTTTTAAGAGTTCTTTCAGAACCCTTTCTTCTGTAAATGGGCTGGTATCAACTTCTGTATCCAGAGTGTTTCTACTGTTTGTTTTAGGTACCTCCCTCTTCATCTGTAAATACTGAGCAAAAATATTTGTTTAGTATCTCTGCCTTTCACAGTCATCCTCTGCCCACCCTCCCTCCCTTTATTAAGCCTCACTATCCCTCCCTTGCTCTTCCTTCGCTCCCTGATGTACCTATAAAAGGTTTTATCCCCCTTCTTAACTGAGTTGACTATCTTTTCCTCGTTTTGGGCCTTTGCTGTTCTGACTGCCTTCCCAGCTTCCTTTTGCTTTAACTGATACAGTTCTCTGTCCTGCTCCTTCTGTGATTCCTTGTACTTCCTGAATGCTCGTCCTTCCTACCCTCCTTACCCCCAGACAAGGACTCCAGGACAATAGATTTTCATAGAGAAAATGTGTACCACAGCTGCTTGTCAGACTTTCTTCCTACATGCTTTTCACAGCCAAATATCAGAAAGCACTGTGGAATTCTGTCCTGGCCATTACCCGCAAGGGATTGGATGCAGTGGTACAGGAGCTGGTGGATATGGCAAAAACTGCCCTGGAAGCTATGTAGTATGAATTTCACATGGCAGAAACAAAGATGCCGCCTCTAAAATCATGGCCCATGCCATCTCTCTGAGGCGCTTTGCCTGGCTTAGAACTACCAGTCTAACCCTAGACACCTAGTCTAAGGCCATGGACTTTTCCTGTGATCAAATCATATTGTTCGAGTCCAGAACAACTGACTGCAACAAGACCTCTTGGCTAAACCTAAGCCTCCTGCCTGCGGAAATTCCACCTGAGGGCAGTAGGGGCAGAGGTTATTTTCTCAGGCCTTATATTCCCTATCTCAGTCTGACTTCTCTCAGTAAAAGGGTGCTTTCAGAGGAGGGAGGCAGAAGGGGCCAAAGAAGGGCCACCTCTTCCCAGCCAGCAGCTTCACAGTCTAAGCCCTGATGTGAGTGTATGCAGACCTCACGTGTACCCAGGTTCTAACCCCAACACAGGTGTTACTGTTGGAGTTGGAGGTAAAAAAACAAACAAAAAAACTTTCTAGCTCTGGGAGTGGTGGAGAGGGTCCCGGCTCACAAAAAGGGGCATGGGCCTCTACTCCAGGTACTTTCTGACACAAAAGAAAGATGGGGAATGGCGATCTGTCTTGCTGTTAAAACCCAAATTCAAGATGGTCACTCTGAGCTGGCCCAGAGGTGCTGAGGGTTGAGGCGCTGGATGCCACACCTTGTGCCATGCCGGCGACCGAAGTCGGGAGTGAGCTCGGGGGTCGGCAGGGGAAGGATTGGATTGAGTGCCCGCTGGGCTGCTCTCCTATCCCAGGGGAGGGAGGGTATTGGGGAGTGCGGCGCTCTGGCGGCCCCTGGTGGAGATCGGGGGCACCGAAGAGCACTGGGTTGCACGTGTGGCATGGCCAATGCTGGTAGGGTTGCATTGCGCTAGTGTGTTGGGGCGTGCCCATGCAGGGGGTGGGGAAGTAGCACAGAATGAAGGAAAACAACTGGCTTGTGGAGCAGGTGACAGCACCAGTCCCTCATGCCCACCACCGGGATTTCCTCGGCTGGCCTTCCAGTTCTTCCTTCAGGAGCCCACCTGCAGTTGGAGTCTGTCTAGTAAGCGAGCCCAAAGAGGCGAAGGGCTACCCTCCCTGGGCGGGTCAAACCAGGGGTGCCGGCTGCAGGGGGGGGAGAGAGAGGAGGCTCAGTCCGAGGGATCCACAGGTGGGCAGGGTAAAGGACTGGCTGCCTGAGAGATGGCCTCACGAGCCATGACTGGAGTGAAAGAAATTCAAAAAAAGAAAGAAAAACACGGTCATTCTGTTACTAGTCATACAGTCCTTACAGCAGGGAGAGTGGCCAGCCTCCCTGGACCTAAAGGACTCCTTTTTTCCATATACCCATAAGCAGGTCTCACAGGAAGTTTCTCAGGTTTAAAAGCTCTTCAAGCCACTATCAGTTTGCTGCGGCCTTTTGGCCTATCCTCAGCCCCAAGAGTCTTTACAAAGTGCCTGGCAGTGGTAGCACAGGAAGCTGAGCATCTCTAGCTACCCCTATTTTGTCGATTGGCGCACAGAGCCAAAGTCTTCTTGTCAGGTCAAGGAGTCCCTTTCCTTTACTGGGCTCACTCTTGTCTCTGGTCTCTGGGTTCCCTGGTAAATCTAAATAAAGTCTCACCTGGACCCCACCCAGCTACTCACCTTCAGAGGAGCTCAGATGGACACCCAAAAAGGATATGCCTACCTTCCACAGGTGAGAATTCAAACCTTCCCTCAGTGGCAGATTCTTTCATCCAGGGATAGCCAAGATCAGCCAGACATTTCCTCAGGCTATTGGGACACATGGTTTCAATGTCTGCTGTGGTTCCAGGAGTCAGGTACAGGTTGCGAATCCTGGAAGCCTTTTTTAGAGCTCGCTGGTCTCAAAGAAGCAGCAATTTTTCAAAGCTGATACTTGTGACAGAGCAGGCCCATCAGTCCCTGCTTTGATGGAAGAACCCTGCTCATTTGGCAGCAGGGATCCCCTGCCTAACTCTGCTTCCTACAGAGGTGATCATCACAGATGCCTCCCCCCTGTGCGGGGGAGCACATCTGGACAGTGCCTCAGTGAGTGATACCTGGACTCTCCAAGAGTCACAGTTACATATATACCTTTTGGAACTCAGAGCAAACTTTCTAGCTCTCAAAGCAAATGCTCCTGTCATAAAAAAGGACAGCCTGTACAAATTCAAATAGACACACCACTGCAATGTTTTTCATAACCAGGAAGGGTGCTACCAGATCAGGAAATACTCTTTTCTTACCCCAGGAGTCCTTTAGCATCAGTAACTTTTTTGCACTTAGCTAGCTAGGTGCAACTGCCCTGGAGGTATGTCTTTAAGAGATATTTAAATGAGCTTAGGGCCAAGCCAATCAAAAGACAGGAATGGGTGTGAGCTGAGTGAGAGATGTTGAAGACTTCAGAATTTTTTCTCCGCTGGACTGAGCAACATTGCCTCTGAGGTCTCTCTCAACTTTCCTTGTTGACAGCCTCCTAGTGCTTATCTGGGTAAAGTTTTCCTCATAAATTAATTCCATCAGTATGCTGAGTGAAAGTTTTACTTTTTAATCAGTGGCATGCAAATTTTTTATTTATAGAGCGACTGCACTATTTTGACTATTTTTACCGCGACTATGTATTTTAAAGCCTAATTTTATCACGGGTGCTTATGTTCGACGGTTTTCGTTTTTTGGCAAATTCTTGTGGGAACCGTCGAACTGTGGACAGTTGACTTGTTTTTTACCACAGACCTCACGGGGTTTACCACGAGGTACCTGCAGTGGATTCAAATTTAAACAGTGCTTGGGGTGTTTCTCTCTAGATTGACAATGACGAGGAAACCTTTTTTGTTATATTTCTGGACCTTGGTATCATCTGTGTCAGGACTGTCCGTAAGGGTCCAGCAGCCACCTGTGCACAGTTGAGGAGTATTACTGGGTTTCTAATAAGATTGGCACTGGTATAGATCCCAGTTCTATAACTCCCCCCCCCAAAAAAAAGCCACTAGTAATAGAGTTTATTAACTGGGGCAGGACTGGTTGGTGGCATTTTCACAGAAACCTGCACTCAGTTCATAGGTCCAGGATTGGTCTGCTTTGCTTAAATTGGCAAACGGCACAAACCTTTGATTATTATGGCTGCGGATAAATCAAAGGCTTCTGATGAGGGGCCATCCAAAAGTACTAATACCAAAACCAGACGTGCTGAGGAACCCTCCAGATCCCAGCCAAAAAATAAAGCTTCCAAAGGTGAAGTTCCTCACAAATTAAAAAATAAGAGTGATGAAAAGAGGAAGCTTGATCAAGCCTCTGACAGAGTGGCTAAAAAGAAACTCTGTCAAGACAAAACTGCTCCTGTTGCTCCTGGGAAAGCCAATAGCGAGACAACAGGCAGTTTAAAGTATACAGAAAAAAATAAAACATTTACAAACCAAGTCTGCGCAGGTTCTTCCATCAGTGCAAGATATGGAAAAAGCATGGTAACTGTTTCAGACCCTTCAAAACAATGCATCCTTTATTTATTGGGGCTGACAAGCACTCTTCCACAGTTCTGTCTTCTGTAAACTGTGAGGGTGACGCAGATGATGATGATCAATCGTATGATGCTCCTGACATGGATTTTGAGGGCCTTGAGCCCCAGGTGTCCCCAAACCCTCATCTTGGGGATCCCCCAGGTGACCACAAGGATCCTTCCTCTATGTTTACATTTATACAAAATATGCTGGACATCATGGACCTCCCTACGCATGAGCCCAACCAGGATGTCCATGAAGATGAAGATTATAGGTAGATGTAAGGTCTTTCATTCTCAAAGACCCTGGTCGTCTCTATCTATAATGCGTTTAGAAGAAATACCATGAAGGTGCTTCAACACCCCACTTCAGTATCGGGGGTTGATAAGCGGCTTGAGAGAAAATATAAATTGTCGAAAAATGGTACAGAGTTCTTGTCTGCACACCCTAGCCATGAGAGTATAGTGCAGCAGGCAGCTTGTGAGAAAGCTGGAGTCTCCTTGTCCCCCTCTTCCCCCTGACAAGGATTCCAAGAGAATTTACTTTATAGCAAAGAAAATGTATGCCACAGCTTCCCTGCTTCTCAGACTTTCTTCTTACATGGCATTCACAGCCAAATATCAGAAAGCCATTTGGAAATCTGTCCAGGCTATTGCCCGCAATGGATCATATTCTGTGGTGCAGAAGCTGTTGGATACGTCAAAAACTGCCCTGGAAGCTACTATGTACCAATTCCACATGGCAGACGACAACAATGATGCAGTCTCTAAGGTGATGGCCCATGCCATCTCTCTGAGACGCTTTGCCTGGCTTAGAACAACCAGTCTGACCACAGACACTCTGAACAAGGCCATGGATTTTCCCTGTGATCAAAATATGATGTTTGATTACAGAACCATTGACTACATGAAAAAAGTCGATGAGTACAAGGCCTCCTGGCAGAGCCACGCATCCAAGCCTAAACCCACCACCCCTCAGAGATCCCATCCCAGGGGCTGTAGGGGCAGAAGTTTTGTTCCCAGGCCTTACAGTCCCTATACCTAATCTGACTTTGGCCAGTACAGGGGTCTTTCAGAGGCAGGGGCAGAAGGGGCCAAAGAAGAGCCACCTCTACCCAGCCGTCTGCCTCTTAGTCTAAGTCCTGATGTGAGTGTCCGGGTCACCTCCCTGCTACCTGTTGGAGGCAGACTCTCCCACTATCTTTCATTTCATAAAATTTTTACCCTTGTAAGTCTGATGAGCAAATTACCCATTTTCACAGACTACAAGCAATAGAATGAACAAGAAACATGAACAATAACATATACAATACATTAGGACACTTCACAAAAAAACAGTTAAATACATTCTTGAGTACACTGTACGTATTTTTTTAACTTAGATTTAAAAGAGAATAAAGAATTACAAATTGGTATATCACATGGGAGTGAATTAAAAAAACCTGGTCCTCTGCATAATAGTGAACGTTGTCCCAGAGTTCTCTAGAAAAATGGGACATTAAATGTAAACTTTGACTAAGTTCTAGTGCAATTAGAATTGACATATTTTGGAAAGGGTGAGCTCACTGAGGTAGGTGACAAACCAGCTTTGATTTTAAACAGAAAAAGACACATCTTAAACTGAATTCTATTTATAAGAGAAAGGCAATTGGAAGACTTTAACAACAAGCAGTGATGGGTTCGAGCTGGAACAGAGAGCATGAACCTCAATATGGAATTATATGCAACTGACAATTTTCCTAGAAGTTTAGTACTCATTGGAGCATAAACCACCAACCCATAGTCTAGGACACTAAAAAGGAAACTGTGTACCAAAAGCCTCCTGGATTCAGGTGTTAGATAATGCTTAACTCTATAAAGACATCCAAGTCTTTGATGTACTTTTTTGATGGTAGAGAAAACGTGTAGCTCAAAAGTGAGATTGGTATCAAAACCAAGCCCCAAATATTTAAATGTATCAACAAATTCAATGGTATTTCCCTTAACATCGCAGACAGGCAGAAGGTCAGACAAATTAATCTTTCTACACGAGAAAAGCATAGTTTTTGTCTTTACTGAATTAAGCACAGGAGAATTAGCAAGCAACCAGGTTTGAAATAAGTCAGTTAGCCTGAAGTTTATCCAGGGCCTCCTTTGGATTTAAACTATCCTCATAAATAACTGCGATATCTGCATACATTATAATGGAGCTAAATGGACATGAAGATGGAGCACCATTCATAAGAAGTGAAAAAATAAGTGGGCCCAAGATAGAACCTTAGGGGACACCACATCTGATTAACCTAGGAGAGGATGAATGACCTTCAGTTGTTGTCACATGTGACCTGTCTATGAGATAATGGGAAAACCATTTAATCACTTAACAAGAAAATTGCATTTTTTTCAGAATACAAGGAAGCACACTGTGCTTCACAAGGTCAAGCTTCAGCACTGGTCCCTCATCACGTCAGACAAGTGGCTGCTGGAGATAGTGGAGAAGGGTCTGTCATTACACAATTCAGGCAGCTGCCAGATGTCAAGCGTACCCAGGTATCAAGACCTCTGTCCCCAACACAGATACTGCTGTTGGAATTGGAGGTACAAAATCTTGTGGCTTTACGAGCAGTGGAGAGGGTCCCCACCCACGAGAAGGGCAAGGGTCTCTACTCCAGGTATTTTCTGACACAAAAGAAAACTGGGGAGTGGTGACCTATCTTATCTCAGTTATTTAAACAAACATCTGAAAAAAACAAATTCAAAATGGTCGCTCTGTCACTGGTCATACAGTCCTTACAGCAGGGAGACTGGCTAGCCTCCCTAAGACTTAAAGGACACCTACTTCCACATACCCATAAGGAGATCTCACAGGAAGTTTCTCAGGTTCAAACTTCCTTCGGATCACTATCAGTTCACCGCAGTGCCCTTTGGTCTGTCCTCAGCTCCAAGAGTCTTTACCAAGTGTCTCGCAGTGGTAGCAGCACATCTCAGGAGACTGGGTGTCGCTCTCTTCCCCTATCTGGATGACTGGCTCATAGTAGCAAAGTCTCCTTGCCAGGTCAAGGAATCTCTTTCCCTCACAGAAAGCACTCTGGAGTCTCTGGGTTTCTAGGCAAATCTACAGAAATCTCACCCAGAACCCACCCAGCTGCTTACCTTCATAGGGGCCCAGCTGGACACTCAGAAGGGATTTGCTTTCCTCCCACAGGAGAGGATTCTGGGTTTCCTTTCAGTAGCAGATACTTTTGCCCGGGGACAGCCAAGACCAGCCAGACATTTCCTCAAACTTCTGGGACATATGGCCTCTATGACTGCAGTAGTCTCAGGGGTCAGGTACAGGATGCGACTCCTGCAAGCCTGCCTCAGAGCTCGCTGGTCTCATAGAAGCAACAAGTTGCCAAAATTGATACCTGTGTTGGAGCAGTTCCTCCAAAACTTGCTGTGATGGAAGAACCCTGCAAATTCGCAGGCAGGGGTTCCCTTTCAAGCTCCTCTTCCCACAAAGGTGATCAACACAGATGCCTCCCTTTTGAGCTGGGGAGCTCATTTGGACAGTGCCTCAGTAAGCGGCAACTGGACTCCTGAAAAATCACACTTGCACATAAATCTTTTGGAACGCAGAGCAGTCTTCCTAGCTCTCAAAGCTTTCACTCCCAGCATAGACGGACAGGCGGTTCAAATTCAAACGGAAAACACCACTGCAATGTTCTACATAAACAAGCAGGGTGATACCAGATCAGGACTACTCTGTTTGGAAGCTCTGAAGCTCTGGTCAGAAGCTCTGAAACTCTGGTCTCTAGCATTCTCCCTGGGAATCACCCTCTCAGCTATTCACCTCCCAGGCAAACTCAATACGCTGGTGGATGCTCTAAGTCGCATCAGTCAAGGCTAGAGCGAATGGACATTGAACGAGCAAGTACTAGCCACAGTGTTCAGGTGGTGGGGCACACCAGACGTGGATCTGTTTGCCTCGTCTCTCAATTTTCAGCTTCCTCAGTACTGTTGCAGGCCCCCAATTCCAGGAACACTTCCTCTGGATGCCCTGATCCTGGACTGGTCAGGGAGGTTCCAATACGCTTTTCCTCCCTTTCCCCTGATTTTCAGGGTTTTGCCGAAACTCAGACAGCAGCCTGCATTGATGATCCTAGTAGATCTGGATTGGCCCAGGCAAGCCTGGTACCCTCTCCTTCTCTGTGTCTTGCAGCAGTCTCATTCGCCTGCCTCCAACTCACTCCCTGCTGACCCTTCCTCAGACAGGAGTGCAGTACTCAGACATACACTCTCTTCACCTCAAGGTCTGGTTCTTGAGGAGTTAGAGTTTCCATCCTCACAGTATTCTGAACAGATCAAGATACTGAGGATGGCTAAAAAAACGAACACTAAGAAGGCTTTTTTTTTTAACTATATTTTTGCTTCCTCCTTACCCCAACGAACTCTCTCCGGCGTCCTTCCAAGTCCTGGATCTCTACCTCCCTGCGTGACTCAACTGTTTCCCCACTGCGCCCCGGCACCAGTACATCCCCTGGGTCTGCCCTCCGGGGAAGGGACACCCCACCCAGGGTGCTCTTTCTATAGTATTGAGCTCTGGGCCAGGGAGGGGAGGGGAAGGGCAGCGGAGAGTCGAGTCCAACTCTGGGAGTGTGGACCATGGGTGGGAGGCGCCATCGCCCATCAGTGGGAAGAGGGGGTATTTGTATTTTTCGTAAACCCCTGTGGAGCCCGGCTAGCAAGACAACGTACTGCCTTGGCTCCACCCCCAGGCATACGCCACGTCGCTTCAGTTGGCTACCTCATGCTGCCGCCAGAGGTCGCTCCCTGAGCGACTATTGTCCCCTGCCCTCTCCAGAAAGAGAGAACAGTCCTCTGAATGCTCAATCTCTTCCCTCCCCTGCTGACCCCTGACAACCTGGGCTTGCTTCTGAACCCAGGTTGCCGGTGTGGCGTGTGGCGTCCAGCTCCTCAACTCTCAGCACCACCGGGCCAGCTAACACTAAGAAGACTTATGCAGCCAAATGGAAAAGGCTTTCTCTCTGGTGCAAGAGCGAAAAGGTCGAACCCCTATCGGCTTCAGACCCTCAGCTGCTAGACTACCTGGTACACCTACAGGTATCAGGCTTGAAACCATCTTCCCTAAGGATACACCTGGCAGCAATTTCGGCCTACCTTTCGGTGGGAAAGAAAAAATCTATTTTGTCCCATGACATTTTTAAACAGTTTTTCAAAGGCCTCTTGCACCTCCAGCCTCCAACCAGGGAGCCCATTCCTCCTTGGAGCCTGAATCTTTGCATAGACAGGCTCATGAATCCACCCTTCGAGCCTATGTCCACGGTCCACATCAAGTTTGTAGCTTGGAAGATGGTCTTCCTGGCAGCCATTATGTCTGCCAGAAGGATTTCAGAGCTACAGGCCCTGTGCACTGAGACTAATTACATAATTCCTCACAACGATAAAGATGAGCTCAGGACAAATAGGAAATTTCTGCCAAAGGTGGTTTCAGAGTTTCACTTGAACCAGTCCATTACTCTACCTGTCCTCTTTACTGAGCCATCCACTCCTGGCGAGCAAAAGCTTCACAGCTTGGATGTCAAAAGAGCCATCTATCACTATGTAGAGCATACTAAACAGTCCAGAGGCTCTTCCACTCAGTTGTTTCTCACCTACGGGGATGTAGGCAGAGGAAGACCAGCTACCAAGAGAACTTTTTCTCGTTGGTTGGTCTCTTGTATTAGATTCAGCTATGAGAAAGCTGGTCACCAACCTCCAGTGGGACTTGGGGCCCACTCTATCAGGGGCACTGCAGCCTCACTTGTAGCAGCAAGGGACATTCCCCTACTGGATGTCTGCAAAGCAGCTACCTGGAAAGCTGTGCAAACCTTTGAGAAACACTACAGTTTGAATGTGCAGACCAGATCTGATGCCAGATTTGGCAGGGCAATTCTGCAGAGCCTCTTTCCTAAGTAGGTTCTCTGCCCACCTCCCACTTGGTACTGTTCGGTAGTCTGCAAAAAAGTTACTGATGCTAAAGGACTCCTGGGGTAAGAATAAAAAATGACTGCAGTAATCTGCTTTCTTCCATGGGGTCCTTTAGCATCAGTAAACTCCCACCCTTCCTCCCCAGTTCACCTGTCAGAGAAGGCTCTTTATGTCACCTTGATGAGTTTTTAGCTTGTGTTGCTGTTGTTTCTATTTCCACTTTTGTGGACATTTGCATGTTTTTTGAATCCTGTTGATTCTTTTTCAGGGCTTTTGCCCTCATTTTTCCTCAAAACTTCTGAAGCCTTCAACAGATCTCACTCAGCTCACACCCCTTCCTGTCTTTTGATTGGCTTGGCCCTAAGCTCGTTTAAATATCTCTTAATGGCACACACCTCTGGGGCAGTTGCACCTAGCCAGCTAAGTGCAAAAAAGTTACTGATACTAAAGGACCCCTTGGAAGAAAGACGATTACTGTGGTGAGTAATTATTTCTTCAGGGGCTTTGACAATCTGGTCTCTCACCTTCTCCCTGGGAGTCAGCCTTTCAGATGTTCACCTCCCATGCAAGCACAATATCCTGGCAGATAGCTCTAACTTGCATCAGTCAAGGTCAGAGCGAAGGCACTCTGAACAAGCAAGTGCTAGCCACAGTGTTCAGGTGGTGGGCCACTCTAGAAGTGGATCTGTTTGCCTCGCCCCTCAATTTCCAGCTTCATCACTACTGTTGTAGGCCCCAGTCCCGGGAACGCTTCCCCTGGATTCCCTGATCCTGAACTGGTCAAGGAGATACCTGTATGCAATCCCTCCCTTTCCCCTGATACTCTGGGTATTGCTGAAACTCAGACTACAGCCTGCATCAATGATTCTGGTGGCTCCGGATTGGCCCAGACAAGCCTGGCGCCCTCTCCTCTCACTGTCTTGCAGCAGGCCCATTTGCCTGCCACCAACACACTCTCTGCTGACCCTTCCTCAGACAGGAGTGCATTATCCAGACATACACTCTCTTCACCTCAAAGCTGGATTCTTGAGGGGTTAGAGCTTTCATCTTCTCAATACTCAATAACAAGTCCTTATAACCCGGAGAATGGCTAAAAAAACCTAACACAAAGAAAGATTTATGCAGCCAAATGGGAAGGGGTTCTCCCTTTGGTGCAAGAGCAAAAACGTCAGTCCTCTTACAGCTTCAGACTCCCAGCTGTTGGATTACCTGGTACATCTGCAGGTGTTCGGCTTGAAACCCTTCCCTCTCAAGCTACACCTGGCTGCAGCTTTGGCCTGTCTTTCGGCGGGGAAGAAAAAGTAATTTTTTTCCCACACCATATTCAAACAGTTTTTCAAAGGCCTCTTGCACCTCCAGCCTCCAGTCAGGGAGCTAGTACTTCCTGGAGCCTGAATCTTTGTATTGCTAAGCTCATGGAACCACCCTTTGAGCCTATGGCCACTGCCCATATCAAGTTCGTAACCAGGAAATCTGTCTTCCCGGTGACCATTACCTTTGCCAGGAGGTTTTCAGAGCTACAAGCCCTGTACACTGAGCTTAATTACATCATTCTGCACAGAGACAAAATGGAACTCAGGACAAATAGGAAGTTCCGGCCTAATGTGGTCCCTGAATTTCACTTTAACCAGTCTGTTATTCTGCCTATCTTCTTTACCGAGAAATCCACTCCAGGTGAGCAAAAGCTCCTCAGTCTGGACATCAAAAGAGCTTTTTTTTACTATCTAGAGCATGCTAGACAGGTCAGTGGCTCTTCCACTCAGTTGTTCCTCACCTATGGGGATATAGGCAGAGGAAGACCAGCTACCAAGAGGACTATTTCCCACTGGTTAGTATGTATTAGAGTCTGCTACGAAAAAGCTGGTCATCAACCTCCTGTGGAGCTCAGGGACCATTCCAGCAGGGTCACTGTAGCCTCTGTGGCAACAGCAAGAGACATACCCCTTTGGGATGTCTGCAAAGCAGCTTCCTGGAAATCTGTACACATATTCATTAAGCACCACAGCTTGGATGTGCAGTCCAGATCTGGTGTAAAAAATTGGTAAGGCGGGTCTGCACAGCCTCTTTCTTAAGTAGGTTCTCTGCCCACCTCCCACTTGGTACTACTCGGTAGTCTGCTATAGTTGCTGATGCTAAAGGACTCCTGGGGCAAGAAGAAAAAATTACTCACCGTAATAATCTTCTTCCAAGGGGTCCTTTAGCAACAGTAAGCTCCCACCCCTCCTTCCCGGTTCACCTTTTAGGAGGAAGGCTCTGTTCTCAGTTTTATCACCAAAACTGGTCTTTTATTAAAGAGTTTTCAAGCTCAAGTTATCTGTTCTGATTTTGGACATTTGCATGTCTTTTGAATCCTGTTAGTTCACTTTTGGGGGCATGTGTCCATTATCTTCGGAAAAATTCTGAAGCCCTTCAGGCTGCTCCCTCTCAGCACACTCTCCTCCTTTTTTCTGATTGGCTGAAGCCCAAGCTCATTATGCTAATTATCTTTAAGGCATACCTCCAGGGCAGCTGCACCTAGCCCGTTAACTGCTATAGTTACTGATGATTAAGGACCCCTTGGAAGAAAGAAGATTACTATGGTGAGTAATTTTTTTTCTACTGGGTTCATTAGGTGGGGGTCGTAAGAAGGCTATGTTGAAAATTTGTGGTAAAAATATAAAAAAAAAAAACCCAAATGTTATGAACGTATGCTGACATTTTTCAACGCTTGCTCATAACTTAAGCAATTTTCAATATTTTGACCTCAGATTTTCAACATAGCCATTTTTTGCACACCACCTCATGAACGTGACAGCTGTTATTTTTCAAATCCTGGGTAAAATGTGTTTTCACACCTGTGGCACGAAATGACGTTTCAGCAGGGCTTTGAAAATGTTTACCTACCGTGTTCATGAGGTGGGGTCATAAGAAGACTATGTTGAAAATCTGGGGCCAAACTACTAAAAAACAGCAAAGTTATGAAGGTACGTTGATATTTTTCAACTCTCACTCATAACGTTGGTAGTGTTTAATATTCTGACCCAAGATTTTCACCATAGCCAATGTTTCACACCACCTCATGAACCTGACAGCTGTCATTTTTTTAATCCTGGCCAAAATGTGATTTCACACTTGTGACATGAAGTGATGTTTTGTTCAGTATTTTATAAATGACACCTGTCATGTTCAGAAGAGGAGTCATGAAAAGACTGTTTTAAATTTTTGGGTCAAAACTGTTACAAAAAAATATATATAAACATTGTTTGCAGGGATGGCTGTTGGCCCAGTGGGGACCTCATTGTCTTCCCGTGCCAGTGACCTAATTTCAGATGCATGCTTAGTGAACTGGCTGAATGGGCCAAGGCTGGGGGGAGGCACTGTAGAGTTTGTCACTGGTCCCTGCTTGGAGAGGGACAGAGCAGTGTTTTGGCATACGCATGACACTTTGTGGTGGGCTGGGGAGCCTACCCTCACAAGGAGTTGATGCACATGTTGAGGCCTGATGGGCCCCTGCACTGCATCTGGAAAAGTAGATTAGCCTTATAGCTTTAAATGACAGTGCAGGCACAGACCTACTGTTAGGAGGAAGTCAGGATCTACCACAAATTACTCATCTCACTACGTACTCCTGCCACACACACCACGCACGCAAACATTTGGCATTGAGAAATTCTTGTTTTTCTATGTTTGCTGTGATGGGATTAATTTGTCAGTTCTGAACATAGGAACTGTGGGCATAATCAGTCTTATTGTGTAGCATGGTTGTAGATGTTTTGAGGTTGTGAGTGACGAACCGAACAGGAAACTAAAGGGGTGGGCGTTACTATTTTAAGAGGACATCCTGTTTTCTTAAGCTGCTTAGAAAGGAAAATTGGGTCAGCAATATGAAAACTGTGAATCAAAATATTTTTTCATACAGCTACAGATGTCTGCAACTATGAGTTCCTTTATGCATAAAGGGTACATTTCTATTAAATTAGGTACATTTTATTTCATTATAAAGTGTTTCCACTTTGAATAATGACGAATATTGCTAGTCTTTCACAGCATTTTTCTTGACTGATGTGAGTAACTTAACAGGTATTTTTTAGTTACTGTTTTTATGCCCTCCATTCAAGAACCTCACTCATTCATCCCCTACTTCGATAATGTCCCACCCTTCCAGGTTGCTTCATCATGTACCTCACTCTGTAGGATCCTCATGATTCCACAAACCCCTCTGCATGTCTGGATTTGGTGCCTGTAGTAGTGGCGGCTGTGCAGGGCCCCAAGAGTACCGTGCAGTGCATTATCCTAGGGGCCTGGGTTTTTGCATTTTCTATCCTCCTCTTCAGGACAGTGGGTAGCAGAGGTCTATGTGCATGTACATGCAGCTGCATAAACATCACCTAAAATTGCCTGCGCTGACACCCATGGTCTCCTAAGTAGCAGTGTTGCGCCAAAGTCAGCCTTCAGCTCTCCCCAGGCTGGAAGGACAAAGCAAATTAACATCTTGGTAGGACATAGTAGACAGTAATCTTGTGTGCCATTGTGTGAGCATACTGTGTGTTTTGACCAACCTTTCTGTTTTCCTGCACAACACAGTGGATATCTTCCTGCACAACACAGTGGATCTCTTCATGTGCAAGTGAGCAGATATCCTTTGAGAAGCTATATCCTCATCCTCTTGCTGAATCCAAGCAACCTGGCATGGGGGGAAGGTAATATGGCACTCCACTCAACCAGGGCTGTGACTGTGCATACCTTTGTTATCCAGTGATACAATATTGGTTCTAGAGCCACCAAGAATTGTTTTCTACTGTGTGTTATCCGAGTGGGTGAAGGTTGGCCCTCCAGGGGCTCAGCTGTACACCTTTTGTCAAGTATCAGCCTCTGTTGATGCTGATTCTTGGATCTTCCTCCAGTGCTGTATACAGCAGGAGATGTGGGTAGATTGTTCATATAACAACTGCTCCTGGGTCAGTTTAAAGCTAAAACAAAAACACAATGTAGTAGTTGCGCTGAAGAAAACAGGTTTGTTGGGGTCTAAAAGAAGGGGATATACCCCTCGGTACATACTGAAACACAAGGAAGATACACTTGACTGCCTACCGAACAAAATAAAGTCAGAAAGCTAAAGTGCTGGTACTGAAACCAGGGGCTCGATTTTCAAAGCCCCCGAGACCACCGCAATTCCCTGGTATACTGATAATATGGCATACGAGGCTTGCGTCAGTCTCATAGCCGGCGATTGGGATTTTCACTCCCATGCTCCAAATGCTACGAGTTAGACCAGCTACCCCTAGCCTAACTTATGGCATTCTGTGGACCATTTTTATGGGGCTTGCGACAAATATTTGGCGCAAGCTGCCATAAAATGAGGAAAGTATCACAACCATGCCCAAGAATATAATATTGGGTGTAGTTGCAGGAAAGGTGTTTGGCGCAGCTGCGCCAAAAAATTGGTCGGACACAGGCTTGATGCAAGCCCTGGGTGAACATTAGAAAAAAGGACCCCAGGTATTTACTACTTGGGAGTGCAACTATGATATCCCAGCATTTCATCTCAGAAGAATTTAGCTTTGTGATTTTATTATTTTGTTCGTTCGGCAGTTGGGTGTGTCTTCCTTGTGTTGCAGTTTACAGTCAAACAGATCTGGAAAGAGCTTGTATCAGAGATGTGTCTAACCAAAAGCTTGCAAAATAGCTTCCAGAATAGCAGAGTGATTAAACAGCATGCCTGTGAGCCAGGAGATCTGGGTTTGAATCGCAGCAAAGTCATAAAAATGTTAAAAGTTTCCACTGCCCTCAGATTTCCCCAGAGTGGTGATCTGTGGCAGCGTGGTGTTAGAATAGTAATACCCACACTAAAGGGAGTTCAGCACAAGAAGGAATAGCTCTTGAAGTGAAGTATTCTCACATAAACTGATTCCAGATCAGTTTGGTGGGTAAACTGGATGGTGAACTGATCCTGAAGGAATGGTTATGGTTACAGTCTGCGCAAAAAGTATGGCAGGGATAAAAGGTGTATACAAAATGAGAGGGTGGAGTCCATTTGTAGCATCTGAAGTACTCCTATATGCACATTTATTTCCCCCCCATGGAGCCCTTATTCGATTAATTTGTATAATTTAATGGCAAGGTGTAGAGTGAAAACTTGCAACTATGGGTGGTTGAAGCTATTTCTGCACATATTTTAAATTTGGGCTGTTAATTTGTTCTTTATTTATTAGGTGCCAGAGCAAGCATGGCTTGCAAAACATCTCTTGTGGTCATGTGTGTTCTTTTCTGCATTTAGTCAAGTTTAAGGTTACATTTGCTCCGAGTGATTCGGCTGCATGATATTGATGATGTCGGTAATAAGGCTTTTAGGGCTTGGTATAGTGTTTCAGATCTACAAAAGCCCAGGTTTGAGCCCCAATGTGGCCCCAATTTTTCTTTCACACTACAGTTTATGTACAGTAGTATGAGAAAAATTGTTAGATGTCATTGATAGAGTTTCAGCAAGGTTTGAAGCAGACTTATAGAGCATTGAACTGTTACTTCTGTGCTGCAGTCAGCTTAATTATAGCTGAGGTTTTGAGGCTCATTTAGGTTTGAATGCAACTTGGTGGAAAGCCTGACTTCCAGCTGGCAGACAGTTCATTACTGAACTCCACTACTGCTGTGCATAGGGGCAAGGTCTGCGCTCAGTGCAGGATGTATGTTCCTCTAGCATGCATCTCTGTCCAGAAACCTTTTGTCCTACCATATACAACAACACAGTGGCAGAGCACCAGGACAGTAGTTGTGAGGGGTCCTAGACTCGATTTCCAGTGGGGAAAATATTTTCTGTCTTAATACAGTTTATGTTGTTAGCATACATTTCTGCTAGAAAACATCTGTTGCACCATGTATAACAATAGCATAGGGGCAGAGGACAAGGCAATAGTTGGGAGGGGCCTGGGTTTGATTCCCAGTTGTGAATATTTTTTCTTTCTCACTATGATTTATGTTAGCATGCATAGCTTTTTACAAACATTCTGTCCCACCATGTGGAATGATAGCACAGTGGCAGAGTACCAGGGCAAGTAGGCAGGAGGTAACCTGGGTCTGATTCTCAGTTGTGAATTTTATTTTGTATCTCACTATAATTAATGCTGTTAGCATGCATCTCTGTCTATGAACCTTCTGTCTCACCATGTGGAACACTAGCACAATGGCAGAGCAGAGGACAGTAGATAGGAGAGGGCCTGGGTTTGAGTTCCAATTGAGAACATTTTTTCTTTCTCACTACACTTTATGTTGTTAGCATACATTTTCATCTAGAAACCCTCTGTCTCACCATGTGGAATGATAGCATAGTGGCTGAGCACCATGAGAGAAGTTGGGGAGGGCCCAGGTTCAATTTCTAGTTTTGAAAATGTTTTCTTTTGCACTGTAATTTACTTTTTTTTATTAAATATATTGTGGTTTACATATACAATAATGGCTGGGGAGGTGGTTATAATGAGAATGTTAGACACCCCCAAGGTGTGGGATGCCACATAAACCCCAAGAGTGAAACTCCAGGGGTTTGTACAGGCATCCCACACTGAGGGGGTGTCTAACATTCAAGTTTCACACACCTCCCCAGCTTTTATTTTATATAATTGCTGGGGAATGCTTTTTAACCTCAGCAGTTACATAAAATACATTTAAATTAACTTACCGCTGATTCCAACTGGCGCTTAACTGCGGGTGCTGTAAAATCAAGAGGACCAGAAAAGCACTTCTTTTATGATACACAATGCTATAACCCGCAGGTTATAACGGAAAATTATAACTCCCTTCCCCTATAGGAAAAAGCGGTCACCAGTTATTGTATACAGTTTATACACAACATGCGTAGCAATAAATACATTATTTATTTTTGTTTTCCAAAGGTGATCTCTGAATATTACTTATTTATTCATAACTAGGATTACAAATACCTTTGAACCAGGGATTCTTTTACAAAGGTTTCACGTCAAGCGAGAAAAACAGTACAAATATAATTGAGAGATTAAACAAAATTGTACATTTTGAGTAGGTAACATTGTGGAGGAATTAATGAACAGAAAAAATTACAGAGGTGATGCGCTGGGGAAAACAGTGGGAATACTGTGATTTAACAGTAAAGACAATAGTAACTCAGCACAGTTATGCAGTCATATATAACGCAGACTTTGTCAAACAAGTATGCAGTCAAAAGAATAGTAGACTTTGTCAGACAAGGAAATTCAAAGGGGAGGCAGGAAAGAGTGGGCAAAGTATGAGGGAGGTAGTGAAGGAGGGTTAAGGTTGCAGGAGGAGGTAAGTGTGACAAGGGGCAGGGCTCTGTTTAGACCTTTACCGAGTAGGGTGTATCTTAATCGATTACTAAGGAGACCGCAGTTATTAGATGAACTGTGGGGTTTCATGATCTTAAGCCACTATTCTGTTCCTGAAGGGCTCTTACTATTATGTATGTACCGTATTAAAATTCAATTATTAGTCTATTCCGTCTAGTTCAGCATGTCTGTAATTTTGGTTAGATTTATAACCCGGCTAAAACTGCACCAGATTTGATCAACTTTGTGTAATGTTTTAGTTAATACATAGTGAACTTTTTCAATTCTATGTATAGAAACCATAAAGAGCTTCAAGATGGCCTTAAAGACCCATCTGTTTTGCCTGGCCTTTGGGGATTTTACATAATAACCTTGTTCCTGTATCTGTAGTTGTACTCTTATATGATCTGAAATTGCATTGTTTATTATCTTGCTTGTTTTAACTTGTCTATATTTAAAATTTGTGTGCAGCTCTTTGGTTTTTGGAAATTGTGCTTTATAAATAAAGGTTGTTATTATTATTATTGTTATTAAAGTTCATCCATGTGAGGTATCCCAGGGGTTAAAAATCCTCCCATTTAAGAAGTATACATTTATATGCATTGATGATTCCTAAAAGTACCAAGATCCGATGATGCTGGGTGCAAGAAACATGCTTGTCCATTACCTAGCATTATGCATTTGAAGTATTTCACTGAATGTAAGTTGAGCGATAGATTTAAAGTACTCAATAAATGAGACCAAAAGTTATCCAAAATGGGACAAGTTATAAACATATGTTCCAGAGTTCTGACATTTGTAGTATGTCTAGGGCATAAGTTCTGTGGCATAAGTTGCTTTTATTTTGATTCATTAAATTTAAGCGATGAGGGGTATAATTCTGTGCAGTACTTTAAAGTATATTTGCTGAAGTTAAGTAGAAAGAATTCCTCACTTTGTGTAATCAATAATCTGTTCCCATTCCTGGTTTGAGATATTAGTCTTCCCCTTATTCTGCCATTTAATTTTTAAGTCGGGAAAGTTATATGTATCATTAGATGCTATTAATGCACAAATCCTAGATAGGAGCTTGAATGTGGTACTGCTGGTGAGTATCGTTCTAACGGATTTTGCTCCAGAATTATTGTAGTACCCATGCTTCTGTGTAAATAAATAATTTCTTACTTGGAGATACCCAAACAAATAAGTACTAGGAAGGGAGTATATGTTTTTTAATGTTTGAAAATCTTGTAGTCCAGTTTCAATCAAACCTTTGTTGTGCCATCTCTTAAATTGTGAATCAGCTGTAGATGGACCAAAATAGCCGTTAAGATAAATGGGAACGAATATAGAGATATTTTTAATTGTTTGGTGAGTTGTAATATTTTCTCCCATGATCTGCAAGCAGTATTTGTACTTTGACAAAGTGAATAAATATGTTTTCTATATGGACCAGCATATAAAATGTGTTTAATGTTCTGATAAGGGTAAAAGGAAACCTCTGTATCACATTGGTCATTGATCCTCCTGATGAAACCAGGTATGTACTGGGGTTACATTAGCAGCCAAATAATACCAGTTAAAGTTCAGTAGAGATAAACCCCACTGTGCTTTTGAGATGTACAAGTTTTCTAGTTTCATTCTTGGTTTCCTACTTTTACACAAGAACAGTCTCATTAGTTTTTCAATTTGTACAAAAAAGTTAGCCCATATATTAATTGGTACAGTCTGGAACAGAAACAAAAATCTGGGTAATACATTCATTTTAATAACACTTGCCAATCCTATTAATGTGAGAGGTAAAGTCTGCCAGTGATTCAATTCCTTTTTCACTTTGATTAATAAGGGGTCGTAATTTATCTCATATAATCTTGAGGTGCCCTAGTCTATAGTAATACCCAAATATTTTATTTAACTTTTTATGTTGCGCTGTGTCAAGTTTTGAAATGGGTCAGTGTGGCATTTGGATTCCAATAATTTTTATTTTTCCCAGTTTATTTTATATCCAGAAAGGTTCCCAAAGTTGATTACTAACCTGTTTATAATTGGAAAGGAGTGGTTCATATTTTCCAGATATATTATGTGTCGTCAGCATATAAACTGATTTTATGCCCCCCCCCTTTACCTGTATCCCTTTTAAAGCTTGATTTTTCTCTAATGGCTATAGCCAGTGATTCTAATGTGATGGCAAATATGAGAGGTGAAAGAAGCAGCCCTGCCTAGTCCCCTTAAACATTGGTATGGATTCTGATATTTCCTTATTGGTCCTAATTCTTACATAGAGGGAGGACTATAGAATGTCCATCCAGGTTCTGAAGTTTGGACCAAATCCAAATTGTTCCAGTAGTATTTTTAAATACTTCCATTCAGTCCTGTCTAATGCCTTCTCTGCATCCAATGAAAGGTAGGTATAGACTTTTTTGGGGGGGGATGCCGACAGGGAGCTCTGGTCCCTCCCTTGGAGGGACACGTTCTCCAACCCAGTAGTTGGGTCATCATGGACCCTGTCGGTTCCCTATTTTTGTGCTGTTTTTTTCACCTGGGTCCATGACCATGCAATTAGTGGAGCAGTTGCCTCAATGGAGGCAGCATAATGCCCTGGACATGAGCCTTCCCTGTTCTTGGCAGCACGCCTGTGCTGACAGACACCACCGCTGGGTGTCAGCCTACAACTCACCGCACAGTCCCCCCCTTCCCCAAGGAAGGAGAGCTGTCTACAGATGCTCAATCCTTCCTCACCCCGCTGACCCCCGAGCAACCCGAGTCTGTTCCCAAACTCTGGTCACCGGTGTGGTGTGAGAAGGTGTAGTTTGTTAATTTGAATTTGTCCACCAAATTTAAGGTTTGCCTAATGTTGATTCTTAAATATCTTCCTTTAATGAATTCATTCTGGTCTTGATGTATAATTTCTTGTAAAATCTTGTCTACTGTATTTACCAATATTTTGGCTAGAATTTTTGTGTCAGAATTAATAAGTGAAATAGGGCAATATGACCCAGGTAAAAGGGGGTCTTTATCTTGTTTTTTAAACAAGCATGCCAATGCCTCCCTAAAAAAAGGGGAAGGGCTGGCCTGGTGGTGCTGAGGTGCTGGATGCCACACCTCGTGCTACGCTGGCTACCTGGGTTCGGGAATGGACCTGGACTGCTGGGGGTCAGATGGGGGGGGATTGAGCATCCCAGTGGATGCTCTCCTTCAGCCAGGGTGGGTTACTGAGTAGCGCAAGCGCCCGTAGCTCCTCTGCCCATGGAAGTACAGGTAGTAGGGGCACATGGCTCTACAGAGTTGGGGAGTGAGGATGCTTGACGATGTGCATCAGCATGTTGTTCATCTGGACGAACATCCTCTGTGCTGGTGCCCTCAGGATAGGGAGAAAATGGAAAACATACACCCCCGGTCGCAACGAGCACAATGAAACCGGGGGATCCTGGTGGCAGGATCTGGCGGATGGAGTAGGAGGGGATACGAGGCCCCCCGAAGCCGAGAAGCCAGGCAAGTTTAAAAAAAAAAAAGGGGGGGAGTATATGATTCAAAAACATATAATCGTATCATTTCTTTAGGTGTGGAGTAAGAAATTGTGAGAAAGTTTTATAAAAGTCTATTTGGAAACCATCCTGACTTGGTGATTTACCGGTAGCTAGGGATTTTATAGCCTGTTCTATCTCTTCTGTAGATAATTCCATTTCTAATCCTGCCATTTGATCTTGTCTTATTGTCAGAATTGTTATGTTAGCTAGAAAACCATCTATATCTGAACTATTACACTTTCTGAAGTACAGTGTAGTACTGTGTAAATTCTCAATTTATATCTTTAAGATTATTAGAGATTGAGCCATTAGATATTCTAGTACCACTAATCTTCATATCTTCCTGTTCTTTTTAACTGCCACACCAGAATCTTGTCGGGTTTGTTCCCCTGTGCATAATATTTACTTTGCATTAACAGTAGTTGATGTTCAGCTTCTAAAGCAGCTAAGTTATCACGTAAGTTCTTGAGCTTTAAAAGTTCCTGTAATATTTTTGTATCTGGGTTATTGATATGTAACTGTTCTTTTTGTGTAACGAGAATCTCCAGTTTGTTCATTTCTGTAGACCTAATTTTTTTCTGTCTAGCAATAAAGGCTAATGAGACACCATGTATATAAGATTTCAATACATCCCATATCCATCAAAGTGAAGTATCGGTATTATAATTATTTTGAAAATAGGCAGGTATTTCTATTTTTATTTTATTTATATATTGTTCATCTTTCAATGATGTTGAATCAAATCTAAATACATTATGTCTTTTTTGTTATTTATTTCAATTTTTAATAGCATTGGTGTATGGTCTGATATAATTATCCCCTTGTATGTTATCTTTTGCACCGCATACAACACGGATTCTGAAATCGTGCTATAATTTACAGTGAAGAGACTGTACCGTGAAACGGGTTTCAGATACGCAACCGTTGCTAAAGTGAGAGACGTGTCTCAGCCCCTGGTAGAGGGATTGAAGGGGATCGCAGACAGCCAAGGGTAGCTGAGCTAGAGTTTTTAGTGATGCCTATGATAGACATGGGGGGCAGTGCTTGGATATCAGGGAACTCTCTGCTGCAGACTTGAAAATCACAATATAACTCCAACACCCAATGCCCTGCAGCCGTGTAATGTGTATTCACAACCACTCACCTCCATGCCAGTGACCTTTGGCACGGGTGCAGTCAGCAAGACAGTCTCCAGTCGACTTGCTGAGAAAACTGTTATATTATCTTTTTTTGAAAATACCAGAAATGCCATTCAGGTACCATCTGGCGTGGAGGGGCTCTTGCACGCCTGATTATGATTTCCTGAAGAGGACATGTAAACATGTTCTGTTAGCAACCGTTCAAAGTCCAGATCATGACCAATTCATGCTGATGGGTGCTTTTGGTTCAGAATTCAGTCTCCAGTTCTTTAGCATCCAGGCATCACCCTAAATCCAAACATTCATCTCAATGCACTGGGTCAGAGAATGTCTACTCACAATCCTTTTCCTCTCCTGTGGACCAAGGGGTAGCAATATTTGTGACCTTGCTACCTCTGACTGGTGGACTAAACCTCACTGGTAACAGGGGTCCTGGGGTGGTACACTTAGCATGGTCCTAGAGTACTGTTGTGTGTCTGAAACCCAAATAAGAGTCCCATGATTCAAGACCAGGGTCTTCATTTCAAAGTTTACACTTTGTAATCCAGTTTCCATTTCCCCACAGCAACCAGCTGCTCCCAGTTGTGAGTCTAGTTTCCTTAATCCCAGAGGCACTCATTGCAATGGCGCAGTGTTAGGGTCACCCCAGTGATACAGTGGCAGTGTGTCACAGTGCTGTACAGGTGACCCAAGTTCAGGAACAAACTCGGATGCTGCATCGGGAGGCATGTTGGATCGCAGCACAGTGGTCCGAAAGGGATGGCAGTAGGCTGCAGTCACACAGCGACCCCTGTGGTGTACCAAGGGAGCTTACGCCCTCTGTAGGATATCACTGTGTGCAGCCGAGGCCACTCAATGAGTTATGCCCATGCCAGCGGAGGTAGGAGGAACCAGGGGAGAAAATGAGGAAGAATCCATTTCCTTCTGTAAAGCAAACTGGGCTCCTTGGGCTTTCCCTGGTTACTGATGCCTTTTATGCTGGATCCTATACCACATAGTGGACTGCCTTGAGGGGAGGATGGTCCTCCCCATGGAGCTCCAGACACAGAGGGAGATCCATGGGACATGTCAGTGGGGGTTGGGTCTGGGGGGAACAGGGCTCAACAGGCCAGAACAGGTACATCCCTGATGGATATAGTCAGGTAGAAATAACTCTTGGGGAGTAACATAATGGTGCTCTTGATGGCCTTACAAGACCTGACACCTGGAGTTATTCCATTAACGATGACCTCTCTGCACAATTCTTCCTCTTCCTCCCATTTTACTGTGGTGTCTTCCCCTTTTATATCCTTGCAAGCACACATGTCGGTCTGCTACTTCCTTAATCAGGAGAGACCTCCACATACCAAAACATGTAGCCCTAGTTAAAGTCCTGAGCTAGACATACAAAAGGGAACAGAATTAAAACAAAACTATGCAAGAAAAAGCTCTTGGAGACTATAAATCCCTATATGGAAATTGCATTTTTTCCTCTGAACTTTTGGGAAAAGAGTGCACAGCTTTGTTATGCCTCTACAATTTACACTGCTATAACTCACATTGCTTTTCCCCCGTAGAAATTAATGGAGAAACAGATATTTAAATTACATGTGGCATGTTGTTGTTCCTGGGTACTACTAATATGCAATGCTTGTGATAATACAAAATGGCAAATATTTTCAATATCTTGAGGTTCCATATTGTGTTTATCATCACTCCAGGTCCCCCATGGCTAAATGTATCCACATAGTAGGTTTTCATTGGTTGGAGCCAGCAGCATGAGCCCATATTTTCACTATCAAAATGCCCTCATGGACTCGTGCACCAGCTCCAGCTTCGCACTAAGGCAAACCCTCACTCACACTGCAGCATTCTTCACGCAAGCAAATCCATCAGCTGTTCATTCATTTTAAAAATAAAAACAACCCCAAACCCTTCCATCTATTAGCTGCCACAACAAAAAGCAACTCCATCCATTTCAAGCATTTAAATTACTTTTGTACCTGTGGAAAAAAAAGTCTTCATGAACCACTGTCTCCCGACCATCACTCTCCTCTTCTTATCTCCAGAAGCTGCACACTGAAACCTAGATCAGCATTTCTTCTCACTCCACTTCCCTAACAGGCCGCACCGCTGCACTTCCTTGGCATGACTCGCTCACTAACCTGCAACGCACATGTGCATGCATGTCGTGATGCACACAGTAGTGTCAGACGCTTAAGCAACATAACAAACATGACAAAAAGAAGCAAACACTACATAAAGAAACCAGAAACCACAACCAAAAGGTAAACGTAGTGCATAAAAGTAACATGCCGTGGCCTATGATATTCCCCTCAAGTAATTTGACCTTGTGACCTCACCTGTGGCTCTGTCACTCGTGAGGTCAAAAGGTCAACCTGCACATTGGGGGGGGGGGAGAATATCATAAATATTTTAATTAAGGCAATGGCATATCCTGTATAGCCTGTATGTTAGGGCTGAGAGTTTGTGTCAAAAACAAGGCCTTTGACAGCTTATATCTCAGAGATCTTAGCTTCTAGGATGGCAACATTTGTCATGTATGTGTCCAGTCCTAGAATGTAATTCTGTGACATTTCTTGTGTGAATCATGAATCGTTTTCGTGGTTCCAAACTTATTAACTAGTGCAATTGTGTAAAAATTCCAAATTCTGCCATTTTTTTCATCTGCGCACCACTCTGTCTGTTGTTTATTAGGTGACTGTTAAAGCAGCAGTACTACCTATCCAGGAAGTGATCAATTTCAGTGTTTTCTAGATCCACAGAAAATACGGCACCTGCCTATCTTTTACTGCTGCTGTCAAGATGGTGGGAGGCAGAAATGTAAACAAAAACAAAGGACAACTAAGCAGATTATGAGGTGATAGTACAATGCTGTTGGGAAAGAGTACCAGGGACATGCTCAACAGAGCACAGGGAATGAACTGTCGAAAAAACGCATTTATTTTACATAGTACTGCTGCTTTAAATGTTAGTGTGACATATTAGTACTGTATGTATGTAGGTTTAGGATTGTGTGTATGATTTATTTTGTAATAGGGTAATTTCTGTCTGTGATTACATATTGCTCTTTAGGCGAATGCTGTCTAATACATGCACATTAGTGTGGACTGTATGTGATTGTTTTATACAGAACAACTTTGTAAATAGGTCCTACGGGCCTAAAGTTCTTGTCCTGTCAAAAAACTAAAGTTTTAACTTAACTTTAATTTATTGCTCAGATCTGCTTCTCTCTCTGAAGAAAACAGTTGCCCCTGGTAACGGCTGGTTCTTCAGTTGGGTTTTTATTTTATTGTTGTATCAGCAAACTGTATTTTAGTTTTCTCTATTAAGCTGTGTTTAGCTAGGGTTTTCTCTAAATTTAGGTTTCACCAGTTCCAGTTTGATTTCCAGGAACCAGAGAATATCATACTTGACTACCATGTCTATTTTTGACTATTTTGGCTAGTAAACCATTTTCGGTCTTGCTAATTTTAGTGGTTTACTATTTTTTTAGCTATCCAGTTTAACGAGAATGGAGGATTTTCACTTTTCATTTCTGTCTGTGGCCTTTCATCTTAATTATTTGGTTCCTGTTACAAGAGCCACAATTTGACCTTTGGCACAGTTTCTTCAGTGCAAGACTGTTTTTTTTATACTATTGGGCTTTTGTACTGCATCATTTTTTGGGAATAGTTTAGATTATTTCAAGGTTCTCTCTAATTGGTATGTCCGAGAGACCACGTGAACCATCAGAAAATTGTACAAACGGTTTTCAGCTCCTGGCAAGGGCAAAGTGTCACAAGCTTTGTTTTAAAGTGTTTAGATCATGAGCAACTTTATAAATTGTAGATCCCATCATATTTTTGTTGCCCAAAAACTTCATTTGAAAGGATAAACATTTTAAAAAGAAGCATACCATCTCAGTCTGCCTCTGTGTCACCTAAAAAATGATAAAAAAGGCTCTGAGGTGGTCCCAGTGAGGATGGAAAGCACACATCTGAAGGGACCTTCTCCTCAGGTACAGCAGCAAATAATGCAAAAGATGACAAGAAAAAAAAAGATAAAACTGCACAGCCAGCAGAAAGGCTTGGTAAAGATGGTTCTTACCCCAGGAGTCCTTTAGCATCAGTAACTATAGCAGTTAGCTGGCTAGGTGCAGCTGCCCACTTCCCTCGCCCTTATCTGTCTGTCTCTCTCTTTTCCCACTGCCCTTCCCTGTGTCCTTGTTTACCTCTTTTCCCACTGCCCTCCACCATCTCCCTTTTTCCTCCCCCTCTGTACCCCACAGACTTCTATCAGCATACACTGCATTTAAATGTTGTTTTTTTTTTCTTTTTGCACTTTCCATACATGTCTTGCTACAGCTATAATGTTTTTTATCCTACAATACTCTGTTGTAATGTCTGCTATTATATGAATTGTTATGTACTATATACAATTTTGTCCTCTGGCCCAGATATTCAAAAGGGTTGTGCATGACGCAACAGTATTGCGCCATGCGCAACCCACTGATACGCCCTGGCGCGATATTCAAACGGGAATTGTGCCTGGCACAAATCCCGATGCACCGGAGCACATCACTAATGTATGCAGTGCAGGTAGGCGTGCCCATGCATACTCTGCACATCCCGATATTCAGCCGGGACGTGCTGAGTCCATGCTGCCAAACCCTATGCGCCGCACAAAAGTTGATCAAAAAAAAAAGGAACAGCGGCTGGCCACCTACAGGTGAGCTGCCATGTTGCAGGGCACAACACGGCAGCTGCCATATTTGGTGGCCACCAGCTCGGCTGCACCTCTGTGGCGGCCCCCATGCCCGATCATGGGCATTTGTTCAAAGAATCCCGTCCTATCTCCCTGGTGGTCCAGTGGACTGCTGTCAGCCAGTCGCGGCTTAAGTTAAAATACTCTTAGATCCAATATCCCTGGTGGTCCAGTGGACTGCTGTCCAACCAATCGTGGGCTTAAGTAAAATATCTCCAGATCCAATATCCCTGGTGGTCCAGTGGACCCCCCCCCACCCGCCCACTGAGCCCCACTGCCCGCTCCCCCGGTCCAGCGGGCGGCAGCTACCTGCCTGCTGCCCTGCCGCCCGCTGGCACCGTAGGTAGGGCTGTCGCCCATTGGTCCACAGTGTGAGCCAATGGGGTGCAGCCATACCATCTACACATTCCAGATATGTGAATGGATCCATTCACATATCTGGAATGTGTAGATACGGGCTGCACACCCATTGGCTCACGCTGAGGACCAATGGGCGTACAGCCCTACCACGGTGTCAGTCGGTGGGCAGCGGGTGGCAGGCGGTGGTGCTGCCGCCTCGTCGTTGACTGGGGAGCGGGCGGTGGGCCTCAGGGAGGGTGGGGAGGGGGTCCACTGGGCCACCAGGGATATTGGCTTCTATATTTTCACTTAAGCCCGCGATCGGGCTGACAGCGCTCCACTGAACCACCAGGGATATTGGATTTGATTTCTTTTTACTGAAGCCCGTGATCGGGCTGACAGCAGTCCACTGGACCACCAGGGATATTGGATTCGATTTCTTTTTTACTGAAGCCCGCGATCGGGCTGACAGCAGTCCACTGGACCACCAGGGATATTGGATTCGATTTCTTTTTACCTAAGCTCGTGATCGGGCTGACAGCAGTCCACTGGACCACCAGGGATATTAGATTCGATTTCTTTTTACCTAAGCCTGTGATCAGGCTGACAGCAGTCCACTGGACTACCAGGGATATAGGACACAATTTTTATTTACTGAAGCTCGCCATCTGGCTGTGGGGCACATTGCCGCACTGTGCAGGGGGCCTTGGTCCCCGATGGCTGCTTCCTGGCAGGGCGCCAGGCGCAAGTCGCCGGGGATCGGCGAACCTGCATGCAAATGGAGATAATGACATGCAATGGCCCCATTTTCGCTTGTGCACTATGGTGGCCCCATTTGCATGTGCACTTTTGAATATCGTGGTTGCTGTGCATAGCGTAATGGAACTTGCACTAGCACATCCCCCTGCTCCATTCTGGCCACTTGCACTGGCACAGTGCCATTGCGTCATGCACACTGTGGGTGGCCAGGGTGTGATATTCAATGATGCTGTGCCATGGCACAGCTCCGTTGAATATCGCCCAGTCAACGCCCCTGCACAGCCAAGTTGCGCTGCTCCCAGGCTTGCGCCACAGCCTGGTGCAGTTTGAATATCTGGGCCTATGTGTCCAGGACCATCTTGAAAATGAGCTTGCTCAATGATGTTAACTGCCTGGTTAAATAAAGTTTGATTGATTGATTGTATGCCTTTAAGAGAATTTTATTTAAATGAGCTTTGGGCATTAGCCAATCAAAAAACAGGAAGGGAGTGAGCTGAGTGAGAGCAGTATGAAGGGCTTCAGAATTATTTCTCAACTGACTGAGCAACATTGCCCCTGAGGAGCCTCTCAACTTGTCTTGTTGACAGCCTCCTAATCGCTTATCTTCGTGAAGTTTTCCTCATACATTTATTTCCTTAGTGTGCTGAGTGAAAGTTTTACGTTTTTGTTAGCACAGTGCTATCACACTAATTTTAGCACAGCAGTGCTATTTTTTACTTTATTTTTACCGCATCTGCTTAAATTACATTCATTTTTACTGTGGCTGCTTAATTTTGACAGTTCTTCACTTTTTTAACACAATTCGTGAAGGAACTGTTGAATGTTTGTCTGTTGCCTTGTTTTTTTACCTCAGACCTCGCGGGCTCTACTGCGAGGCAACCAACTGGATTTCAAACTTTGACAGTTGCCTCTGGGTTCTCTTAGGACTGGCATTCTCAGAGAAACCCATATTTTAATTAAAACTGGACCTAAAGGTGTCATCTGTCATGGGACTGGCTTCAAAGCATCAACAGAAACCTGTGCACAGTTGACCGATGTTACTGGGCTTTCTATTAGATTGGCACTGGTATAGATCCCAGTACTACAAAAAAAAGTATTATAAAATAGACAGAGTTTATTGAACTGTGGCAGGACTGGCTTTGAGGCATTTCACAGAAACCTGTTTTTTTGGTCCAGATCTTGGGTACTCCTTGTTAAATTGGCACTTAGCAAAGACACCTGATAAGTATTATGGCTGAGCATGAATCACAGGCTACCGATAAGGGGCCATCTAAAAGTAATAACAATAAAAATGTAAGCAGGGTTGCTGATGAGGCCTCCAGATCCCAGCCAAAAAATAAAGCTTCCAAAGGGGCTGATGAAGTTCCTCAGAAATTAAAAAATAATAGAAGTGATGAAAAAAGAAAGCTTGATCAAGCTGCTGATGAAGCGGCTAAAAAGAAACTGTCAAGAAAAAAAAATGCTCCTGTTTCTCCTAGTAAAGCCAATCATGAGACAACAGACAGCTTAAAGCATACATAAAAAAATAAAAAACATATACAGCCACAGTCTGCGCAGGATCTCCCATCTGTGCAAGACATGGCAAAAGCATATACAGCCACAGTCTGCACAGGATCTCCCATCTGTGCAAGACATGGCAAAAGCATATACAGCCACAGTCTGTGTAGGATCTCCCATCTGTGCAAGACATGGCAAAAGCATATACAGTCATGGTCTGCGCAGGATCCCCATCTGTGCAAGACATGGCAAAAGCATATATAGCCACAGTCTGCGCAGGATCTGCCATCTGTGCAAGATATGGCAAAAGCATATACAGCCATGGTCTGCGCAGGATCTCCCATCTGTGCAAGACATGGCAAAAGCATATACAGTCATGGTCTGCGCAGGATCTCCCATCTGTGCAATGGTCTGCACAGGATCCCCATTTGTGCAAGACATGGCAAAAGCATATACAGCCACAGTCTGCGCAGGATCTCCCATCTGTGCAAGACATGGCAAAAGCATATACAGCCACAGTCTATGCAGGATCTCCCATCTGTGCACGACATAGCAAAAGCATATACAGTCATGGTCTGCACAGGATCCCCATCTGTGCAAGACATGGCAAAAGCATATACAGCCACAGTCTGTGCAGGATCTCCCATCTGTGCAAGACATGGCAAAAGCATATACAGTCATGGTCTGCACAGGATCTCCCATCTGTGCAAGACATGGCAAAAGCATATATAACCACAGTCTGCGCAGGATCTCCCATCTGTGCAAGACATGGCAAAAGCATATACAGCCACGGTTTGCGCAGGATCCCCATCTGTGCAAGACATGGCAAAAGCATATATAACCACAGTCTGCACAGGATCTCCCATCTGTGCAAGACATGACAAAAGCATATATAACCACGGTCTGCTCAGGATCCCCATCTGTGCAAGACATGGCAAAAGCATATACAGCCACAGTCTGCGCAGGATCCCCATCTGTGCAAGACATGGCAAAAGCATATACTGCCACAGTCTGCGCAGGATCTTCTATCTGTGCAAGACATGGCAAAATCATGGCAACTTTTTCAAACCCTACAAAAGATGGGGCCTATATTTACTGGGGCTGGCAAGCACTCTTCCACAGTTCTCTCCTCTGAAAACTGTGAGGGTGATGCAGATGACCAAGAACATTTTTATGATGCCCCTGACATGGATTTTGAGGGCCTTGTGCCCCATGAGTCCCTGGACCCTCCATTCGGAGCCTCCCCAGGTGACCAGGAGGATTCCTCTTAAATGTTTACATTTTTATAAAGTATACTAGACACCCTGGACCTCCCTACACGAGAGCCCATCCAGGACGTTGATGAGGATGAAGAGTATAGGGAGATGAGAGATCTCCCAGCCTCCAAGATCCTGGTCCTCCCTATCTATAATGCGTTCAGAAAAAATACCATGAAACTGCTTCAAACACCACTTCTGTTGCAGGGGTTGACAAGCAGGTCAAGAAAAAATACAGATTGTCTAGAACTGGTATCGAGTTCCTGTCTGCACACCCTAGCCATGACAGTATAGTGCAGCAGGCAGCTTGTGTGAAAGCTGGGGTCTCCTTGTCCCCCTTACCTCCGGACAAGGACTCAAAGAAAATTGACTTTATAGCAAACAAAATGTATGCCACAGCTTCCCTGCTTATCAGACTTTCTTCGCATATGGCTTTCACAGCCAAATATTAAAAAGCCCTATGGAAGTCTGTCCTGGCCATTGCCCACAGTGGGTGAGTTTCTATGGTGCAGGAGCTGGTGGATATGACAAAAACTGCCCTGGAGGCTACCAAATACCAACTCCACATGGCAGATGACAACAATGATGCCACCTCTAGGGCAATGGCCATGCCATCTCTCTGGGATGCTTCGCATAGCTTAGAACTACCAATCTGACCCCAGACACCCAGACTAAAGCCATGGAGTTTCCCTGTGATCAAAACATGTTGTTTGATTCCAGAACGACTGACTACATGAAAAAGGTTGCCTACAAAGCCTCCTGACAGAGTCACTCCTCTAAATCTAAGCCTACTGCCCCACAGAGATCCCGACCCACAGGGGCAAGAATTTTTTCCCAGGCCTACAATCCTTATCCCCAATCTGACTTAGTTCAGACTTTCAGAGGGAGGGGCAGAAGGGGCCACCTCTTCCCAGCCTGCAGCCTCACAGTCTAAGTCCTGATGCAAGTGTCCAGGTCACCTCTCCACTGCTGGTTGGAGGCAGACTCTCCCACTATCTTCAGAACTGGTCCCTCATTACATCAGAGAAGTGGGTTCTGGAGATAGTGGAGAAGGGTTCTGCCACTACAGTTCAAGCAGATGCCAAACCTCAAGTGTATCCAGGTGTCAAGACCTCTGTCCCCAGCACAGGTTCTACTGTTGGAATTGGAAGTACAAAACCTTCTAGTTCTATGAGCAGCGGAGAGGGTCCCAGCCCATGAGAAGGGCAAGGGCCTCTACTCCAGGTACTTTCTGACACAAAAGAAGACTGGGGAGTGGTGACCTATTTTAGATCTCAGATATTCAAACAAATGTGAAAAAAACCCAGATTCAAAATGGTCACTCTGTCACTAGTCATACAGTCCTTACAGCAGGCCTCCCTGGACTTATAGGACGCTTACTTCCACATATCTATAAGGAGATCTCACAGGAAATTTCCTAGATTCAAACTCCCTTCAGGCTACTATCAGTTTACCTCAATGCCCTTTGGCCTATCCTCAGCCCCAAGAGTCTTTACCAAGTGCCTTGCAGTGGTAGCAGCACACCTCAGGAGATTGGGTGTCGCTCTCTATCCCTATCTGGATGACTGGCTCGTAGTGGCAAAGTCTCCTTGCCAGGTCAAGGAGTCCCTTTCCCTTACAGAATGCACTTTAGAGTCTCTGGGATTCCTGGTAAATCTAAAGAAGTCTCACCCGGAACCCATGTAGCTGCTCACCTTCATAGGAGCCCAGCTGGACACTCAGAAAGCATATGCCTTCCTCCTGCAGGAAAGATATCAGAGTTTCCTTTCTGTGACAGATTCTTTCATCCGGGGACAGCCAAGACCAGCCAGACATTTTCTCAGACTCCTGGGACACATAGCTTCAATGACTGCAGTGGTCCCAGGAGTCAGGTACAGGATGTGACTCCTGCAAGCCTACCTCAGAGCCTGCTGGCCTCAGAGAAGCAACAATTTTTCAAAGCTGATACCTGTGACGGAGCAGTTCCTCCAGAACCTGCTTTGGTGGAAGAACCATGCAAATTTGCAAGCAGGGGTATCCTTCCAAGCTCCGCTACCCACAAAGTTGATAACCACAGACACCTACCCTCCTGGGGTGGGGCGCACATCTCTACAGTGCCTCAGTAAGTGACACCTGGACTCTTGAAAAGTCACAGTTACATATAAAATTTTTGGAACTCAGAGCAATCCTTCTAGCTCTTAAAGCATTCGCTCCCAGCATAAAAGGGCAGGCATTTCAAATTCGATCAGACAACACCATTGCAATGCTTTACATAAACAAGCAGAGTGGTACCGATCAGGAATACTCTGTTCGGAAGCTCTAAAGCTCTGGTCTCTAGCCTTCTCCCTGGGAGTCAGTCTTTCGCTATTCACCTTCCAGGCAAACACAGTACCCTGGCAAATGCTCCAAGTCACATCAGTCAAGGCCAGAGCGAATGGACTCTGAACAAGCAAGTACTAGCCACAGTGTTCAGGCGGTGGGGCACACCAGAAGTGGATCTGTTTGCCTCTCCCCTCAACTTTCAGCTTCCTCAGTACTGTTACAGGCCCCCAGTCCCAGGAACGCTTCCTCTGGATGCCTTGATACTGGACTGGTTAGGGAGGTTCCTATATGCATGCCCTTCTTTTCCCCTGATACTTGGGGTACTGCTGAAACTCAGACAACAGCCTGTATTGATGAACCTGGTGGCTCCTGATTGGCCCAGACAAGCCTGGTACCCTCTCCTTATCTCACTGTCCTGCAGCAGGCCAATTCGCCTGCCGCCAAGTCACTTCCTGCTGACCCTTCCTCAGACAGGAGTGCATTATCCAGACATACACTCGCTTCACCTTAAGGCCTGGTTCTTAAAGGAGGTAGACTTTCCATCCTCGCAGTACTCTGAACAGGTACTTAAGATCCTGAGGATAGCTAAAAATACAAAAACTAAGAAGACTTATGCAGCCAAATGGAAACGGTTTTCCCTCTGGTGCAAGCACAAAAAGGTCGCTCCCCTTTCAGCTTCAGACCCTCAGCTGCTGGATTACCTGGTACACTTGCAGGCATCAGGCTTGAAACCATCCTCCCTCAAGCTACACCTGGCTGCAATTTTGGCCTACCTATTGGTGGGAAAGAAAGTCATTTTTTTCCCCACACAATATTTAAACAGTTTTTCAAAGGCCTCTTGCACCTTCAGCCTCCACTCAGGGAGCCGGGTTCCCCTTTGGAGCCTGAACCTCTGCATAGACAGGCTCATGAAAACACCCTTTGAGCCTATGTCCACTGCTCATATCAAGTTCATGACTTGGAAGACAGTCTTCTTGGTGGCCATTACTTCTGCCAGGAGGATTTCAGAGGTACAGGCCCTGTGCACTGAGCCAAATTAATCATTCCTCACAACGGTAAAACTGAGCTCAGGACAAATAGGACATTTCTACCAAAGGTGGTTTCGGAGCTCCACCTAAACCAGTCCATTTCTCTGCCTGTCTTCTTTACTGAGAAATCCACTCCTGGTGAACAAAAGCTCCACAGCTTGGCTGTCAAAATAGCCCTCTTTTACTACATAGAGCA
Source organism: Neoceratodus forsteri (assembly GCA_016271365.2). Classification (NCBI taxonomy): domain Eukaryota; kingdom Metazoa; phylum Chordata; order Ceratodontiformes; family Ceratodontidae; genus Neoceratodus; species Neoceratodus forsteri. Next base: position 171,818,454 of record JADMNL010000025.1, read on the forward strand.
TACTAGGCAGTCCAGAGGCTCTTCCACTCAGTTGTCCCTCCCCTACAGGGATGTAGGTAAAGGAAGACCAGCTGCCAAGAGAACCATCTCCCGCTGGTTGGTCTCTTGTATTAAATTCTGCTATGAAAAGGCTGGTCATCAACCTCCCGTGGGGCTCAGAGCCCACTCCACTAGGGCCACTGCAGCCTCGGTGACAGCAGCAGGGGACATACCCCTTCTGGATGTCTGCAAAGCAGCTACCTGGAAATCTGTGCACACCTTTGTGAAACACTACAGTTTGGATGTGAAGACCAGTTCTGAAGCTAAATTTGGCAGGGGGGACGGCCGAGTGGCGCTGAGGTTGGGCTGGAGCGCCACACCTCGCGCCACGCCCGGCGACCGGGTTGAGGAACGAGCTCGCGGTGGCGAGAGGTGGTGAGAGAGAGGATCGAGCGTCCCAATGGATGCTTTCCTCTCTCAGGGGTGGGAACCAAGAACGCATCTGCGTTCTGCATCTCCCTTCGCAGCCGGTGGGAGCACTGACAACTGAAGGGGATGGAGGCGGCTCCGCTTGTTGGGATCGGGGAGGGCGTCGGCGGCGCATGAGAGGTCTGGTGTGTGTCAGCACGTCTTCTCTCGGGACGTACGTCCTAGCACTGGACGTCCCAGGGGTAGGGGATTACGAGGGAGAAAAAAGGAAAAATAACCTCTCTGGCAGCCCTAGATGAAATCCGCTCCGGATCCATCCTAGACCACCAAGAAAAGGACAGACCCCACTGTGCAGGAGGTAAGGGAAGGAGGCACTCTAGGGGCAGATCCAAGGGAGGTGGAGTGAGGTGGGAAGGAGTAGGATGGAAGGAGTGGGCTCCAGAGAGAGAGGAGGAGGAAAAACAGCAAGTAAAAAAAAAAAAAAAATTTGGCAGGGCGGTTCTGCAGAGCCTCTTCCCCAAGTAGGTTCTCTGCCCACCTCCCACATGGTACTGCTCAGTAATCTGCTATAGTTACTGATGCTAAAAGGACTCCTGGGGTAAGAAGAAAAAATTATTCACCGCAGTAACCTTCTTTCTTCCAAGGGGTCCTTTAGCATTAGTAATCTTTCACCCTTCCTCCCTGGTTCACCTGTCAGGAGAAGGGCTCTGTTATTAGATGTCTTACCAAATTTGTTTTTTTTTTTTCATTGATGAGTTTCTTACTCATGTTGTTGTTTTTCCATTTCCAGTTTTTGGAACATTTGCATGTTTTTTGAATCCTGTTGATTCATTTTCGGGGCATGTGCCCCCTTTTTTCCTTTGAAAAAATTCTGAAGCCCTTCAGGCTGCTCTCACTCAGCTCATTCCCCTCCTGTTTTTTGATTGGCTAATGCCCAAAGCTCATTTAAATAAAATTCTCTTAAAGGTATACCTCCAGGGCAGTTGCACCTAGCCAGCTAACTGGTATAGTTACTGATGCTAAAGGACCCCTTGGAAGAAAGAAGATTATTGTGGTTAGTAATTTTTTTCTTCAGGGTGTACAAAAGGGGGAACCCTGAATCCAGTGGTGGGAAATATAAAAATAAAAGAGCCTTAGAGCAGGCACTGGAAATGGTGTCTGCCCAAAATGTGGCAGTTTTTCCTTGCAGTCCAAGCCATGGGAAATTTGGATAAATGCCTGCCACCCCCTCTCAGGCTCTGGCTCCAACCTATCTGCCTGTGCAGGAGGATGAGGAAGAAGAATATTATGTGCTGTGGAGGAAGGTGACCCCGTGGAGTTAGAGGACACACCTGAGCAACCTTGTTGAACACCCTCAAAGGCAGATTAAGGCCTACACATCTTTCCTCATTTGTCAGACAAACTGTTGATACCCTCAACATCCCCCCCCACCACCACCACTAGAAACGGAGGATAAAGAGGATGCTGATTTTATGGACCTGCTGAGAGTAGCTCCACCAAGAAAGGATGTTCAAACCACATGAAGTCTTGCTGTATTCTGACTATTGCAGTTAGCCCCAGCACTCAAACTGCCCCGGAGAGAAGAGGGTTAATTTTATATGCAGAGCATAGAACGTTGAGCTGGAGCTTGGTTCAGACCTCTGTCTGCTGCACTTAGAAGCACAACCGTCAGATTCTTTACTCCGCCTAACTGAACAGTCGCTCCGGAGATTTCTCCTTTGCTCGCAGTTCAAAAGTCGGTTAAAGTCTTCAGTTTTGGCGATTATTTTTTCGCAAGTTTCGATTCAGATCTCTGTCTGTGGTACAGTAAGTACTAGGTAGTGAACTAGACATAGTAAACTTATGGAAATTGTAACAACTGATTTTCGACTGGTTCGGCTGAACCAGCCGTTTAGTGAATTACATATTCTGTCTTTGTTTTTAAACTTAGAGTGTGGTTACTGGTCCTTTTCGGTTTGAAAAAAAAAACACATTTTCTTGTGTTTTTTTCCAATACCTGTGACACGGTTAGAAACCGATAAGAGTGTCTTGCCTGGTTGTTTGCCATAAAAAGGGTAAGTTTGTGGTTAGGATGGCTATGTCTGAGAAACCCAAAAGAAAAACTGGGCCCACTGGGTTTCAACATTGCAGTGTGTGTGGGGAGGTCTTTGTTAAAGTTGATCCCCACACCACCTGTGTTTATTGTCTGGGGTTTGACCACCTCGATTCAGACTGCCAAATCTATAAAAAGTCTATCCTGGAAAAAAGATTACGTAGGCTTCAGGATAAGGAGGCCGTGAAGTCCGCTGACCCGGATGGCCAGCCCAGTTCGGTTCCGACCGAACCTGAGGGAGTGCCCTCTGACCAGGGCGATACTTCTTCGGGAAAGAGGAGAGCCAATCCTGAGGGATCGGTTCCTACAAAAAGACAAAGAAAAGAAAAATCGTCCAGTTCGGATCCAGAGACCCATTTTCCGACTGCCGAAGGGATTGCCAAAGCAATAAGGATTGTAGAATTGCTTTGCCCGGTTCCGTCTGATCCGGCACCTTCTGGCAGGCGCTCGGTTCGGTCGGTTCCTCCAGTTCAAGGTTATGCCTCTGAAGATTTTTATGAACCGGATTTGGAGGGGGATGAAGATTATGATGATGACGATGATGGGGAAGGTCTGGATGAGCACAATAAACCGGACATCTCCCCAGACAGTCCTTCTGGTGTTTCCCCTCCTAGGCTTTCTGAGTCCCCTTCCCACTACATGTTTTACAGGAAAGTGGCAGAAACCCTCCAGCTCTCTGTAGAGGAAGCTGTGGGGGAACAAGAGGAACCTGATTATGTGGAGATAATGGACATCCCGGAGTCCAAGAGACTGTCTATTCCCCTTCATAAGTCTTTTGGGAAACAGGCATAAAAGATTTTAAAAACTCCAAATTCTGTACCTCCTGTCAACAGAAGGATGGACAAAAGGTACACCTTATCAGGTTCAGGTACAGAGTACTTGTATCAACAATGCAGCCATGCTGGGGTTGTGCAGGCTGCAGCCTGTGATAAGGCTAATATACCCTTGGCTACACCCCCTCCCCCAGATAAAGACTCTAGGAAGCTGGATGCCATGGCAAAAAAAAAAACAGTACAGGGCATCTGCCTTGGGACTCAGACAGGCTAATTCTATTGTCTATGCAGCCAGATAGCAGAAGTCCAGGTGGGACACTGTACTGGCACTGGCTAAGCATGCCTCCCCCCAGCTAGCCTCAGAGCTGGAGGGGGGGGGGTGGCTGCTGATAGGATTGAGGCATCTAAGGTACAGTTCCATGCTGCTGTGGACTCCAATGATGTGTCATCTTGAGTCATGGCTACATCTGTGGCTCTTCAGAGAATAGCTTGGCTCAGATGTACTAGTCTCTCACAGGACACCCAGGCTAAGGCCATGGATTTCGCTGTGGTGGGTAATTCTCTGTTTGGGGGGCAGACAGAGAATTACATGAAAAAGATGGATGAGTATGGGACCACCTATAGGAGTGCACAGGCCAAGGAAAGGCAGGCAACTCCTCAAAGGCAGCAAGCTAGGGGCAGGGGCAAGCCTTTTCATAGGCCTTTCTACCAAGCACATGCCTCTTCTCCTTTTCCTTAGAGGGGGTTCTTCAGCGGGAGATGCAGAAGGGGGATGAGCAGGGCTGCATCCACCCCTCATCCTAGGGCTCCTGCCAAGCAGACACCCTGATGTGTCAGCCCGGGTCGACTCCTCTGGATGTCTGTTACCTCAGGCAAGTGGGTCCTGGAGGTGGTAAGCCAAAACAAAACCCCTGACAGTTTTGCCCAGGTTGCCCAACCTTTGCCATTGGGAGGAAGACTGGCACACTACTTCCTAGAATGGGTAAACATTAGCATAGATAAAAGGGTACTAGAAGTAGTGGGCTGGAGGTTTTGTCTGCACTTCACTTTCTAAGCCTGCAGAAATACAGAGGTTTTCCAGCTCACTCTCCCACAGAAAAAAGCCTGCTGGAAGTGGAAGAAAACTGTTAATATCAAAAAGCTGTAGAAAAAGTCCTTGCCTCCCAGTGGGGCAGGGGCCTATTTTCATGATACTTGCTGTCCCACAAGAAAAATGGGGAGTGGCAAGCCATTGTAGACCTCAGCTTTCTGGACAAGCATTTGAAATAAATTAAAATTTGAGATGGTCACACTAAGGGCAGTGATACCATCAGCGTGGCTCAGTTGGTAGCACATCCGCCTCTGGACTAGAAGGTCGTGGATTCTTGTCCCACACCAGGATTGGAGTTGCACCTATAATGCTGGCATCCGAGTGCAGTATTGGGGGGTGCTGTACTGCTGGGGTGTGCTGTCCTTCGGATGAGATGTTAAACCGAGGTCCCTTCTAGCCATCCTGGTGTTGTCCTGCTGGGTGTCCAGGTGGAAGTAAAAGAACCCAGGGCACTCTTTGCAAAGAGTAGGGGACATTCCCGATGTCCTGGCCAACATTCTCCTTCCTATAAACCAGTTCATGCAATTGTCCAGGCTGTGTGTGGGTGTTGATGTGCGATATGGCCGCCACTACACATTCAGTCACTTCACTACCAGTCTAGCACTGCTTGTAAAGTGCTTTGGGATACACTGTGTATGAAAAGCGCTATATAAATGCTGATTCTTCTTCTTCTTACTGAAAGGTAATTGGCTGGGATCCCTGGATATGAAAGATATCTGTTTTCATATCTCAGTTTGTCAGTCCCACAGAAAATGCCTCAGATTCAAGCTGGGGAACTGCCAGTACCAGTTCACAGCTGTCCCTTCAAGCCCCAGGAAATCTTACTGTATTCTGGCAAATGCAGTATGGTCTCACCATAGGACTGCCCTGGAGCTGAAATGGTTCATAGAACCTATGCAAATAGTGGAATGGTAGGCTAGAGCTCATTTTTCAAACCACTGTCCCAGGTTGCACTTCCTGCAACCGTCAGATTCTTTAGTCCTCTTGCCTCAGTAAGATGTCTCCGGAGAGCTCTCCTTCACTTACTTGAAGAAAATTTCTTTTCTCATTTTTTTTCGAAGTTCCGTTCAAGTATGTCGATTTTTAAAGCACTGTCCTTGGTCACAGGTAGACTTAGTCTAGATTAGTGTTGATCGGGTACGTTTTTTTGGTTCCTTATCGGTTCTTGTCAACTGTGAAGGAACTGATATTTCTTTTCAATTTCTGAGGTAATTCTCAGTATTTCTGCCTTTCTTTTGACTTACAAGGAAAATCGGTCTAACTTTGGTTAAATTTTACTGGGGTAACTCCGGTTGTTTTGGTTTTAACTGACCAAAAAAAAAAAATGAGTTTACAGGGTTTTTTGGCTGTCACAGACCAAGAAAAGAATGGGCCCTACAGATTTCCAGCATTGTACTGAGTGTGGGGAACCATTCACAAAAGCTGATCCTCATCTAATTTTGTTTTTTATCTGGGGTTTGACCACCTCAAGGAGGACTGTGACATTTGTAAAAACTTTCCGCAGTCGACGCTTGAGAGGCGACTTAAACGACTGCAGGACAAAATGTCTGAAAAAAGCCGCTGACCCGACCACAGAGAAACGGGCTCCTAGCCATAAGGAACCAGAGGAACAGCCCTCTAACAAGGTGGACAATTCCTCAGGGAAGAAATGGGCTGCGGATACTGCTGCTGAACTAGCAACCCCAGGTAAAAGAAAGAAAATGGAAAAACATTCAGTGCACGAACCGCAACCCAAAAAGACTCCAGTTCCAACCGCTGAAGAGATAGAAATGCTATGAAAATTATACAATCACTTCAACTGGTTACGGTTGAGAGACAGTTGCAGTCACAAACCTCTGGTTCTTCCTCGGTTCCTGGTTCACTGGAACGAGATGCAGAATCTTTTGGAGAGGATGAAGATGATGATGAGGACAAGGACTATGGAGAGTTAATTGAACCAGATATCTCTCCTGATCCCCACCGTCCTGATTCCTCTGACAATACATCCCACTTTGCTTTTATGAAGCAACTGGCTCAAACATTGGACCTCCCCACTCAGGAGTCCACCACTGATGCGGAGGAAGAACAGGACTACATGGAGATGATGGACATCCCAGTCTCCAAAAGACTACTATTGCCCATCCACAAGTCCTTGAAAAAACAGGTAATTAAGATATTGTAGGCACCCACTTCTGTGCCACCAGGTGATAGAAAGCTGGACAAGAAGTACTGGGTAGCTAAAGGAGGAGCTGAATTCCTCTTTAAGCACCCAAGTCATGAATGGGTGGTGCAGGCTGCTGCTTGTGATAAGGCTGGCACACCCTTGGCATCATACCCTCTGGACAAGAACTCTAGAAAAATAGATTCCATAGCTAAACAAGTTTACTTGGGGTCCTCTCTGGTTATCAGGCAAGCCTCCTATATGGTCTATGTTGCAAGATACCAGAAGACACTATGGAATACTGTTCTGGAGATAGCAAAGTCTGTTCTAGCCCCCATGGCAGCTGATTTAGAGGAGGCTGCAAAAAGGGGCATAGAAGCATCTAAAGCCCAGTTCAGGATGGCAGTAGACAACGACACTGCTGCCAGACAAATGGCTTCTTCAGTGTCACTCAGAAGGTTTGCTTGGCTAAGAACTAGTAACCTTTATTTTTTTCCCAATTATTTAACCAGGTGAGACACACTAAGCTGAAAGCTTGTTTACAAGTGCAACCTGGGAGCACGAGGAAATTAAGTGACTTGCTCAGGGTCACACAGTATGTAAGTGGGGGCTGTGGGATTCAAACCCAGGTCTCCAGATTTTCAGCTCAGAGCCTTAAACCACTGCGCCATACTGCCTCACACAGGACACACAATCAGAGGCCTTGGATTTTCCATGTGAGCCTACATCTCTGTTTGGGGAGCAAACAGAGGCTTACATGAAGAAAATGGATGGTTACAAAACTGCCTACAAAAGTGCTGCTGCCAAAGAAAGGGCATCTACACCCCAGAAGCACCCAGCTAGGGGTGGTAGAGGTAGGGCCCATTATAGGCCATTCTTTCAGCCTCAAGCCTTTCCCAAGTATCAACAGTAGAGGGGATATTTCAGGGGCAGGAGCAGGAGAAGCAGCAGCCGTACTAGCCCCAACACCCAGGCAACAGCCCAGGCCAAGCAGACACCCTGAGGTGTCTACTCGGTTCGTCTCCCCAACCTTAGTAGGGGGCAGGCTGGTCCACTACCTCCAAGAATGGCAGTCCATCACCACAAACGAGTGGGTCTTGGAGATAGTGGGCCAGGTCCTAGCTGTCAGCTTCAAGTTCATGCCAAAGCAGAGAGCAAGGGTCTTCAGACCCTCTACCCCATCAGAAACAACCCTGTTGGAGGGGGAAGTATCCAACCTCCTGTCTCAAAAGGCAGTTGAGCCAATTTCCCAGGAACAAAGGGGAAAAAAGTTATTTACTCAAGATACTTCCTCACAACAAAGAAAACTGGGAGTAGCAACCCATACTGGATCTTAGGCACCTAAACAGACATTTGTTGAAACCAAAGTTCAAAATGGTGACTCTAGCAACAGTCCTCCCAACTCTAAGGCAAGAGGATTGGCTGGCATCTCTGGACCTAAAGGATGCTTACTTCCGCAGTCCCACAGAAAATATCTCCGATTCAGACTGCCATCAGGCCATTATCAGTTCAAGGCAATGCCTTTCCGACTGACTTCTGCTCCAAGGGTGTTCACAAAGTGCTTAGCTGTGGTGGTGGTGGCACACCTAAGGAGACAGGGCATGGCAGTGTTACCCTATCTGGATGACTGGCTAGTCATAGGGTAATCACCATAACAGGTCAGGAAGGCCCTGACAGTCACTCAGAAGTGTCTGCATTCACTAGGGTTCCTAGTCAACTTGAAAAAGTCTGTGTTGGAGCCAGTACAGCTCCTGGAATTCATAAGAGCCGAACTGGACACTAAGAGGAAGGGCATTTCTTCCACTGATGAGTGGACAGCCTTTGGCAAGTACCTTCAAACTGCACAGTCTAAGGTCTGCAAGGCACTTCCTACAGTTGCTGAGTCACATGGCAGCTTCCACAGCAACAGTGTCAGGGGCCAGGTTTCAAATGAGAGACATTCAGTTTCATCTCAAGTTGCATTGGCTTCAAAAAGGGATTCGCTGTCAAAACTGGTGACAGTCCCAGGAACAATCTTTCAGGCATTACAGTGGTGGCTTGAAAGGGACAGCTTGAGACAGGGTGTACCATTCCTACAAGTAAATCCCTCCTTGGTGCTGACTACAGATGCTTCCCTTCTGGGATGGGAAGCACACTGCTCATGGCACATGGCTCAAGCAGGAGTCACTATTACATATAAATCTGCTAGAACTTGGGGCGGTCTTCCTGGGGGTCTAGTCCTTCGCCAGTATGCTGCAGGGACAAGTGGTACAGGTGAGAACAGACAACACAACCACTATGTACTACATAAACAAACAAGGAGGCACAAGGTCAACCCCTCTGTGCACGGAGGCCATGAGAATTTGGACTCTGGCATACTCCCTGGAGATTACCCTTTCAACAGTCCATCTACCAGGCAAGGACAATGTCCTGGCAGATGCTCTCAGCAGAATCAACCAGCAGAATCATCCAGAACCACCAAGAGTGGTCTCTAAACAAGCAGGTTCTGCAGATTGTCTTCAAAAGGTGGGGCACTCCAGAGGTGGACCTCTTTGCAGCCCCAGATAACATCCAGCTACCCCAGTTTTGCTGCAGACCTCCTGTGAGGGGCACAGTCCCTCTGGATGCACTACTGCCGAATTGGACAGGGAAGTTTCTGTATGCCTTTCCTCCCTTTCCACTGTTGCTAAGGGTCCTGAACAAGCTCAGATCCCAGTCAGCGACAATGATCCTCATTGCTCCAGACTGGGCCAGGCAACCCTGGTACTCCCTGGTTCTAGCTCTGTCTGTAGCCAAGCCGATCAGCCTCCCCAGGAAATACTACTTACTGACCTCCTCCCAGGGCAGGATCCTATACCCCAACCTCCAGTCCCACAGGCTCAAGGCCTGGCTCTTGAGGACTTAGAGTATGCTAACTGACATCTCTCGGAAGGGGTCATGGAGGTCCACAGGGTTTCTAGAAAATCCTTCACTAGGAAGACCTACATATCCAAGTGGAAGAGGTTCTTCATTTGGTGCCAGAGTAAAAATGTGGACCACACTCAGGCGGCCTTGCCAGTGATCTTGGATTACCTGACCCACGTTCATTCCCTTGGTCTAAGACCATCCACTCTGAAAGTGCACTTGGCAGCTGCCTCTGCTCATCTGTCAGCAGGCAAGGAATCATCCCTGGTGTCGAACCTAGTATTCAGACAGTTCTTCAAGGGGCTGCTGCATTTGCATCTCCCACACAGGAATCCCACCCCTGTGGGATCTCACTATTTGCATTACGCAGCCACCTTTTGAGCCTATGTCCTCAGCAGATCTCAAGTATGTAACCTGGAAAATGGTGTTCCTGGTGGCATTTACCTCGGCCAGGAGGATTAGTGAGCTCCAGGCTTTATCCATAGAGACTGACTACATTGCATTCCACAGAGACAAGGTTTTCCTCAGGACTAACAGGAAATTTCTCCCCAAGGTGGTATCTGATTTACACCCTAATCAGTCCATTACACGGCCAGTCTTTTTCACTGACCATTCCACTTCAGGGGAACGTAGGCTGCATAGCCTAGATGTTAAAAGGGCAATCAGCTACTACCTAGACCACACAAAGGGTCATGGGGGGGCAGTACCCCACTCTTCTTGACCTATGGGGAAGTGAGAAAAGGCAAACCAGCCACAAAAAGGTTCATTGCACAGTGGATTGTTGCCCCTGTCCAATTTTGTTATGACAAAGTGGGCAAATGGCCTCCAGTGGGTCTTAGAGCCCATTCTACTAGGGGAACAGCTGCTTCCATAGCAGCCTCAAGAGACATTCCTCTGTTGGAAATATGTAAAGCAGCTACCTGGAAAACTGTTCACACATTCACCAAGCATTATTGCTGGCCTGGATACCTAGGCCAGAAGCGATGCCAGGTTTGGTGCAGCAATACTGCAGAGCTTATTTCCTAAATAGGTTCTCTGCTCACCTCCAAAGGTACTGCTTGGGTAGTCTGCATTTGTCAGAATACAGTAAGAGTTCCTGTGACTTGAAGAAAAAATTAATTACCATCAAAATCCTGTTTCTTCCAAGGGAATCTTTCTGTATTCTGGGCTCCCACCCTACCTCCCCTACTAGAACCTAGTGGACACTGCATTTCGGCTGTCTATATCTTATGGCAAACCTGTTGGCATAGTTGTTCTTTTCTTGGGCATCTGTTACCTGAGTCTTAGAGATGTCCCTGTTGTTTGAAAGGGAGGGGGTTGTTCTGAAAAGGGGGTTTGAGTTTCATATTAGAATAGTTTAGCATTGGGGGTCGGCCGGGGAGGAGAAGGATGGAGCGCCCAACGGCTGCTCTCCTTCTCCGGGGGGTTCTCTGCAGGTTCCCGCCACAATACCGCCATCTGGTGGAGCCTGGTGGTAGGTGTGGTGAGTTGGAGCAGCAGTAAGGGGATTGGGTAGATGTCGGCAGGGGCCAGAGCAGGAGGCACATCTCAGCGCGCCTCCTAGCTCACTGTCCCCATTGCACGCCGACATCTAGGAGAACAGGGAAAACACCTCAGTCTCTCCTGAGGCAGGCACCCACCCTCGTGTCTCTCGGGCTTACCCAGACCCCGCTGTACAGGGATCCATGATTCAGTGTGCTGGGTTCTGGGAGGTAGGCAGGATGGGGTCTTCCTCACCCGCCTGGGGTGTTATCCGGTACCTAGGTTAGTGGATCTACAGGTACTGTAGGGGCAGATCGCGGCGAGACCAGAGGGGGAGTGTAGCTAGTGGATGTCTGAGAGAGTGGAGAAAGGAGGTAGTAGGAGGATAAATACAAGGTTAAAAAAAAAAAGTATAGTTTGGTTAGTTTATTTGCTGCATGCTAGATGGAAGAAAGATGGCCGCCAGACTGGGCGCGCTGTAAACTCACTCCATGGTATTCAGGTGTTTTGAGCACTGCTCTGGCGTTTTGGAGCGTTTTTGGAGTGTTCTTAACTGGATTAATATCTCTGTTTTGAGTTGACATTTATTAGGTGTAGCATGGCTTGATGCGTTGTTTCGCTACAGCTCACCTTCAGGCGGAGTTTCAGGAGTTTGAGACTCTGGCCTTGGCTATCGCTAGGGATAGTGTTCGGGTCCCCGTGTTGGGAGATCCTGCTTGCTGGTGGACTTTGCCTTTCTGTGTGAAGGCTTCGACTCACTGTCTAGTGTGGGAGAACCTGGTCTGTCGTCCTCTTTAGGAGGGCTTTGGTTTGATTGCATACGTTGCTCTGGACTGATTTCCTGTGTGGCTGGTCTGGTTGGGTGCTTGAGTTGCTGGGAGAAGGAATCGTTTTCATGTTATCCCATTGGCTGGAAAGGACGAAGGATTTGCGAGCTGATAGTGGGGCTTGTTTTAGGTTCCACTGGTGCAGTCCCGATTGGTCTGGTGGTTGGTGTGCTTGTCCACAGTGTCACAGGAGTTCTTGCTCACGTTCACCAGGGAGTTGGTGTCGAGGGCTGGACCCTAGGTTTCTCTGGGGAGCCTATCGGATGGTGGGCACTACCAGGGATCTCTGGGGTGGCTACTGAGGCTGGCCGCCGTCCGCTGGGGTGTTACCGGGCTGCACTAGTTCTAGACTGGTGCTGGATCCTGAGTTGGAAGAGGCCTTTGGATGAAAGCGTATCCTGCTATTCGTGGATTTCCTCCTCCTATTTCTGATTTGGAATTACGGTCAGATTGTTCTTTTTGTTTGACAGTGTGATATACTAGTGTGTGATCTTGAAGAAACTCTCAAGTGGAGCTACTTCTAGACTTTGTGTCCACGTCTGGTCCAATTTCAATTGGATTTATGGTGGCTCAGTCATCATTAGATTCTGCAAAAATAATTTTTTCTAGAGGCAGTGAGAGAACATTGATGAATACATCTAACATATTTATGTGGCAGTGAGAGGGCCACTTCTGGTTATTTTTGCAAGGGTTAGGTGAGAGCTTCCCTTGTTCAAACTGTAAACCATATTATCCGAACATTAATACCTCTACTCAAACTTTAAATAACCTGGCATGTGACATTATATCAGTTTTTTTGGGCACTAATAACTTAGAGCTGTATTCTGTTCTAATTTTGTTTGTCTGACCGGGGTTTTAAATCTAGGAGGGTTGGGATTGTTATGGGTTAATTTTTGGGGTGGGTATGTTCCCTGCTTAGTTTTATTACTTTTAGAAATCTGTATTATGTTTATGTTAAACAAAATAGTATTGCTGGTTTTTAAACCTTGGAGAATATGTGTTGGGACCAGTCTCTGTGGACAGGCGCTTCTCCCCTCAGGTTGAGGACCCAGCCCTTTGACTGCTCCCCATTGAAACCCGGGGTATATACTCGTTGTCATGCCTTGAGAATTGCCACGTGGGGAAGAGAAGGGAGGCGGTTCACTCCACCTATGAGGAGGAAGCGGAGGCGGAGGAGTGGTGGTCTAGGAGACACCCTGAGGTGAATGGGCCCAGGATAGGGGTTCACAATACCTGGTTCCCATACCCAAGGGTTCCATTGATAATGGGCAAGTGGTCCGTTCCTCCACAGTCTCTCATCCAACCCGGGCGGTGTTATGCAATGCCAGGTCTATAAAAAACAAGACTGCAAATATTGCTGATCTTGTTGAGTCATCTGACCTGGCTTGCATCACTGAGACCAGGCTGGGTGGGAATACTGGTCCCATATTGGAGTCAGCTATTCCAGCCATGTACTTGGTGATACACCGCCCGAGATTGGATCGGGGGTTGCTATCTGTTTTAAATCGAAGTTGGGCCTTGTGGAAGTTCCAGTGGTGACTCCCAGATCCTTTGAGTGCATCATGGGTGCAGGTGTGGGCAGCAGAATTCTTCTCATTTATCGTCCACCCGGTGACGAGAAAGTTTTTCTGCAGGAAGTTGCAGACTTCTTTGTCGATCTGGTGTTGGAGCTCTCCAGGTGGTTGGTCCTGGGGGACTTCAGTGCCTGGGTTGACAACGAACTTTCGCTTTTTGGCCAAAACTTCCTCCAACTGATGATTTCGTTGAGCTTCACACAGGTTGTTACCGCTGCTACCCATATTCAGGGTCACTCCTTGGATCTGGTGTTCACCCTGGGGATGGAGATCTCTGGACTAGTGGTGGAACCAGTCGGGTGGTCTGACCATCACTCCATAAGGTTCAATTTCGCGGCCCCCCCTTTGAGACCAACCCTTTTGGAGATGGTCCAGTACAGTCCTTTGAGGGGAGTTACCCGTGTGGGTCTGATGACGGTGCTGGACCTATCGAGTTGGCTTGTGGAGTGCATGGATCCAGATGTCTTATGTATTACACTATAATAATATGGTGTTGAGGGCTCTGGATTCCATAGCTCCTGTCTGTGTTCGACGCTCTCCCTCCGCCCTCGGTCCCCTTGGTTTGATGGGAAGTTGAGGGAGTTGAGGAGGGTTGGGAGAAGATTGGAACGTTGATGGCGGAAATCTGGTCTGGAAGATGACAGGCTTAGATTGATGGCCCATTATATGGACTATCAATCAGAAATCTCCCATAAGAAGATAGAGTTCCTGTCCAGGGAGATAGCTGCATGAAGGAGTCGACCAGCTCAGCTCTTCCAGACCATGGACAGATTGTGCAATCCAACCTGTCTGCGGGGTCGGCGACCTTTTTCACAAATAAAGTGTGATGAGTTTGCTCGGTTCTTTGATGATAAGGTGTCATCGATCAGGTCAGAGATCTGCAGTTTGTGTTCAAATGAGCACGGCGGTGGTCAATGTGAGGTTACAGGCCCTAGATCTGTCTGGATGGTTTTGGACCGGCCAGCGATCCTGGATATCATGAAGATTGTCCAGAGCTTGCGACCGACTTACTGTAGTATGGATCCTGGTCCTACATGCCTCCTTGTGGGGTGTATGGATGTGATCGGACCAATCCTTGCTGAGATAGTCTGGTGCTCTTTGGACCAAGGGGTGTTTCCAGAATCTCTAAAAGAGGCTACTGTGACACCCCTTTTGAAGAAAGCTTCCCTTGACCCAGACTGTCTCGCTAACTACAGACCGATCTCTAGCCCGTCCTTTTTGGGAAAGGTTATTGAGAAAGTAGTCGCGTTGCAGCTCGAGGACTTTCTTATCACCCATGAAATCTATGATCCTCTCCAGTCCTGTTTCAGGAAGAGGCATAGTACCGAGATGGCATTGGTTCGGGTACTTAATGATCTCCTAATAGCGAGAGATCAGAGGAGCCGTTCGATCTTGGTTCTCCTCGATCTCTCTGCAGCATTTGATACCGTGGACCATGGGATGCTGCTAGAACGCCTTCGGCTGTTCTGTGGACTGTCGGGGATAGTACTCAGATGGTTTCAATCTTTCCTCATGGGCAGAACTCAGAGGGTAGTATCAGGAATTTTTTCCTCAGCTCCCTTTGCTCTGTCCTGTGGGGTGCCGCAGGGTTCTGTGCTTTCCCCCATGTTGTTCACGGTGTATATGCTGCCATTGGGGGACATTATAAGGCGTTATGGGCTGAGCACTGCTACGCAGATGATACTCAGCTCTATATGTCCTTTGTATCCGAACAAAATGATGCTTTATCGGTCTTTAACAACTGCCTCGCTGAGATTCAGGGCTGGATGAGTGCTAACTGGTTAAGACTAAATCCGGATAAGACCGAGGTGCTGGTGGTGGACTCAGGTCACCGTGTGGAGAAGTTGTCTCCTGGACTTTCCTCCGGCCTTGTACTGGGGATAAACAGTTGAGACCTTCTGAACAGGTGCGAAATCTGGGCATAATTTTTGACGGTGAGCTGACACTGAAGGCACAGGTGTCAGCCATTGTCAAGTCCTCTTTTTACCATCTGAGGAATATTGCCCGGATAAAACACCTTGTTCCACATGATGACCTTCCTGTATTAGTCCATGCCTTTGTTTCCTCGCATGTTGATTACTGCAATGCTCTATATCTAGGGTTGCCATGGGTGGATCTCCATCGCCTGCAGCTGGTGCAGAATGCGGCGGCCAGGTTGTTGATGGGACTCCCAAGAACTTGCCATATCACACCTGTGCTGGCTGCCAGTGCGATGGACCCAACACGGTCAGGGACCGGACTACTTGCAAGATCTCCTACGGCCTTACCACCCTCTTCGCTCGCTCCGCTCTGCCGATGAGGGATTGCTAGAGGTTCCCAGGGTTTGTCTGCAATCATCTGGGGCTAGAGCCTTTCTTTTGTGCCCCCAACCCTGTGGAATTCTCTACCTGTCCGGATTCTAGCGTGCCAGTCCATTAGAGCACCAAGGCTTTAAAAGTTATTTATTTGAGAAAGCCTTTGATTAGGCCAACCTATTGTTTTTTAATTGTTTTTAAATGTATATTTATTGTTGGCTGTTTTATCTGTATTGTATTTGCGCTTTGATAATTTTGAAAAGCGCTTTATAAATAAAATTTGATTTGATGTGATTTGATTATTTTTAGCTTATGCATGCTTTGTAAAAATCTAATGGTTGCAGGAAGTGCAACCAGGGATAGTGGTTTGAAAACTGAGCTCAAACCTAGCATTCAACTATTTGCATAGGTTCTATTAACCATTTCAGCTCTGGGGCAGTCCTATGGCGAGACCATACTGCATTTGTCAGAATACAGTAAGATTCCCTTAGAAGAAACAAGATTACTATGATAAGTAATTTTCCATTTGATCTCACCTCAGCTAAAAGGGTTTTCATGAAGTGCCTAGTTGTGCTGGCAGCACATCTGAGAAAACAAAGTGTGGTGGTTTTCCCCTACCTGAATGACTGTCTAGTCTCTGGGAAAACAGAACAAGAGACAAGGTGCTTGGTTCACATGTTAAAAAGCACCTGGGAGAATCTGGGGTTCTTGATAAACCTGCAGAAGTCTCAGCTAGAGCCTGTTCAAGTACAGGGCTTCATAGGAGCAGAGTTAAACACCCTGCAGGAGAAAGCTTTCCTCCCTCAGGCCAGAGTTACAGCTTCGATAGCAACAGTAGAATCTTTCTGAGCAGGTCAGCCAAGACCTTCAAGAGACTTCTACAGTTACTAGGGCACATGGCTACATTCATAGCTGTGGTTCCATGGGCCAGATTCCAAATGAGAGGTGCACTGTACCACTTAAGGGGAAACTGGTAACAAAGATGTGATCCACTTTCAAAAGAAATCGCAGTAATGAAAGCACTAGTGGAATCATTAATGTGGTGGAAGGAAGAAAGCAAGCTCAGAAAGGGCATTTCCTTTCTTAAGCAATCAACAAGTATTCTTACTATGGATGCCTCACTCCTGGGGTGGGTACCCACCTCCAGGACCTCACAGTGAGAGGCACATGAAGCCCACTGGAGTCACTGGAACACATAAACCTCCTGAAGCTCAAAGCAGTACTGCTAGCAATGTACTCTTTCTCCTCCCAGCTACAGGGTCAGTCTGTCTAAATCAGGACAGACACCACCACAGTAATTTACTACATAAACAAACAGGGAGGAACAAGATCCTTGAAACTGTGTACAGAGGCAATGAGTATTTGGTTGTCCTGGCATATTCCTTAGAAGCAAACCTATTTAGGCTGGCCTGGTGGTGCTGAGTGTTGAGGCGCTGAACGCCCCACCTCGTGCCATGTTGGCGACCCGGGTTCTGGAACAAGCCTGGGTCATCGGGGGGGGAGGCTGGGAGATGGATTGAGCAGCTATAAAGCAGCTCTCTCTCCTCCTGGGTGGGGACCCAGCTGCGCCCGCTGCAAGACTGCCCCGGTGGAGGCCTGGAGATGGTGCTTTCAGGGGTGATTAGATTAGAGAAGGTGCTGTGGGTTGCTGCGTGCACATGCCACCGCTGCAAGGCGGGGAGAAATAGTAAAGGTGGGCGGCGGGCTCGATACCGCAGCACCGTATCAGCCCCCAGAGTCTAGATGTTGGTCTCAGGGGAGGCGCCCTTCACCTCGGCCCTGCCACCGGGGTAACCCATGGGATTGCAGAGAGGGTCAGGTGGGAAACACAGAGGTCTGAGACTGAACCCCTGCCTGCAAGTTTCACTATATACCCCCCATCACCAAGTAGGTGGGAGGTGGCGGCGAGGGGTGAAATAACTGGAAAGAAAAAGATAGAATGTCCTGGCAGATTTCCAAGCGGAATCAGCCAGGGAAATCACGAATGGGCCTTAAACCAGCAAGTTCTGGTCACAGGATTCAGAAAGTGGGGCACTCCCAATATAGACTTGTTGACGAATTGGGAGAACTGTCAGCTGCCGCAGCTTTGTTACAGACCATCAGCCAGAGGAACAGTTCTAGAGGGCCCCTTGGTACTGGACAGGGAAGTTTCTATATGCCTTCCCACCATTTCCATTCATTCAGAAAGTACTTCTGAAACCCAGGAGGGAACCTGCAACAGTGATCATATCATCTCCAGACTGGGCCAGACAGGTATGGTACTTGATGCTTCTGGCTCCGTCTTGACAGGAGTCCAGTCAGCCTTTCACTCAGCCATAGTCCATTGACTTTATCCCAGGGAGAATAGCATTTCCGAACCCCAGAACCCAATGCCTGAGGGCATGGTTCTTGAGTTAGAAGTTTCTGGATTGGATCTCTCAGAAGTCCTGAAGGTACTTAAGGTTTTAAGGAAACCCACTACCAGGAAATCTTATTCCATTAAATGGAAAAGATTTTCTTACTGGTGTGCCCCCAGAAAAATAAACCTAGCAGAGGGAGGGCTGCTATAATTCTACAATGCCTAGTACATCTATAATCATCAGGCCTGTGGCCTTCAACTTTAAAGGTGCACGTAGCACCAGTATCAGCATACATAGCAGCTGGCAAGGGAAAGTCTTTGCCTCACAACCCATTTTTCAAAAGATTTTTTAAAGGCTTTAGCCACTTTTACCTACCGGATAGGGACCCCAACCCACCCTGGGACCTCAGCAACTCCCTCTGAGCCTATGGAAACTGCTAACCTGAAGTATGCCACATGGAAAACCATATTCCTGGTTGCAGTGACCTCCGTTAGGAGGGTGAGTGAATTGCAAGCCCTCTGCATGTAGCCAAAGTACCTAATGATATGCAGGGATGAAGTAGTTCTTAGAACCAACAGAAAATTCCTGCCTAATGTGATATCTGAATTCCACCTGAATCAGTCAGTGACACTCCCTGTACTCTATCCAGAACATTCTAGTCCAGGTGAGGGAAAGTTACATAGTTTGGACCTAAAGTGAGTCCTGACTGTCTACATGGACCAGGCAAAAGATTTCAAGTTCCACAGTGACTGGACAAAAAATGTCCAGGGGATCCTGGTAATTGGAGGAAGGGGACAACCTAGTTCTAGAAGGCTTGAAGAAGCCAAGTACGTGTGCACATGTGGGTAGACTAGATGGTTATAGTTTTATCTCACTGTCAACATTTATGTATTCCAGAGATGCCGCGATGGACTGAGTTGGGCAAATAAACAATAGGTTAGCTGCATGATTTGGTCTAACCAAAGGAAATTTTTTTTTTTTTGCAAACTACACCAAATCAGGAATTTCAACTAGGACCAGTTAATGCAACAGTATAATTACCCTGTAGTTACATCATTGTTACATGCAACTACATTGCAGTAGCAGTACAATTACACTGTAACTACACTCTAAATATAACGACTCATAAACCTATTGTTTATTTGCCCTGCTCAGTCTATCCTTGGTTGTCTTATAGATACATGGATGTTGACGGCAGATAAGGGCTCCATCCTTGGGCCCCAAATTTTTCAATGTTTCTAAATTCTGCCCCTGAGATATGTATATCCACTGAGCTCATCCTGTCTGCTGACAGTGCTGTCCTGTATGATACAGAAAGAGAGCTCTCAAATTTAAATGGGTTTATCCAAGCAAAGTAGCAAACTTTAATAGGCTTCAGACATGGTCATCTTCACAGAAACTTCTCTTCAGTGCAAAAAGCAACTAAGACCATAGTGTTTATAGGGTCAAGGGAATCTATGGACTCTGGCTACAAGATCACTGATCTTAAAGGTGAAAATACTGAACCGGTTAAACACTTCAAATATTTTGGCATTACCCTGGATTGCATGCTGTTCTTTGAACACTATGGCAGTCTTCTGAAAAAACTTTGCACTGAAGGCTTGGCCTGTTATACAGAGTTAGACGATTTCTTGTCTTGAAGTCTAAAAACCTACTATCACAGTGTCTACTCTTCACCTTAATGGATTATGAGTCATTAGCATAATCTTCAACTTCAGATAAAATGAAGCTGTCATTGTAACCTTGAGGTTAGAGTAATGAGCTGTGAATGAGCTTGGTGCATCCAGCAGACCTGGATTTGATTTCCACAACCTTCACCTGCATACTATCTGACCCTGAGCAATTGACACTCTCCCCCGCTGTTCCTGGGTCACCGTTGAAAACAGGCCTTGTACCTAGTGGGCCTTACCTGGTTGCCAAAGAATAAAGAAAAAAAAAAGTGAAGTCCTCTCCAAAGTAAAAGTTTCTTACAACAGTATAGCCAGATTTGTGACACGTCTTCAAGGAGATGCCACAATTGTCAGTTGTATAAAACCTTCGATTACCTTTCAGTGGAATATAGATTCAGTTACCACACAGTTATGTTGTTGCATAAAACTGTGCTTGGTTTAATACCTGCCTGTTTATCTTAAAACTTTCAAAAAGCCACCAATTCATATGGAACTAGATCATGGGGAAGATTTATTTTTAAAATTCCTTTTTTCATTTCCTCTCGGGGCCAGAATGTTATGTTTAAATTCCTTTTTTCACTTTCATTCAGGGCCAGACTTTACTTGTATTAAGATCAACATCCTTTTATAACAGTTAACTATTTGATGTTTCTAATTGTAACAAACTTTCATTGTTTAAAAATAAGCTTAAGAAAAACTTTAATGCATCTGTTAAGGTTGAAATGCAAAGCTTGAAAGACAGGAAATTAAAAATAAGGGTTCAAAGTCTCAGGAGTTGGGAAAATGGTGGTATGATGTTCCTTGGGGTTTGAACGATCATGCAACACACAGTTGGTGTTACCCCAATATCAGCACTCTCTATGCAAGTGTTGCTGTATCACTTGAAAACATTACTTAAGTGTAGCAAATAAGCAACATAAAGTTATTTTTCAAAAATTGGGGGTTTCAGATGAATGGAGAACTTGCAGAGCACAGAAGCTGGTGGTAGCCATCTTGCTGCACTGTCTCTACAATCACATGATCTGCATACAGCACTCCCAGATTTACGGGGAACCCCATATTTAATGGAGTTTTACTATCAAACATGGGGTATGGGGCAGAAAAACAAATCTGGGGCTTTCTCACAGGGATTCAGCTTTAGCTACGGAACTCTATGTGGTATCGGCACCCTCTCCAAGTAAAATCACCACCCATTCTCTTATTTGCACCCATTGTGTTTCGGTTTGTACTGGACTGACTAGCCAATGTAAGCGTGAGTCCGAATGGCCACAGCACCGATAAGGTACTTGAATTTTGGCAGGATTCACACTGCCAGCACTATAAATCTTGATATGCTGAGCGGGAGATGGTTGCTTGATCAGTCCTCTCAGCTCGGCACCTTAACAGCATCTCCAACAGCAGTCTGGCTCAGCGGCAGGCTAAGTTGCGTTCAGGATTGGTAGTCAGGTCTCACCTCTGGGGACACAGAGATTTTTTAAGTTAACTGTTTTTAAATACCATCCCCTAAGTTCTGTACAAAACACTTCCACAGTGGCAGATAGTTACCAGCTGTTTGTTCCTTGGGACCGTGGACAGGAACAGAAGTTAATTTAGAAAGCTTAGGTTTAAAATAATAATAAATAATTTAAAAAAATCCTCCACAGTAGTTCATTCCTCAGGATCCGTGCTGGACCAGTATTAACTTAACAGCTGCCCTCTTGGAGTTCTGTTGGACCTCAGTGTGAATACAATGATAGCAACAAGGTAAAAAAAAAAAAAACTAATCCAACACAGTGATTTTTTTTGTAGATATTTGATAATAATTTCCTAGTATGGGTATGTCATATTGTAAAAAAAATCCATGGTGCAGATGACAGTCTGTTTTACCTGAAACTGAGTACACTTGTAACCAACAAAGGAAGATGCATGATAAGGCTGATTAGCTTGAATCACTAAACCTTCATCATGAGACTATCATAAGCCAATTCCTGCTGCTGTGCATTGTGGTCATTTTGGCTCAGCTGACAACCAGAGTATATCCTCTGTATATTATATACAGATCCAAACACAAGCTTATTAAAAATGATAAATCATAAACTGGAAGAAAAAAAAGATTTGTCAATTAAACACATAGTAAGATTTCTGAAAACAAACACGATGCTTAACTGGCAAAAACATCTGTAGACTTTTGTCTCTGCCATAAATAAACTTTTTTTTTTTCTGGAACATTACATTTCAAAATAAATGTGCTATATCATTCTTTCTTATCACAGTATAACTGCACTTAGAAAGCGAACCTTCCTATTACCTAGGGTTACCCTGTGAATTCTAAACGAATTGCAGTATCAAATGCCACAAGCACCAAGGACTGTGTTGAACTGTTTTTTTTTTTCTGCAGAACAGTTGGCAAGTGTATAATTCATCTCTTGATCTCTACAATACCAGCTTTGAAAAATATATTAATGTAATAAATATCTTTCATTGAAAAGTTATCATTTGTGTCTCTGTTTCAGACACTTAGAGGAAATTAAGTGCATTGTCTAATGTTTTGTTAAGTTGCTGTGTTTAAGTGATCTAATTGAATTTAAGTTGCAGTCTCCCTGTTTATACACTAATTAGTAATGAAAGTGCACTGTCCCTTTGCAGGCTACTATATAGTATATGGAATACTGTGCATTAAACTTTCTTTTCTTCTTTTTTTTAATATAAGAGCAAATTACTGTTGCTTGTATGTGAAGGCTAAGAATTAATTCATTCCCTGCAAAAAATGTGACAATCCACCACAATCAGCCAGGTTTATAAATCTTTTGGTGTTAAACATAGCACTTGGCAGTTTTGTTCAGTGGCTGTGGGTGCAGTACAGTACTTCCTTTTCAAGGTTCATAACTGCATTATTCTCTGACCATTGTGCACACATATGAGAGAAGGTGGAGGTGTAGCTATTGGGCTGTATTTGAATATGTGTGGCTGACTGCCTGCTAGCATTTCAGAGCATGATATATATATAGCAGTGTGCAGTGACCACTATTTATGGAACAAATACAAACATAACAGAGAAAGAAGTAAGTGCCTCAGCTGGGCCTTGGTTCAAGTCCCAGCTGAGGGACTTACTTCCTTCCTAAATATGTTTGTATGTGTTCCATAAATATGCATACCACACTCCTGTCTGATTATAATAAGTAATTATTTGTGTGGTCACTGGGTTGTGCATTTGAGAAAGAGTAATGTTCTCATGGACGGCCCAGTTTCCAGTTGTCTCAGTGACACAGCTGATTAGTGCAATTGGAATGGTATTCCGGGTGGCCAGGCTTGGGCTCAAGTCCCAGCTGAGGCACTTACTTCTTTTCTCCTATGTTTGTATGTGTTCCATAAATATGCATACACTGCACCCTATGAGGTTGTAATAAGTAATTATTTGTGTGCCACTGGGTTATGCATTTGGGAAATGTGCTCTGGGATGGCCAAGTTTCCAGTTGTCTCAGTGGCACAGCTGGTTAGTGCAATCAGAACGGTATTCCGGGCAGCCTCGGTTCAATGCCCAGCTGAGGCACTTACTTCTTTCTGTCCTATGTTTTGTATGTCTGCCAATGAATGTCTTAGCACTTACCCCAGGATTTCATCCCTGAGCATCATCTTGGATGTTATGTTATTTGATGGTGGGTTGGGTTGGGTTGTTTCTGCAAGTTCTGTCATTAGACTGTATATCTCAGAGGCTGTACTTATGGTGTGCTGATAATTTTAAAATGACAGTCCAGAGGTGGCTTTTTTGGAAGGATCACTGCAGGCAGAAGTATCAGGATAAGGAGAATAAAGAGGTTGTGGGATTTTGCTGTACCACTGAACAGATCATTTTTTCTTCCTCTCTCACTGTATAGATCTGCACCAGAGCTAATGTGGGTAGGCAGGTAGGGTATTTCTGTGTTGGGCCAAGTCACTGGCATGGGGGTGGTCAACTGATCTGAATCCCATGATGCTTCCAAGACTAGGGCTGGGTGCTTGATTTTTTTCAAATGCTGCTAAACTGCATAAGACTCCTGAGGAGAAAGCGTATTGTATTTTTCAAGGTGGTGATGAGGTGAACCTTCAAGCCATTACTTTAACTAACTTGATGCTCAGTTCTAGTGGGGAAAATGTTTTGGATATGAAAGTACAAGACAATGCAGAGATGAAAGCTAACTACTTTGGCATACCATTTTAACAAATGGACTTTTAAGCCTTGCTACTTTTAGTATGAATTATGTGGCACTGACTTGTTGTTTTATATAGTGGTATAGTAGTCAGATATGTCCCAGAAATTATCTGGATATTTTATTGCTAGCTGTACTGGAAATCCATTGGAATTAATGGGAGTTTCCTGAGAGATATCATACTGGGTCTTATCTCTTGCTGCCATCTAACACTATAAAATAAGAATTGGTTAGTAGAAGAAATGCAATGGGTATTCATACCCAGTCTCCCAGAATGCAACACTATTTCCTCTGTATCTAACCTTGCTTAGCACTTGACTTTTGAAAAGTTTTCCAGACTAACTCAGCTGCATGGTGCACTTTCTGAAATGTATATTCATAACTCCACCACTACTATATGTGTGCAGTTCAGTGGAGTGCAGCACTCTACAAGGTTGATCAAACAGTAGAGTTAATGAGGAAAAACATCTGCTTAGTTTCTGTTTGTCAGTATCTGCTAAGTATGTCTGCATTATCAGTCTCTTATCTGTCCAGTTTCCTGAACAGACAGTTGAACATTCATGCAGTTCAGTCACTCAGAAATGTTCATTTGGGCATTGCAAGGTTGGGGGTTATAAATTAAGCTTTGGCAGCACACATATGCTAGGAATTACAGTACTCCTACTAATTCCAGCACAAGGCCATTCCATTTACCACAAGCTCACTGTTTGAGAACTTGGATAGAGAAGTAAACTTATTTATAAAAGTATATATGAGAAGCAGCATGCCATGGTCTACTACTGATTACAGCAGTGCGGCTCCAGGCCCACTAGAGCCAAGCACTCTTTGTGACCTTTGGAAACTTGGTCTCTTTATATCTCATTGGCCCAGCAACCCCCCTTGCTTTAGAAATAGATCAAATGAGACATTGCAGTTAAATTTCACTTCAACTGGACTGTCCTGTACATTGTAAAAAAAAACAGGTTGGTGCCTCAAAGCTGCATTACTGCCAACAGGGTATGTGCAGGGATTAGTTATATTCAATGTAATTTTCTTCTCCTTTCTTGTATTCACAATTGCCCTCTAACAATTGATAGCACCACATCTGTACCCTTTCTCCACCAGAGAGGAGTGGCAAGCAGCTGCTTTCACAGCCCACCCCAATCCTACTATGCAGAGACCAGCAAAGGGTGCATGATTACAAAGTGTCCCATGCTGTCCCTAACTGGCACAGTGTGTATATTTTGGGACATTGTACTGAAGTCTTAGCCAATTGCCCATGATAAGTAATTGATATTCCAGCATGTTGTTACAACATTGTAAGCCTATTTTGCGATGTCTGATGGCTAACTCTCAAATCAATGTTATTCATTTAGTCTCTGATGGCAGTGGTAGCTCAGCCTGTTTGATTGGGCAGCTTAAAAAACTTAATTCCCTCTGCCTGAAAAGTTTTTCTTAATGGCTTAAGATGTGGGGGGGGGAGTGTTGGTGACAAGCTGGGCCGCCTCAACAAGGCCCTCCCCACATTGACCGAGATTAAAATAATAAAAATAATATAAATTGAAAAGAAAAGGCACTTAATTCAAAATGGGTCCTCCTGGTGGCTGTCTTGGCTGTGTTGTAGGGGGGCCAGGGTCATGTGGCAACATCAGAAATGACCCAGACCCTAATGCTAGCAATTGTGGTGGTGCACTTGCCACTCTAGATGCTGTGTGGTTAGTGTTGTGATTATAGTGTCCATGGGCACCAGCTGATTGTGGTTGACTGCCCTGGTGTCCTTGTTGGGAAACGGGAGTAAAGCTGGCACTTAATTTTGACCCCTGGTGTATCTAGTTCTGTACATTATGCTCATGTGTGTGTGTGTGTGTGTGGCTGTTGGGGGGGTACTCCTGTGCCTGTACACTAACCTGCTTAATGCCCTACAGGTGGCAGGCATTAGACAGCTAGTTTCAGAACCCACTCGTGAGGGAGCAGTCTTAGACCTCGTACTCTCAAACGGGGACAGTGAGAGGATCTCAGATCTAGAAGTGGGTTGCCATCTGGGGACAAGTGACCATCAAACAGTGTGGTTCACGTTAAACTCAGCTACAGAGTCAAGCCATACAAAAGTGAGGGTGGACTTTAGGAGAGCTGACTTTGGCAAGATGGGAGAGTGCCTCAGAAAAGCACTAGCAAACAGGCTAGAAGGAGGTGTGGAGCAACAATGGGGAATCATCAAAACTGCCATCACAGAGGCAACAAGCCTTTGTGTGAAGCAAATAAACAAATCAAAACGAAAGAAAAAGCCACTATGGTTCTCAAAAGAGGTGGCTGTGAAAGTCAGGAAGAAAAAGATAGCATTCTGGAAGTATAAGGAAACACAGAAGGAGCAGGACAGAGAGCTGTACCAGTTAAGGCAGAAGGAAGCAGGGAGGGAAGTCAGAATAGCAAAGGCCCAAACTGAGGAAAGATAGCCAACTCAGTTAAGAAGGGGATAAAACCTTTATAGGTACATCAGCAAGCGAAAAGACAAAGGGAGGGATAGTGAGGCTGAATAGAATGAGCGTGGGTGGGCAGAGGGGACTGTGAAAAGCAGGGACACTGATGAATATTTCTGCTCAGTATTCACAAAAGAGGAGGGGAAGTGCCTAATCCAATTAACAGAAGCACTCTTGATATGGGGTCGATCCCAGTCCTTTCACAGAAGAAAGGGTTCTGCAAGAACTCCTAAAACTGAAGGTGGACAAAGCAATGGGTCCTGATGGAATTCACCCCAGAATTCTAAAAAGAATTAAGGAGGAACTAGTGAAACCACTGGCTACTCTTTTAATAAATCATGGGAGGATGGTGTGGTACCGAGGACTGGAGGAAGGGATGTGATTCCTCTTCACAAAGTGGGACCAAGACAGAGGCAGAAAACTACAGACCTGTCAGTCTGACCTCTGTGGTAGGGAAAGTGATGGAGTCACTTCTGAAGGAAAGAATAGTTGAGTACCTAGAGGCCAGTGGAGCACAGGACCCAAGGCAGCATGGATTCACAGCGGGACGGTCATGTCAGACGAATCTAATAGATTTCTTTGACTGGGTGACCAAAGTAGTAGACCAGGGAGGGCTGTGGACATGGCCTACCTAGACTTTAGCAAGGCATTTGACAGAGTCCACACAAAGATTAATAGTCAAATTAACCAGCCTGGGAGTGGGTCCCAGGGTGGTAGCCTAGGTAAAACATTGGCTGCACAACAGGACACAGAAGGTAATTGTAAATGGAGTCCACTCTGAAGAAAGAGAGGTTACTAGTGGGGTACTGCAGGGTTCAGTATTGGGTCCAGTCCTTTTAATGTCTTCATCAGTGACATTGCAGAGGACTGAAGGAAAAGTATGCCTTTTGCAGATGACACAAAGATCTGCAACAGGGTTGATACACAAGGAGGCGGGAAAGGATGAAAAGGGACTTGGCAAGGTTGGAGGAATGGTCAGAAGTATGGCAGCTAGGATTCAATGCAAAGAAGTGCAAAATAATGCACCTGGGAAACAAGAACTCAGGGAAGAATAACAATGGGTGGGAGGTAGTAACAACAGCAAAAAGGAAAAGGACCTGGGGGTAATCATATCAGATGACCTTAAGGTTAGCAAGCAATGTGAGAAGGCAGTAGGGAGGGCTGGGGTGTACTGGGATGTATAGGAGGCGCATCAGCAGCAGAAAACAGGAAGTTGTTATCCCTCTGTACAGACAGTTGGTGAGACCCCATCTGGAGTACTGTGTCCAGTTCTGGAGACCCCATCTCGCAAGGACATAGACAGGATAGAGGTAGTCCAGAGGAGGGCAACTAAAATGGTGCAGGGTCTGCAGGAGAAGCCGTATGAGGAGAGACTAAGGGAGCTTAATATGTATACCCTTGAGGAAAGAAGGGAGAGGGGGGACATGATAGAAACTTTTAAGTACCTCAGTGGAATCAACAAAGTCCAAGAGGGTAGCATCTTTCAGAAAAAGAGACTTGCAAGAACAAGGGGACACAATTTAAAGATAGAGGGAGGGTGGTTCAGGGGCAATGTGAGGAAGTATTATTTCACAGAGAGGGTAGTGGATGCATGGAACAGCCTTCCTGAGGAGGTTGTGGGGTCTAAAACTGTGGGAGAATTCAAGAATGCATGGGACAGACATAAGGCAATTCTTGTGGGGGGTAGGAAGAAATAGGCTGTTGGTTAACTAGGATCTACGGCCTATCCTGTAGGTAGGGAAATGGGCAAACTAGATGGGCCAAGCGGTCCTTATCTGCCGTCAAAGTCTATGTTTCTATGTTAATTATAGCCAAATTCTTTGTTACTGGAATTCACCAAATAAAATTGTGTCGTGGAGTATTTTGTTTCTATCTATCTCATTTCTGGTTGTTGAGTCCTTCATCATCTTTAAAATATCCTGGCCTGCTGTTTGATATCCGGTGGCATAATGTGGTCTTTTGCCTCCTGAGGATCCCACGGCCTGATTTTAAAGTATGATGAGCCACTCCATTTCTTTGATTCTGCAGAAACCAGCAGCAGCGTAAACATGGAATCCTCAAGAGTTAGGACACGATCTCCTTCATCTGCATCAAAGAAGATGAGGTACAGACAGCAGTACAGAAAGAACTAGTAGATGGTCGGAATTTAGAGGATGGCTGCAGCAGGGCAACAGAGGAGTGGACTATGGATTCTGTGTGTGAGTATTACAACATTCTTGAGTCTAGTACTGGCAGTACTCAACCTTGCACTGAATCTTGAGTGTTATACAAAATTACTTATCACATAGTAGGAAAAAGGAGCTGAAGAATGTTTGATGTAATGCACAGTTTACAAAATATTTGTTTTTATTTCAGTTCCTGCAACAAGGATGGGAAGATGGCCAGTGGAGAGAAGAATGACTTACGTGACCATGGCAGGGGAGAAAAACACAAGAAACTTCTTGCTTCTTATCCAGCAACAGATATATGGACACCTTCTTTGCAAGATCACTAGATACAGATGTGGCATCGGCTGAACTCCTCTGGGCATGAGCTGTAGCAGAACATCATCTTCCATTTGCTCTTACCAACCACGTGTCCGAATTATTTCCAGTAATGTTCAAATATTCCAAGATGGCTGAAAAATTTTCCTACAAGGAGAGAAAAACTAAGTCACTGCTAGTTAATGTAATTGGAGAAGAATTAAAGTCATCTGTTGTGGAACAAATGAGATAACACCATTTCAGCCTCCTTATAGACAAAAGTAATGACACAACAGTGGCAAAGCAGCTTGCTCTCCTTGTGCAACTCCTGGATACTCAAAGAAGGGTGAGATCCTTCTTTTATAAACTCATAGAAGTACAGGGTACCCCACTGCAACTGGTATCACATTTAATGCAGAAACTCTGTATAGCACAATTATGGATGCTCTGCAGAAAGATGAAGTGTCTCTACAAAATGTAATCTGATTTGGATCAGATGGTGCCAATGTCATGATTGGTGAGAGAAACAGTGTGTTGTCCAGACTGAAGAAATAACTTCCACATATATTCAGCATTCACTGCATCTGTCATGTTGCACATCTAGTTGCAAATGATGCCTGCAAGGTGTTCCCTGAGGAGATCCAAAGTCTACCCATAGACATTTGGTACTATTCTAAAAAAAGTGTCAAGCGAATGCAGACTTTTTCAATATTCTAGGAATTTACCAACACTAAACCTCATAGACTCTTAAAGCCCTGCCAAACAAGATGGCTCAGTATGCATCAAGTAGCTGGGAGAATGTCTTAACAGTTCCTTGCTTTGGGATCTTACTTTGAAAGCTTGAGTGAGAAAAATGCCACGTTACTTGGCATAAGAAAGGCTTTGCAGGCAAACCTTGTGAGATTGTGCTTCATGTTTTTAGACTTTGCTTTACCAACAATCCTGGAATTTAATTTACTGTTTCAAACAGAGCAGACAAATATACAACTCTTGCAGCAAGAACTGGACATTCTCTACAAAAAACTGCTGGCAAAATTTATAAAAATCTGCTACTATCGGGGAATCTGCCTCAGTGGGGGCCACTGATGTGACAGATGAAGACAACCACCTACCACTACATCAAATTGCATTTGGAAAAATGGAGTGCCATGCATTAGCACATCAGCTGGAAGATGATGGAGAGGGAGTTACAGTCGAGTAATTCTTGTTATTGGCAAAGAAGTTCTGGATTTAGGCATGCCTCCAAGTGAAAAAAGTTTGCCCTTTGAAGACTATGATGGTGGCATCTACTAGAATTTGGAGGTTCTTAATCCAGAAAAACAGCATGTGTCTAAAACCAAATTCTAGTTTCTGGCAAAGAGGTTTCCTAACATAATTGATGACAGTTATGCCACTGTGGAGCAACTGGAAGATGAGGCACTGGAGTATGAAATGATGACATTCCCAGAAGATAAGGTTGCCTTGTCAGTTGATAAGTATTGACACTATGTAAATCACTTAAAAAAATCCAAGAAATCCAAGCCAGCTGAGATTTCCAGTACTGGGGCAACTCACATCATCACTTTTAGTTCTATCACATGGGAATGCTGATGTAGAGAGACTGTTCAGTGAGGTGAGCAGAACAAAGACCAAGGACGGAAGCTGCATGAAGGCAGACACACTGCTGCATGTCTCATTCAACAAAATGGAGAGTAAATGTTTTAAATTTAAGCCATCAAAAGAAATGCTAGAAAGATGCAGAAAGAATGAAAAGTACTAATCATACCGGGGGAGAGCTGTAAAAGAAATATAGAAACATAGAACTTCATGGCAGATAAGGATCACTTGGCCCACCTAGTCTGCCCATTTGTGTACCTAATGGATAAGCTGCAGATCCTAGTTAACCAACAGCCTACTTTCTCCTACCCCCCACTAGAACTGCCTTATGTCTGTTCCATGCATTCTTGAATTCTCCCACTGTTCCTGACTCCATAACCTCCTCAGGAAGGCTGTTCCATGCATCCACAACCCTCTCCATGAAAAAATACTTCCTCACATTACCTCTGAGCCGTCCCCCCTCTATCTTCAAATTGTGCCCCCTTGTTCTAAGCCCAGGAATCACTCATTATGATTAAACTGATGTAGTCAGCCTCCTGTGTTGGACTGCCCAGAGAGATTGAATTATATCCAAATGGTGGACCTCTCAATTGGCTCATGCCACTTTCAAACTGCTGCCCTAGCAACTGTTGCACTCTGAGTGCTTCAGACTCTTTACTCCGCCTGCCTAGTGAAGACGTCCCAGAGAGCTCTCCTTCAACCTCTTCAAAATCTATTTATCTGGACTATAAGTAGTGTTTTTAGTCTATATGTCAGATTGCTGCCTTAGTTTGTTTATTTTGTAAATTGTGTTAATATTTAGTGTGTTTAGTGGTTCCTTCGCAGTTCTTTGGAACCAAGGGTTCCTCTATTTCTAGTGAGGTTTTTACCTCAATCTGTAAATATATTTGTTCATTTTTGCAGTCGGTTCCTTAACCGCATATACTTGTTTAAATTCTATTAAAAATTGTTAGTTTCTCAGGAACCGAGTAGCGGTGGCTTATATTTAAAATATTCAGTTCTAGGGAACCCATAATTTGGTATATTTCTTTACAATTCCTGCTCAATGTCAGAGGCTCCTGTTGTTAAGCCTAAAAATGCACAGGACCCACTGGTTTCAAATTGTGTGAGTCTTGTGGTCAG
This sequence comes from Neoceratodus forsteri, assembly GCA_016271365.2. Classification (NCBI taxonomy): domain Eukaryota; kingdom Metazoa; phylum Chordata; order Ceratodontiformes; family Ceratodontidae; genus Neoceratodus; species Neoceratodus forsteri. Next base: position 171,849,828 of record JADMNL010000025.1, read on the forward strand.
ATCATAGCTAAAGCAAACAGACATTCATCGTGTATTTTTTGTCTGGGCACTAGCCATATTTTTGCAAATTGTGATATTTGTAAAACATTTTGCCCTAAAACTCTTAAGAAAAGGTCTAACATTTTGGAAGAAATGGCCTCTGCTTCTACTATTACTAGTGAAAGTGGTTCCTCCACCTCTGGCACAAGAAAGGATGGAGGTAAAGCTAAGGATCCTGATAAAGGATCAGATAAGGTTGAGCAGGGTAAGTCAAAAAGGACAGTGTATTCAGGGACTGAACCTGTGCCACTGAAGAAAAAATGTAAGGAAAAGCATGTCGCTGCGCCTTCGGCCGAGAAGGCTAAGAAGCTCCCAGCTGACAAAACTGGTATGCCCTCGGCTGAAGACATTGCCAAGGCCTTACAGGTCTTGCAAGCACTGCAAACTGCAGTCCCGGTTCCAATACCGACTGCCCAGGTTTCTGTGTCAGTTCCACCTTCTCAGGAATTGCAGGCCTCTTTTTCTGAGAGGGGGGAGGAGGAGGAGGATGATTTTGAGGAACCGATAGATCCCTTTGAAGAAACAAGATTACTGTGGTGAGTAATTTTTTCTTCTTGCACATCTCTTTTTCTAAAAGATGCTACCCTCTTGGACTTTGTTGATTACCTTGAGGTACTTGAAAGTTTCTATCATGTCCCCCCTCTCCCTTCTTTCCTCGAGGCTATACATATTAAGCTCCTTTAGTCTTTCTTCATATGTCTTCTGGTACAGACCCTGCACCATTTTGGTTGCCCTCCTCTGGACCGCTTCCATCCTGTCTGTCTTTGCAGAGATGGGGTCTCCAGAACTGCATGCAGTACTCCAGATGTGGTCTTACCAACTGTCTGTACAGAGGAATAATAGCTTCCTGTTTTCTACTGCTGATGCCTCTCCCTATACATCCCAGTATCCCCCCCAGCCCTCCTCACTGCCTTCTCACATTGCTTGCCCACCTTTAGGTCATCTGATATAACTACCCCAGGTCACTTTCCATTTTTGTTGTTGTCAGTATCTCACCCCCCAAGATAAATGGTGATTTTGAAAGACTGAATGAGGACACATTACAATATTATGATTGCTTGAGAATTTTTACATTGGACATTAGTTAATGGGGACACTGTAAAAAATGTAAATACTTAGTCTGTTAGACAATGTCTCAAAAATATTTTCTGACATTAATGTTGTGGCATATTATCTATACTTGAAAAGCATCTTTTGTCCTCAGAATTATGTGATTGTCTGAGAGCAGTCGATGGGTAGCTGTTTTTTTTAATGCTTATTGATTATATAAATTGCTTTTATGTTGATTGGTCATAACAAGTATGTACTGTTGAGTGCTATATCTAGCCACTCGTGAAAATGGACATCTTGCTCGTGTATTTACCAGATTTTAAACAAATCACAATCACATTTTTTTATTTTATATTTAAACTAGTAAATTTCTATCACTATCTGACAGGAAATCAGAGATCTTTCATTTATAAAAGTCTACAGACATGTTAAACAGAAAAATGCCAAAAGTAGGAAACCAGCTACTTTTTTTTTAACTTTATTTATTGCTCTAACCCACTGAGGCATCTCTCAGAGGTGCTCACTTAATACCCCTTCTACTCCCCACCATGACACACCACCACCGATTTTCCCCTCTGTTGAGAGACTTCCCAGCACCCCAGATCACCTCCTGGGGCAGGGCCCGCCACTCCTACCTTGACGGCATCTTTCTGGGATTAGAGGGTCCATCTCTCTCCGGAGGTCAGCCATGGGTCCTCAGTGTGGGCGTCCGGTGTTGGGGATGTGAGGGAGGTCCCTGGGGCCCTCATTGCCTCCTCAGTGTGCCGGAGTGTTTTCAGCTTAGTCCCCCAGACGTAGGATGTGCAATGCTGCCCTGCCCATGACGTGAATGTTCCCACCCACCTCTGGAAGGCAGCTGCATGACAACTTCCACCTGCTTGTGAGCCCTGGCATTGCAGTACCTCCGATCTCCACCAGGGGCCGCTGCGGTGCCGGGCCTGCCCAGGATCCCTCCCCAAGAGAGGAGAGCAGTCCTCCGGATGCTCAATCCTCTCTCTCCCTTGCTGACCCTCGACGACCCGGACTCGTTCCTAAACCCAGGTCACTGGTGTGGCATCCAGCGCCTTAACCTTCAGTGTCACTAGGCTGGCAGAAACCAGTGATGCGGGAAAAATCTACAGGGATTTATACAAGGATTTGATCATTCTTCTATGGGGAAAATACAGGAAAAAATAAGGCATGTTACAGGGAAATGGTTATTTGGATCTGGGAGCACTGTTTATATTGGATGACTAATGGATATTGCCTTCCTCACAGTTACAGGAGTCATTACCAGGCTCATTAAGGATTAATTCTGGCACTGCTGGAATGTTTTTCACAGCTCTAAAAGGAGTTAAAATTGAGCTGTCTTTCAACTAACCAAATGTATTGTGGGGCATATAGTACACTCGGAGACAGCATAAAACAAACACTCAAATGAGTTTCACAAACATTTTACAGACATTGCTTTTGTGCTGGTTAAGCAGTGAAAAACAATGCAATATGAGTTGTCAATGCATTGCAAACTGAACAAAAAACAACAATGCTAAACCAACTCATTGGTGGGACAGTTTAATGTGACTTGTACTACATGCAGCATGTTTTCTCCCAAGGCACTGCTACTGAATCTGCATGAAGTGTAAACATTAAGTAAGGGATTCCTAGAGCTAGAAAAAAAAATACTCAGCATAGTAATGTTTATTCTTAAGGAATCCTTCACTATGTTTACTCTTCCTACACTCCCTCCTCTTCCAGAAGCTGAAACAGGTTCACACAAGAATCAATTATTTTTTAATTGCGGCTGCTTGAGCATTACAGTTGCAGTTCCTACATCTACAAGTTCTTACCCCAGGAGTCCTTTAGCATCAGTAACTTTAGCAGTTAGCTGGCTAGGTGCAACTGCCCCAGAGGTATGCTTTTAAGAGAAATTCAAATGAGTTCAGGGCCATAGCCAATCAGAAAACTGGAGGGGTAGTGAGCTGAGTGAGAGCTGCTGAAGGCTTCAGAATTTTTTCTCCGCTGGACTGAGCAACATTGCCCCTGAGGTGTCTCTCAACTTTCCTTGTTGACAGCTTCCTAGTGCTTATCTGGGTAAAGTTTCCCTCATATTTATGTTTTAATATTGTGCTGAGGGAAAGTATGACAAATTTGTTAGTGCTACGCAAATTTTTTATTTTTAGCGCAATCGCGCTATTTTGATTTTACTTTTACCGTGACTGTTCATTTTAAATGTTAAATTTATCACAGGTGCTTAATTTTGATGGTTCCTCTCTTTTCTGACCAAATTCTTGTGGGAACTGTCAAATTGGGGACAGTTGCCTTGTTTTTTACCTCAGACCTCATGGGTTTTACTGCGAGGCACTCTGTTGGAATTCAAATCTTAACAGTGCCTGGGGGGGTTCTCTCAGGATTGGCATTTTAAGAGAAACTCTTCTATTATATGTTTATACATAAAGGAACAGGACCTAGGTATCATCTGTCACAGGACTGTCCATAAGGGTCCAGCAGACACCTGTGGCAGTTGACAAGTATTGCTGGGTTTTCTATTAAGATTGGCACTGGTATAGATCCCAGTTTTACAACCATGAAGGAAAAAAAAAGGCACTGGCAACAGACAGACCTTATTAACTGGGGCAGGACTGGCCGGTTGCATTTCACAGAAACCTGTACTCAGTTCGTAAGGTCCAGGATTGGTTTGTTTTGCTTAAATTGGGCAAAACATAGCAGACAAACCTTTGATTATTAGGGCTGAGGACATATCAAAGGTTTCTGACAAGGGGCCATTCAAAAGTACTAAAATGTAAGGAGGTGCTGAGGAACCTTCCAGATCCTAGCCAAAAATTAAAGCTTCCAAATTACGAAGTTCCTCACAATTTAAAAAGTAATAGAAGTGACTAAGGAAGGAAGCCTGATTTGCCACTGATGAAGTAGCTTAAAAGAATCTCTGCCTGGACATAGATGCTCCCGTTGCTCCTGGGAAGACCAATAGAGAGACAACAGGCAGCTTAAAGGATACCTAAACAACATTTTGACAACAAACTATTCAAAAATCTGACTCCGTAGGTAACTAAAGGAAAGGCTGCTGCATTCATTAATGCTAAAACTACATTTATATAATTTACCTAAATGTGGTTCCAGAGCATTTGAAAATTGTAAAATCAGCCTTCCAATTTAAAAAAAACTGTCTTACCTGCTTCCTAAATTGGCCGCCAAATGTGTTATGTGATGACATCATTGGAGCCAAAGTTAGAGAGATATATGGCTCTTTGTTGTGCTAACCAGTTCTTTTTCCCCTTTGTATAGAATTGTTTCACCCAAATGGTCAAAACCATGTGCACTATTTTGTATAATACATGTTAGGCTATGGTTCTGTTCATTTTGTTTACTTTAACATGTTGAAAATGTGTTTTAATCCAACCGACTTTCTCTGTGGCAAACCACAGTGCAGTACAAATCTTGAATAACCCAGTGGTCTAGTGGTTATGGTGGATCCAGGATGCTACAATGGGGGCGCTGGAGTGCTATGCCTACTTAATATGCACTTTTTAACATTTTTATTAAACCTTTATATTGTCTGCTATTGTTCTTTTCTAGTATGTTTTTGATAGACCTTACAAAGGTAATCCATAGTTTGAATGTAAACATTTGTACAATCAATGAATTAGACTCCTTCAACAAAGTGAAAAGCAGCAGCAGCAGCAGCAAGCAAGAACGTTACTATGTGGGGGGGTTGCAGCCACACCCTTCACCGCCCCCTAGATCCACCACTTTTTTGTAGCAAAGTTCTCGTGCAGTCCAATGTTAGAGTTCATACTTCCTTGAAAATCAAATATATGCTTGTCTTCTTTTTCCATGGGAAATAATAATAGTAAGAAGAATCAGCATTTATATAGTGGTTCTCAGACACATTGTATCCCAAAGTGCTTTGCAAGCAATACTAGACTGGTAGTGAAGTGACTGAACATGTAGTGGTAGCCATTTCACACATTAATATCCACACACAGCCTTGGACAATTTTGTGAACTGGTTTTATGGGAAGGAGAATGTTGACCAAGACAACAGGGTCAGGTAGTGATCATGGAGCTGGCAGCCCCACATCGTATTTCTCACAGTAATCTGCTCATATTTCTCTCCTTCTGTCTTCCCCCTTCCCTGAATATAGCAGTACCTTGCAAGAGTGGCCTTCTCAGTCCCCCTCTGGTATTCATTCGTCACTATTCCTCCTCACACTGAAAACTGGTGCGCTCATCACCCTTCTACATCATGAATGCAAGTAGCACAGTCCCTGTTTTTTTCCTTTTTGACATATCAAATATAAACCTATCTTTCCAGTAAGTCAGGCTGATGGCAACAGGGAACAAGAGGAATGATGGGCTTTCCTATCCTTAAAAGATCTAGGCTACCTTTGATTAGACACTATTAAATGATGGGTGTGCACATCATTATGTACATCATTTAATAGTGCCTGATCATAAATGGCTTAGATCTTATATGGGTAGGAAAGCCTATTTTTCCACTTGTGCTATGCTGCTATCAGCCTGGCTTACCAGAAGACCATGTGTATTATATGTAAAAATAACATGGGAGACTGTACTAATCACATTCATGATGTGGAAGGGTAGTGAACTCACTAGTTTTTGGTGTGGGGAGCAAATGAGAATAATGAATGCCAGAGAGGGACTGAAGAGGCCAACTAACTTGAATATAGCTGTACCCTGCTGGAATGAAGACAGGAAGGAGGACGTTGAGCAGATCACTGTGAGATCTGAAATGTGGGGCTGCCAGCATCGTGATCACTACCCGACTGTGGATGAGAGTAGACAGTGATGACAAATACTCAGAGTAGCAGGGCTGGACCTAAAACTGTTACTTGAATTCAGTGTTGGGAGATTACCCTCGAGTGTGTGTGTGGGGGGGAGTTGTTGACATTTGTTAGGACAGTATTGAGGGAGTTATGTATAGCTCATTCAAGATTTGGAAGGGTGGTAGCCAGTCAACTCACATTGTGGAGTAGGGCACAGAAAAGTACTGGAAAAGAATTGCTGGGAACTGTCCTGCGGGGTTCTGCCGATCACAGGTAAAGGAGTAGACTGACACTGGAAGTTGGGTGGATTCACTCAAGGTATTAGTATGCCTCTCCTGCTTATAATATTGTTATCCATTGTGAGAGCAGCCCTTATGAGTAGGGATGTAAGTTTGTCATGGATGAGGTTTTAATGACTCATTGTTTGTTCATGAAATCATTAGTAAACAGTAGTAAATGTTGTGGCACTGTTATCATTGTTACATTCTGAAGACACTAGTGAAAGTCATGGAAGTCCTGAATAAAGATCAAATGTCATGGACTCAATGACATGTATGACTGCCATGACAAACTTACATCCCTACTTATGAGGGCATGAACAGCAGTTTTTCTGGTAGGTCATGATGCTTATTGCTTGGCCCTCCTGGAAGATCTAGTTGTTGATTAATGAGGTGGGAAAAAACCCACAACAGGGGAACTGTACATACTACCTTCACTGTGCAGAAGGGTGGTGATCCACTCAATGTTTACTGTGGGAGCAGAAGTCACACATTGAGAAAGTGGACTGGAGAGTGATTTGGGAGGCATTTTTTTAACAGTGCTAGCTGATGATGTGTATTGGTATAGGTGTGCACAACTCTCTGAGGTACAAGATTACAATCTGAGGTGTGATAATTCTCTTCATGAGGCCATAAGCACATATGCAGCCCCAGGCAATACTAAGGACAGAGTATGGATGGTGGGGTGTTCAACAGAAGGCAGGCTAGATGCAGGGGGTTCATGTGGGAAAGGAAAGCCTTATTTGTGGATTAACAAGCGAGCATGAGCTTTGTAATTGAACCAGACTGATACTTTGCTGTGTGACCATGAGCAAGTCACTAAACTTCCTTGTGCTCCCAGGCCACACCTGTAAACACGCTTTCAGCTTAGTGTGTCTCTCTTGGTTAACAAGAAACAAACTTTAGGGCATCACATAACCACTAGATCATTAGGTATTTGAAGTGTTGTACTGTACTGCGATTTGCCAAAGAGAAAGTCAGCTGGATTTCAAAACATTTTCCACAAGTTAAAGTAAACAAAATCATAGCCTAACATGAGTACTGATCACAATAATCCACAAATTAACACATGGTGTTGATCATTCTGGTACAACAATTCAAAACAAAGATGGAAAGAAGAACTAGTTAGCACTGTAGGAATATATGTGGATCTCTGGCACTTAACACACATGGCAGACATCTTAGGGAGAAACCAAGGCAGTTTTTTGAAAGTGAAAGGCTGATGTTTACATTTTTCAAAGGCTATGAAACTGTATTTATGTTATTTACATAAATGCAGTTTTAGCATAAATGTGAACAGCAGCCTTTACTTTACCTCACTATGAAGCCAGATTTTGGAGTTTGCAGTTTAAAAAACTGCTTGTTTAGGTACCCTTTAAAGCAACAGTTCTCAAACTTTGTCATAGTGAGCCTCCTAATCCATGGAAAAGATCTTGAGCCTCCCGAAAATACTAAAATATTTTTGGGCCTCCCCATTGAAAAATAGCCTACTTTTCACAGTACATGAGGAATAAATTGAAACCTCTTGCATAGCTGTCTCTCGTTATTGTTTATTGTAATCCCCCCAAACAGGACAACCTACTTGCTCCATTATTTTGACTCTCGAACCATTGTTACCCTTTATTGCCATACCTTCATGGGACAGACTGTTTTTTTTTCGTTTCTAACTGGAATAACCTTCCTGCCTAATCTCTGCTCTCACCCCACTCTTAAGCAAATTCTCAGGGATCATTTTGCTCCTCCCTGCTTTTATTCCTAGTACCTGTATGGTTAACTCTTGTATTTGGACAGTTCTGCTGCCAATCTAATTGATCAGTTGTTCCTCACATTGTTAGTTTATTGTTCTTAATTTGTTTGCATTTGTATTCATTTTGTATTGCTTGAGTGTTTCATAGTTACATTATGAATTGTATTCTCTCACTACCCTTCCCGGGTACACCTGAAATATGCCATGGCTCAGGATACAGTACCTTCCCTGGTCACAGACTTGTGAATAAATACATAAATTCACCTACTATTATCCTCTTTCAGTTTACCTTATCCCTTTCACACAAAATCTATAAAGTTCAAAATTGAAATACAATTCTTTTTCAAGACTTGTTGAGCCTCCCCTGGAACAGGTTGGGGCCTCCCCAAGGAGGCTGGCCTCACCATTTGAGAACCCCTGCTTTAAAGTATACAGAAAAATTGCACAGTACTCCATCTGTGCAAAATATGGAAAAAGCATGGCAGCTGTTTCAGGCCCTTTAAAAAAGTGGGTCCTTTCTTTACTGGGGCTGGCAAACACTCTTCCAAAGTTCTCTCTCCCATAGACTATGAGGATGATGTAGTTGATGATAAATAATTTTATGATGCCCCTGCCCACAGAGGCTGCTAACACTCTTCCACAGTTCTCGCCCCAGAGACTATGAGGGTGATACAGTGGATGGCAAATAATTTTATTCTGACCCTGCTTACAAGGGCTGCTATCACTCTTCCACAATTCTTGCCCCAGAGACTGTGAGGGTGATGCAGATGATATGAGAATTTTTATGAGGTGGTCTTCCTCTATTTATTTATTTCAATCTAGGATTACAATACCTTTGAGCCGAGGCTCTTTTACAAAGGTTTCACGTCAGCGTGTGCAACAGTCATCATTTTTAGTTACAAACGTATAGTCACTGACTTACAGACATGTAATAACCAGTCAAAGACTTGAGCTATGAGCAAGACAAGGGAGGGAGGGTCAGTGGGGAGAAGTGAGGGTAGGAGATCGAGGGGGGTAGGAGGTGCAGGGAGTAAGGGAGTAAGGAGATGGTTGGGGCAGGGCAGGAGTGGAGATACGCGGGGGAGGTGGGCGAGGGTGGGAGACAGTGTAGCCAGGGGGCCTTGTCGAGGGAATATGTCAGGTAAGGTGCTAGGGGTGCAAAGACCGTAAGTGCTAGGTGCTGGGCATGTGCAGCTGAAATGGTGGAAATGTTAAGATTGGCAATCGCAGGATACAAGCAGTGAGAGGCGCAGCTTGGAATTGAAGAGGCCGAGTGTTGGAGCAGTCGCTATGTCGCTGCCAAGAGAGTTGAGCCAGTTGGATGCCCGATAGGCGAATGATCTTTGTCCCTGGGTCGTGCGACATCGTGGGATATGTAGTAGATGGGAATTGGATCTCTTGTAGTGACATTCCTATGTCTAGGCTTAAGGAGGGCACAGACACCAGGTGGGGCAAGCCCCATTATAATTTTCTTGGCCGTGATGCAGGTTTGGTATTTTATGCGTTTGTCCAGTTGAAGCCATCCAGATTGGGAATAAAGGTCACATGTGTGGGTACGGCGATGTGAGCCAGTGATGAGATGACAGGCCTTAATCAGGGAGGTTGTGATACGTTTGAGAGCAGTGGTAGTTGCAGACCCATATATGATAAGACCATAGTCTATGATGCTGACAATGGAGCTTTGGACGGCCACTGACATTGCTTCTGGGGTTAGGTGTTTCCTGTGCCGGAATAATATGCCTAACCTCGCATTGGCAGACTTTGCAACATTGCTGATGTGGACAGCGTATGAGAGGTGGGGATCAAGGGTGATGCCAAGGTACTTGAACGATTGTGTTTGCTCTAGGATGGCTCCTTGTTCGGTTGCAATGGAGAAGTGGAGTTGTTTGTTTTTGTTGTGGGGACTGCAGAAGACCATAGACTTTTTTTTTTTGTGATTGAGAAGCAGTTTATGATTTAGGAACCAAGATACGATGGAGGAGAAGGCCCGGTGAAGTTTATTTTGTAATTGGATTGGATCAGGGTCTGAGGTGAGGATCACAGCATCGTCGACGTAAAGAATTATTTGTTCTGGGCAGCTGTCCGGTAGTGAGTTTAAGAATAGGCTGAAGATTAGGGGTCCCAGAATGGAGCCCTGGGGGACTCGCTTACGGACCGTCTAGGGTCCAGAGTGTATCAGCGATTCTTACTGTTTGGGACCGTTTCTTCAAGGTAGCTCTTAAACCAGCCAATGGTGTCGGTTGACAGCCCAGTGTTCTGAAGCTGGACAAGTAGGAGGCGGTGATTGATGGTGTCGAAGGCTTTAGTTAAGTCAATGTAGATTGAGCCTAGTAGTTCACCGGAATCAAGTGTGTTGTGGATTGCGCCAGTGAATTCAAGTAGGGTTGTGGAGGTGCTGTGACCTTTGCGGAACCCGTGTTGTTGCTTGCACAGGATGTTGTACGTATCCAGGTATTCTGTGAGCTGGTCCGAGACGATGCGTTCTAGTGCCTTGGAGAGTGGGGGTAGTAGGGAGATAGGTCTGTAGTTATCTTGGGCAGTTTTGTCACCACTTTTATGGATTGGGGTGACAGTGGCAGATTTCCATCTGTCCGAGAACTGGCTAAGGTTGAGGGACAGGTTGAAAATTCTGGTCAGAGGACTAAGCACTTCATCAAGTGTGAGAGACAGGATTTTGAGATTGAGTGAGTCATTTCTGAATCTTGATTTACCAAGGGCTTTGGTAACATATTTGTGTACTTGGTGAGCCTTGACTGCTTTGAAGTAAAAGCAGGGGGAGCTGGTGGGAATAGTGTTCATTGCAAACAGAGGGGCTTCACCATCTTTGAAGTAGTCCTGAGGTAGGACAGTGCTGAGGTTGGTAAAGGCTTTGTTAAAGGTATCCTCAATGGTTTTTGGGTTGAGGGTTGTGGTTCCGTTGATGTTCAGTATTGATGGGGGGGTTTTGGGTGGATTCCAGGTGAGTTCCTTTATGTTCTTCTAGAATTCCCGACCATTGCCCCAGGAGTTTGTGAGGGCATGCTTATAGTAGGTGGACTTCATTTGCCGGATGGTTTTGGTGCAGTCATTGCGGGCACGTTTGTAGTTTTGGATGTCGTTTTGCCTTCCAGAGTTTCTGGCCAGCTCCCATAGGTGGTCTCTTGTTTTAGCATCCTGAGGAGGTCACCTGTGAGCCAAGGGTTACTAAGTGATTTGACTTTGCGCTTCTTAATAGGAGCATACGTGTCACAGGCCACAAGATGTTTATGAAGTGGTCAAGGGCAGAGTTTACGTTAGTTGCATTGAAGATAGGGGACCAGTCTTGATGGAAGAGGTGGGATTTGAGTCGAGGAAGGTGACCACTGGGTAGAACCCTGCTGGTGATTGTTTTTGGTGGTTGTTTGATGAATTTATTTGACCAGGTGCAGCTCACAGGGGAGTGATCACTGACAGAGTCAGGGAGGACATTAGTGTTAGATATCCGTGATGGGTGACTGGTAAGGATCCAGTCCAAGAGTGTGCTGGTGCCAGTCCTGTAATTTTTCCTGGTTGGTGAGTCAACCATTTGTGTGAGGTTTGCCGCAGCAATGGTATCCCTGTGTGCACCAGCATCGGCCACAGGTCAGTTGATGTTGAAGTCGCCTAGAAGGATGGATTCGGTGTCTGGTGGGAGTGACTTTACAAAGTCAAGAACAGCTGTTAGACCAGTTCCCTGTTCTTTGGGAGGGATGTAGATGGTGGCAACAGTGAGGGTTTTGTTTTGGGCTCCGAGGAGGATTCTCACTGGCAGTATCTGAGCAGTTGTGGGTTGGAGTGAGGTAATGATGTGGTGCCCCTGTATGGAGTCTTTTAGGTAGAGAGTACAGCCCCCACCTCTTTTGGAGAGGCGATCCAGCCTAAAGACGTTGTAGCCAGGAAGGCTGATTGCATGGTCTGGTACTGATGGCGTGAGCCAGGTTTTGACAACTGCCAGGATGTCAGGGCAGTGTTGTCTGGTGAAGGCCTGTAGGGCATCCATTTTAGGAAGGAGGCTGCAGATGTTGATTGATATGAATGAGAGGGCATCCGAAGGCTTGCTCAGATTAGTGGCTTTAGAGCAGAATGGGCCAGGGTTTGGGTGCACGTTGCCTGACAGCATTAACAGGAGGAGGAGGACTTGCCTTAAAGAGCTGCGACGTATTTCTTTAAGGGAATGTTTTCGCCTGCTAGCATCTCGGGAAGTTGCCGAGCATCTACGATAGTGGGTGAGGGTAAGCATAGACAGGGGGAACCAGAGTGGAGGGCTAGGACCAGTGTGGGTGTAGGACAGTTTCATGGTGGTAGGATGGACCATGGGCAAGGGGCAGTGACCAGTGTGCAGCGTGCCTATGTGGAGGAAGGATGTAGAAATGTGGAAGCTGTGGGGGAGGGAGGGAAAGTTGGCTTTTGGGGTGTGCAGTAGGGGAGGAAGACAGGCAAGAAGAAATAGAATAGGGGGTAGAGAACGGTAGAGGTGCATGATTAAGGTAGGATTCGGGGTTCAGGGAAATCTTACCCAGTTCGAGAGGATCTCGAGGTCGGGAAGGAAGGTATATAGCAAGTAAAGCAACTTTGTCTTTCAGAGGGTAGACTTTTTTTTTTCTTTTTTTTTAAATGAAAGAACAAGAATCCCTCTAGTGGCAGGTCTGTATAACCTGCTAATGGAAAACTAGCCACTAGCCAAAAAAAAAAAAATGTTTGTCCAAAACATATTGGACACCCTGGTCCTTCCCTCTCTGGAGTCCTTCCGAGATGAGGAAAGGGATAAGAAAAGATTATAGGGAGATGAAAGGTTCCACCTCCTAAAAAACCCTGTCTGTAATGAAAAATATAAATAACAATACCACGAAACTGCTTCAAACCCCCACTTTTGTGGTAGAGTTTACAAGCGGTCTGGATGTGTGAGTAAATAAATGCATTAATATATCAATTGTTTAACAATCTTGAGGGCCTGTCCTGTACATTCCAACCATGTGAGTATAGTGCATCAGGCAGCTCACGAGAAAGCTGGGGTCTCCTTGTCCTCCTTAACCCCCCTTGATAAGGACTCCAGAAAATACATTTCTTAGTTACCCGCAGATGCTTGTCAAAATTTTTGCCTTCTTGGCTTTTCGGCCAAATCTCCAAAAAAAAAAAAGCATTACAGAACTCTGTCCTGGTTCTCAGTGCAGGAGCCAGTGGTTACGGCTAACCTGCTCCGGAAGCTATGTAATACCACTTCCACAGGACGACAACAAGGATGCCACCTCCAGAGTCACGGGCTATGCCATCTCTCTGAGGCACTTTATCTGGCCTAGAACTACTGATCTACCCGCAGACTCCCAGTTTAAAGCCATGGACTTTCCTGGTGATCAAAACATATCGTTCGATTCCAGAACATCTCAAACAAGGGCCCCTGCCACATGGAACTTCCTCCTGAGAGCATTAGGGCAGAGTTTTTTTTTCCCAGCCTTCTTTCAGTACAGGGGTATTTTTGCAGTCTAAAGCCTGACGTTGGTGTGGGCAGACCTCATGTGTTCCCAGGTGTCTAAGCCTCCATCCTCAAAACAGACATTTCTGTTAGAGTGGGTGGCAAAAACCATTCTAGCTTTGCGAATGGTGGAGAGGGTCCCTGGCCATGAAAAGAAGAAAGGGCCCCTACTCCATGTAATTCCTTTTTTTTAAACTATTTTTTTTTCAGCTTTTTTCATAAAAAATACCACAGAGCATTATCTCAGGAATAAATGAATGTGGACAATGATTTACATGCTTCACATTGTACAGTGATTACATTTGTATATAAACAGCATAGGCATTATACCTTATGAATAAAGTATATTCCCTTAATAATGGTAATTAAGAAGCATATGAATTTATCCTGACATACTGTACAGAAATAAAAGAATAAGAATCTCATGGTTTAGATCTACAATTACCTCATTGGGGGCTTAGGGAAATCCATTGGAGAACTCAGTGGATTATGTGTCAAAATCACTACCGTCACTATAATATATAAGGTCTCATACAGAATATGGGCAGCCTATAGATATAAGAGTGATGTTTTGGGGCTGGCCAGCACCAACGAGTACCAATGGGGAAAGTCGTATTAGCCAGGGGGGCAGTCCTATGCTGGCTGATCTGGCCTTATTTGAGACACGTGAAGAAACCAGATATTCCAGTGATTCATTAATTCTGGGATTTTATTGTGTAACCTGGGTGTCATGTGTTCTAATTTATAGAAATCATATATTGTATCCTCCCAGGCTGTTATAATGGGGGGTCAGGGCGAAGCCATAAACGTGTGATACACTTTTTGGCCGTGCTCAGCAGTATATTAAGTAGGTAGATGTGGTGTGGGTTCTTAAAGTGACCTGGGTAATGAAGTAGGATCCCAACAGCCGGGGTAAAATCACCCAGAGATGGGAAAAGGTTAGGTATCCTGTTCTCTATTAGGGACCAATAAAATGTGAGTACTGGGCAAAACCAAAATACATGGGCATGTGTGGCTACCTCGCAACCGCATTGCCTCCAACTGGAAGAGTCCCCTAATCAAGAATTTGGCAGAGACTTGGGGAGTACGAAAAAATCTGGATGCTATCTTCCAGGCATACTCTTTCCATGTATATGAGTTTGAGGTTTTATGCTGTCTTCGCCAGATCCGGAGCCAATTTTCCTGGGACAAGGCCACCTGAAACTCAGCTTCCCAGTGAAACTGTACCAGGTCCATGGCTGGTGAGGGGGGCATCTTGCAGGGCTTTATACAAGCGGGAGACCAGATTGGTTCGGTCTCCAATCTGAATCAATAAAAAGCAAACGGGGGAAGGGGGCACCTGTGTAGTGACATCTATGCCAATTTTAGTGTCCAAGAAGTGACGGATCTGTGAGAATCTAAAGAAGTCAGACTTGTTCAAAGAAAACTCCTGTTTGATCTGGTCAAATGACTTAAAGGTGTCATTGTCATAGAACTGATGTGAGTGTTTTAAACCTTTGTGTGCCCAGGCCTGAAAGGTGGTGTCTAAGTGTGCTGGGGTCCATGATGGATCTTCGGCAGGGATACCCATCCAGGAGGATAGGAATTTGTTAGTTGGTAGGGAGCGAAAGCTCCTCCAACTATGAAGTAAGCCTTTCATAAATCTAGAGCCCCGTCGTAGCTAAGAAATATTATGCGGTTGGAACACAGGAGAGTAATTTAGGGGGCAATCGGCCATAGATCTTTCAACTGTAAGCCAGGACGGGGTTTGATTTGGGGGTAAGAACCAAAATGTTAAATGCATAAGTAAGGAAGCCAGCCAGTAATAAAAAATGCAGGGCAGGGCAAAACTGCCCTTCTCCTTAGGACACTGGAGCTTACTAAGTGCTATTCTAGGTCTTTGGTTTACCCATAGGAACTGACTGACCGTTCTGTCCCAGGCCTGAACGTCCTTTGTGGAGAGAGGGAGGGGGATATTTTACATTAGGTATAATATCTTCGGCAATGAGTTCATCTGAATAGATTGAACTCTAGCCATCAGGGAAAGATGGAGAGGAGTCCATCTGGTCAAATCTGATTTTATCCCAGACAAATTATAGTTCGGAGAATAGTGCTCAGAGAAGTTCTTAGGTATTTTAATTGGGGTTTATCCCATTTGTAGTGGTATCTCAAGACTAAGCCAGAAGGCAAAGGGGGTTGTACTAGTAGGGCCTCTGATTTATTTGTATTGATAGTATAACCTGTGAGAGTCTCTATTTCTTTTAAAAGTGTGGTTAGGGTTTGTAGTGATTCATTAGGACGTGTGATGTAGAGAAGAAGATCATCAGCATAGTATGCTAGTTTATGATAGGAAGATTCTGATACCCTATACCCATGGAGATTAGGAGTTTGTCTAAGGAGTTGAGCTATGGGTTCCACAAAAAGGGCAAACAAGTAGGGGGAAAGGGGACAGCCCTGATGAGTGCCCCTAAACAGGGGAAAATGTTCAGAATGGGAACCATTCAATCTCATGTCAGCCTCCGGACCAGAGAATATACCGCCTATGGCTGCCAGAAATAACTCAGGAAAGTTACATTTTTTAAGGGTGGCTTGCAGAAAGCCCCACGAGACCATGGCAAAGGCTTTTTGAACATCGAGACTAAGTATTAAAAGGGGTGATTTTGTGGATTGGGCATGATCAATAAGCTATAAGGTACGTTTTATATTATTCATTTTCTGTCTGCCTTTAATAAACCCAGACTCATCAGAATGAATTAAAGGAAGGAAGGATGAAATCAAGTCTATGAGCTAAAATACTTGTGTAAATCTTGTAGTCTTGGTTGAGTACTGATATGGAACGATAAGACTCGCGGAGATGTGGAAGTTTCTGGGATTTCAGAATTACTGAAATTGTAGCTTGTTTCTATGATATAGGGAACGAGGAAGTGACATGACTGGCCTGTAGAGCCTGTAGTAAGTTTCAGGCTCCTTTATGAAACTCGGCTCCGAAGCCATCAGGGCCAGGAGCTTTGCCATTTTTAAGCCGTTTAACGATTTTTTGGAGCTCCAGTTCGGAGATCGGAGCTGCTATCCAAGCCTGTTGGGAGGCCGAGAGAGCTGGAAGGCGGATCTGAGAGAGAAAGTGTGGTATTTTATGAGGAACAATTTCTACCGGAGAGGAATAAAGAGACTGGTAATATTTCTTGAATGCCTCAAGGATATGTTGAGTGGAGTACCACATCTGTCCTAAAGTGGGGTCTTTGATTTTAGAGGTGGTACATTGTTGGATTAGGTTTCTGAGATGGTAGGCCAGAAGTCTAGAGGCCCGGGCTCCATCCTCATAATACCGCTGCCTTAACCAGGCCAAGACTTGTTAAGTTTTGGCTGTCAACATTTGTTGAATCTCAGCCTGCATTTGGGAAATTAGGGGGAGGAGGTCAGCATCTTCTTGCATGTGGGCCTCCTGGAGAAAACTAAGCTTCTCTTGCAAGGCCTGCAGATTTGCTTTGGCCTGTTTTTTTTCTTTTGGGTGGCATAGGCTATAATATGGCCTCTAAGCACAACCTTAATCGTATCCCATAAAGTCTGAGGAGATACCTGTATGGAAGCATAATCTCAAATAATTTCCAGAATTCGTGTTTCTAGGAGATCTTTAAATTCCCTATCTCGCAAGAGTGACAGGTTAAATCTCCATTGCACATTCTTCCTCTCTTTTCGGATATTAAGTTCCAAAACTATGGGAGCGTGGTCAGACGGGCAGATATTAAGGATGTCCGCTGACCGAACCTGATCCAGGTATTCTTTGCCTATACAGAAGTAATCAAGCCTGGAGTAATGTTTAAAAGCATTAGAATAATAGGTAAATTTCCATTGTAGCGGATGGAGTTGTCTCCACACATCAACCAGACCAACATCTCAAAGAAAACGTCGGAAATGTTTTTGTTCTGAGGACTTCGGGGACGGGCGAGGAGCGGAGGATTCAAGTGAGGGATTAAGGTGACAATTAAGATCCCCACCCAGTATCAGAATACTTTGTTGTCTCCCTAGAATTGCATCTATTAGCTGTTGGATGGTGGAGGCATCAGAGCCTGGGGGCATTAAGTACTACATAAGGTCAGAGTCTGTTGGTTTAATTTGACTATGGCTAGCGCTAGCCTGCCTTCTTTGTCAGAGTATTGTTCGAGAATTTGGAGCTGGGAATGTCTCAGGATTAGGATTACCGCCCCCCCCTCCTTCTACCTCTCTGGTAAGAAGACTCAGTCATATCAGAAAAGCCAAATTTAAGTAATTTCTGGTGCTCCACTGAAGAGAGATGAGTCTCTTGTAATAAAGAGTATGTCAGGGTTTAATTTTTAAGTGCAGATTGTGCGGTACCTCTTTATGGGGCCGGCCAGCCCATTTACACTGTGAGAAATAATTTTAAAGGTTTCTTGCATTTCAAGATGTATTAAAGTGCAATGCAAACCTTCCCAAGTACTGAGACATCATACATTTGAGTTCCTGAAATAAGAGTAATCCACCCACTGAAAATATTACAATATTTTGATGCTCTGCAGCCAATATGGTAAATGGAAAAATAACATGTTACAGTAAAAATTATGGGGAAACAAATGGGCCAACTGGTCTTAAATAAGGCAATAATTACAATAAGGGTTGTCTCAGCCAGGAGATACAGGAAGATGAAAACTATGTACAAACCCCCTGGGGTGGGGGGTTACCTTTGACTTCCAACAAAACGTGTTCACCAGGAATGTGCATTGGGGACAGATCAACTGACTGTCTGAAGGTGGACACCCATTCAACCAAGTGATATGGGGTCCTGGGGAAACCACTGCCCCTAACTTCAGGGAGGGAATGGACCAAGAGAAGGAAAAATAATAATCTGGGGAACTGGAAAATAAAAAAAGGAGTCTATGGGGAAGGGGTAGGGGTTGGAGAAAAATAGTGCAGTTCTGTTGGAGCCTGAAGTTCAGATGGCATAAGGACTAATAGCCCACTCCCCCGATATGTTAAAGAGAAGGGGAGGGGATGAAATCAGGTTTATTATAGATTGACCCAGGGGTATGAAAAGTATCACTTTAAAATAGTTACTAAATAATAAGGTGAGCGCGAGACTCTAAGGGGATACCCCAAAAGTCCTCACACCCCCAGACCATGTGAAATATACACAATGTCCGAGGTAGCAGTCCAAATAAGCTCCCTCTCGACATGCAGTAGTCCAGAACTTATTAAGGTATGGAGGATTAATCCAGAAATGGTGGAAAATATGCTTCCCAGATGAAGTTATCCCTGGGGAATTCACAGGAATAGTGGGAAAAGAATCATGTCAGTAAGCAGTTGAGCATCAGTGGGGGAGTGAGGGCCCCAGGGCACCCAACCATCTTATGAGGAGGAGAGAGGACATCAGAGAGGGATAAGCCAGGGGGAAACAGGGCATGCTTCAATCTGAATCTAGTAACACCTTTATTACCTAGACGATCTAAACCAGGTCCAGATAAAATCCAGGGTAACCTGTAAAGGCACTCTGCCAGTGGGGGGAAGGCGGTAAGAAGGACCATCCATAAAGCCCATTATGCAGACACCCAAACCCCACCAGGCCAGGATCGAACAACGCAAATCTCCATGCCAGTCAGGTACCACATGCCACTACCAAGCCAAGCGGGCCCTGAATCATTTAGGGGTCCGGTTATGATTAAAATGCATTAATGCCATCTGGCCTTCTGGAGCCGAGGAGACCCTAAGTCTGCACCCTATTTAGCGGGCAATGCAGTAAAGCCCGCCACTATATTGAGCTAGAGGGGTATAATCCCAAGCCTACTGGGGGCCCACCGGCTTGGCCGGGCATGAGGCATCCAGTCGGGGCCCTGGGACCCCCACCCGGACAGGGGAAACCTCACAAACCCCTATTTAACGGGGATTAGATTTAACAATAGAAACTCTTGAACATGGCAGAATTGTTAAGATAGGGCCAATATCCTCCTGAAACAGTCGACTGGATAGACTACTATCCACTCACAGGGCTCAGTACCCACTTCTATTTTGTAGGAAGTAGTATGTGCACCCCCTTGATCTGCCACTTCAGGTCCTGGTGGAGTGGGTAGGCCCTTGACCAGGTCCACTTCTGTCCACCCCCCTTTCGGTTTCACCATCTGACCCAGAAGCCCCGATATCTCCCTGGACCCCCTCAGGCATCCCCCTCAGGACCCCCCTGAAGGCAGGGATGGCGGCCAGGCCACCTGGACCCCCACCAGCCCCCAGCTTTAATACCCACTGCAAGTCCATGAACATGATACAAAAAAAAGGAGGCCTCATCTGGGCTGCCTGAAGAATTGTGCCAGTATCTGTTTCATGGAGGCTGTCATGGTTTGTTGATCCTGCTGTGCTCGAGAAGTAGCCATTCCATTAGAGCCCCGATCAGGGGAATTAGTTCTCCCTGGGAAATTCACAGAAATAGTAGAAGAGGGACAATACCTCTAAACAGTTGAGGACCAGCAGGAGAACGAGGGCTCCAGGGGCTCCCAGCTGACTTGCCCATCGAGAGGGGCAAGAGGGAGGATGCACCTGAGGGAGGGATGACCGTGGGAAAGCAGAGCACATGTCCATCTAGGTCCAACAACACCACTTTTACCTGCATGATCTTAAAGATGGTCCAGATAAAATTCAGTATACCCCATGAAGGGATCCCGGCAATGGGGGGAAGGCTGCAGGAGGGACCAGTAGCGAAGCCTACTATGCAATCACTCGAACACCACTGGGCCAGGAGCGAACAGTGCAGGTCCCTGTACCACTTAGAAATACCATACACCACCTCCAGGCCATACAGGTCCTGTTTCATCTTGGGGTCCAGCTATGCTTAAAGTGCACCAATGCCAGCCAGTCATCTGGAGCCAAGGAGACCTTAAATCTGCACCCTGTTTAGCAGGATTAATACAGTAAAGCCTGCCACGGTATTGATTTTGGTGGGGTATAATCTCAGGCCCGGGGTGGGGGCACAGTGGCCCAGTCGGGTGTGAGATGTCTGACCAGGACCTGCCAACCCCCTCCTGGGCCAGGGAACCCCTGAAAGCCCCTATTTAGCTGGGGCTAGGTTTAACAATAGAAACTCCTGAGCGCAGCAGAGCTGTTATAAACAAGGCCAATATCCTCCTGCAACAGATGACCCGATGGCTTACTATTCACTCACAAGACCCAGTAGCAACTTCTGTTTTGTGGAAAATAGCATATGCACTACATCTGTCTGCCCTTCAGGCCCTGGTGGAATGAGTAGGCCTATGACTAGGTCCACCCCGCCCACCCCATTCTCATCTTGGTGTCACCATCCCATCTTAGTCCCCCAACATCTTCGGACCCTCCTCCGGGCATCCCCCCTATAAAAAAGAAACACCCCCTGAAGGCAAGCTCAATAACCAGGCCACCTTCTGGACTTCCACCAACCCTCCTGCCTTAGTACTCACTGCGAACCCAGGGACATGCTACAAGAAGGGCCTCAGCTGGGCTACCTGGAGAATTGTGCCAGCATCCGTTTGATGGAGTCTATCGTGGCTTGTTGATCTTGCTGTGCTCGAGAAACTGATGTTCTGATGGGGCCCCAATTGGGAGAAGTTCTCTGGGGCAACTGGGCCAAAGTTGGGAGCGGTAGGCCACTTTTATAGATCTGCGCAGGCGTCCTCCACGCTATTGTAGGTCTGCTGTCCTGAAGGAAATTGAATCACCAGCTTGCTAGGACAAGGGGTTCAAAATTTAATTTTTTGTTGTCTCAGAATTGGGAAAAGAGGGATGTATGCCCACCTCATCTGCATCGTGGCTGGGGCATAATCATTATCCAGCAATATGCATGTGTTTTCCCCAGTGAATTTGTGATTTAGCCCAAGCCAGTCTCAAAATACGTTCATTTGTTTGAGACCTGAGGAATCTAATTATTATTGATCTGGGTCTAGCAGATGGTTATGTAGGCTTTGGGCCCAATGCTCTATGAATCCTCTCTATTTCAGAAACAAATTCTGAATCCAGTTTGAGAGCTTCCCGAAGCAATGTTTCGGCGAATCCTTGTAAGCCAGTGCCCTCGCTATTTTCGGGGACCCCATAGAGTCGGAGGTTGTTGCGATGGCTGCTGTTCTCCGCATCCTTCTCACATTCCACCATTAGCTGGCAGAGGTGGGCTACCTGGTTGAGTGTAGTTTGGAGCTGTGAAGTGATTGAGGCCTCCTCTTGCGCATTTTGTTCCAGAGTAGTTACTTTGGAGTGTAAATCCGTGAGGTCCCTCTGAAAAGATTCCTGGGTTTGCTTAAATTGGTGGAAATAAGACTTAAACTCCTGGAGTTCCAATAATATTTTGTGGAGCTTGGTGTCCATGTTAGTGGCTTGCTGCATCTTGGGCCTGCTCTTTCCTTGTGCTTTAGGTTGTGAGGCCCTGGAGGAAAGTTCGAGGCCCCCCCGAGTCCATCACTTCCCCCTCTGATATCTCAGGGTCTGGCCGCAAAGTCACAAATCTGTTGGTGCCCCCTCGATGTTTGCCTGAAGCCGTGTACTCCGAAAGTCAAAAAATATATTTTTAGGATGATGAGGCTATTTAGTATGGTTTAAATCGGAGGAGCGGGTCCGGAGCTCATGGACTAGGCTACCATGGAAACGGAGGCTGCACCAGAAGTCCTCCACGTAATTCTTGACATAAAAGACAACTGGGGAATGGCTTCCCATCTTGCTGTTAAAACCCAAATTCAAGATGGTCACTCTGTTACTACTCATACAGCCCTTACAGTAGGGAGATAGGCTAGCCTCCCTGGCAAAAGGGGCCCCCTTTTTTTCCATATACCTTTAATGAGGTCACACACACAAGGGTGGGCTCATTGTGGCCCTTCGGCCTTCCTCAGCCCCAAGAGTCCTACAAAGTACTGGGCAGTGGTAGCAGCACTCCTCAGGAATCTGGGTGTCTCTAGCTACACCTAAGTTGCCGATTAGCCTGCTGAAGTCTCCGTGTCAGGTCAAGGAGTCCCTTTTTCCCCCTTACAGGGCTCTACCTGTAGTCTTGGGGTTCCCAGGTAAATCTAAACAATTCTTTTTGGAACTCAGAGAAATCTTCTAGCTCGAAGCATTTGCTCCTACCATAAAAGGACAGATCTACAGAGTCAAACAGACACTACTGCAATAGCCAGATCAGGAGTACAGTATACATCACTTAGAATGGACACAATCGTGCAGATGCTACATGTCCATTATCGGCAGTGTCCATTGTACTGCACTGTATGTTTTGTTTTCATTATTTTTTTTTTTGTAATGCTTGTGTTTGTTAGGGCTCATTTTATCATGGTTGAGGGTAGTGCTGTGGAGGGAGGGAGGGAGAGAGGGAGTGTTTAACTGGTGGGAGGTGGCAATTTATAGTGCTTTGTGCATTTTTTTTTATTTTTCTTGTTCAAAAAAAGTTGTAATTGATGTTTGTCAAGTCTTAGCTGTGCAATAAGTTCGTCACATATGTTCTGTTCCTGCTAGGTTATCCCACTCTGGTGCAATATTGTCTCTTTGCTCCATCGCCCTTTGTAGTGTCTGCAAGGCTGCCTTAACATCCTTAGCTCTCACCACTGGTTGCTCTTCTTCTAGCTGATCTTCATCCTCCAGGTCGCTGCTTTCTTTTGTCACAGTTGTCATCTGTGACATTGCATCAATCACTTCAGCAATGTCATCTGAAGGCATTTGGTCTTTCTCTAACTCCCCTAGGAGACACACTGCTTAGAACTCCTCCTCTATAAGGCCAGTCAGTGGTGGGACTACATCTGTAACATCAGGGACATCTTGGACTTGAACCTCCTGAGGAGTGTTTACCCTGGAAAAGCCTGCTTTACGAAAGCAGTTTTGAATCGTGTCCATGCCGACACTGTCCCATGCGGTCTTCATGAGGTGCACCGTATCAAGCAGGTTGATTTGTTTGATGCAATAAGCAACAGTAAGCTCTCCTGCAGAATCAATAGCTTCAAGCACTCTGGTGCGCATGGCATGCACATAATGTCGTTTCAGTGACATTATGACAGCCATGTCTAGAGGCTGAATTATACAAGTGCTATTGGGCGGTAGGAAGATCAGACGAATGTTATGAAGCCCTTGGACATCTGGGTGCCCACTAAAGTTGTCCACCAACAGTATTATCTTGTGACGATGAAGATATTTGTCCCAGTCCTTAAACCAGGCAGTGAATATTTCACCTGTCATCCATGCTGTTCTGTTGCTGTGATAGACAACAGGCAGATGGTGTATGGCTCTAAAACATCGAGGCTTGGCAGATTTGCCAACCACCAAGAGATCTTTTTTATCCGAACCTGACATGTTGCAACAACACATCAGACACTCGCTCCTTGGCCTGCTTCATGCCCATTGGGGTGTCTGATTTAAAAGTTAATGCGCCATACCCTATGCATCTAAAAAACATGCCGGGCTCATCAGCATTATAAATGTCATCCTCTGCATATCCATGCAGTAACCCTGGCAGAACTTCAGAGACCCACCTTTGAGCGCTGTCATGGTCTGCGCTCATTTTCTCCCCATGTGCCAGCTTAAAGCCGATGTTGTATCGGCTCTTTCAACACTGCAACCAACCTTCAGTTGCAGTGAAATTCTGCTTTCCAAGAGAAGCTGCGAGCTGCTGTGCTTCTTGTTTAAGCAGTGGTCCAGTCAGCATGGCTTCCCTTCCCCTAGCATTGGAGAACCAGTGCAGAAGCACATCCTCCACATCCACATCTTTCCCCTCCCGCTTTCTCTTGCAATCAGGGTTCTGGTTGCTGTGCCACTGAGCGAGGATGTCATCCTTCACTCACAAAAGATCACCCATTGTCGATTTAGGGAGGCCAAAGTGGAGTGCCAGGTTGCGAACACACATTTTGGCATTATGTCTTATTTTCTGCAGCATCTCTACCTTTTTCTGCAGGGTTAGAGCACAGCATTTGGATGAGGAGTTCGATGCCATAACTTCCTTGTTTTCTGTTGCTCATGGCAACTATAATCTTGGGGACCTCCTTTATGTAGGATGAAATCAGCTCATTGGCTGATCAACTGATGTATAGTGATGCCGTCATGCCATACGATGAACCACCAGGTCTGTGCTAGGCAATGCGGAGAGCTCGGTGATGTCACATGCCGAGCGTCGAGCGACAATCAATGTTCATTGAGCAAAATCGAGTTAAATGGACTACTAGGAAAAAAGGGATGTGTTATTCAACTTGGTATGTAACCAGTATTGTGAGTCATCGACTGCAAGAACAAATGTTAAAAAAAATATGTTACAAACACATCGTCGAAATGTGAAACGCGGGACCTGCATGTCCGCTATTGCTGAAGCGCTAGGTCCGCAGTAACACTATCATTTTGACTAAGTAGATATAGCTTTAGGCTTTGGCTAACAGCATGCGTCTGCCAAAACCGATTGTCCGCAATAATGGTGACCGCAATAAGTGATGCATACTGTATTCTGTTTGCAGGCCCTATAAGAATTGGTCTCTCACCTTCTACCCGGGAGTCAGCCTTTCAGCGGTTCTCCTTCCAGGCAAACACAATGCTCTGGCAGAGGTCAGTCAGGGCCAGAGTAATGTACTCTGAACAAACAAGTACTAGCCATGGTATTCAGGCAGTTGGGCACCCAGAAGTGAATCTGTTTGCCTCTCCCCTCAGCTTCCAGTTTCCTCTTTTCTGTTGCAGGCTCCAGTCCCGGGGTGGCCTCCTCTGGACAGCTTGATCCTGGTCTGGTAAGGGAGGTTCTTATATGCATTCCCGTCTTTTCCCCTGATTCTCAGGGTATTTCTGAAACTCTTACAACAGCCTGCATCTAGGATTCTGGTGGCTCCAGATTGGCCCAAGCAAGCCTGGTACCCTCTCCTTCTCTCAATGCCCTGCAGCGGTCCATTTGCCTGCTTCCAACTCACTCCCTATTAACCCTTCCTCAGACAGGAGTGCAGTATCCAGGCAAATACTCCTTCCACCTCAAGGCCTGGTTCTGGAATAGTTAGAGTCTGCATTTTTGCAGTACTCTTAGATCCTTAGGATACTGAGGGTGGTTAAAAAAATCAAACACTAAGAAAACTAATGCAGCCAAATGTAAAAGTTTTCCCTCTGGTGCAAGAGCAAAAAAGTCGAATCCCATTCAGTTCAGACCCTCAGCTGCTAGATTGCCTGGTACTCTTACAGGCATCAGGCTTGCAACCATCTTCCCTCAAGCTACTGCTGGCGGTAATCCTGGTCTACCTTTCGGAGGGAAAGAAAAAATCTGTTTTTTCCCATGTCATATTTAAACAGTTTTTTCAAAGGCCTCTTGCACCCCCAGCCTCCAATCTGGGAGCCTGTTCCTCCTCGGAGCCTTACCTTTGCACAGACATGCTCATGAAACCACCCTTCGAGCCTATGTCCATGGCCCATATCAAGTTTGTAACCTGAAAGACGGGCTTCTTGGTAACCATTTCCTCTGCCAGGAGGTTTCAGAGCTATGCCCAGTGCACTGCGCCACTTTACATCTTCCCTCACAATGATAAACTTGGGCTCAGGACAAATAGGAATTTCTGCAAAGGTGGTTTCAGAGTTCCCTTGGACCAGTCCATTACTCTGCCCATCTTCTTTACTGAGAAGTCCACTCCTGGTGAGCAAAAGCTCTACAGCTTGGATGTCAAGAGCCATCTTCTACTACCTAGAGCATACTAGACTATCCAGAGGCTCTTCCTCTCAGTTGTTCCCCACCTATGGCTATGTAGGCTGGGGAAGACCAGCTACCAAGAGAATTTATCCTGTGGTAGATCTCTTGCATTAGATTCTGCTATGAAAAAGCTGGTCACCAACCTCCAATGGGGCTCAGGGCCCACTATACCAGGTGCTCGGCAGCCTCGCTTTCAGTAGCAATGGACATTCCTCTACTGGAGGTCTGAAAGCAGCTACCTGGAAATCTGTACACACCTTTGTGAGTCACTAGAGTTTGGATGTGCAGACCAGATCTGATGCCAAATTTAGCAGGGCGGTTCTGCTGAGCCTCTTTCCTAATAGGTCCTCTGCCCACCTCCCACTTGGTACTGCTCGGTGGTCTGCTAAAGTTACTGATGCTAAAGGACTCCTGGGGTAAGAAGAAAAAAATACTCTCCACAGTAATCTTCTTTCTTCCAAGGGGTCCTTTAGCATCAGTAATCTCCCACCCTTCCTCCCCAGTTCGCCTGTCGGAGAAGGGCTCTTTTGCATCTCTTACCAAATTTGGGGGTTTTCTTATTGATGAGTTTTTAACTTGTGTTGTTGTTTCTGTTTCCACTTTTCGTGGATATTTGCATGTTTTTTGAATCCTGTCGATTCTTTTTGGGGTATATGCCCTCTACTTTCCTTCAAAAAATTCTGAAGCCTTCAGCAGCTCTCACTCAATGCACTACCCTTCCTGTTTTCTGATTGGCTATGGCCCTAAGCTCATTTGAATTTCTCTTAAAGGCACACCTCCGGGGCAGTTGCACCTAGCCAGCTAACTGCTAAAGTTACTGATGCTAAAGGACCCCTTAGAAGAAAGAAGATTACTGCGGTAAGTAATTTTTTCCTTTTTGTTATGGTTTATATGACATTTTTATTCTCGTCTGCTTTAAAATTTAGTGCTTTTTTTTTTAATTCTAGTAAAAAAAAAAAATCAAAAGCTTTTGGTAGCCTTTTAGCTAGTTTTGCTAGCTGCTACTCCACTCTGGCTTGGAAACTGATCTGAGCAACAGCAGAATGGAGTGAGGATGCAGAGTTTGAACCTACATTCCCAATTCTAAAATTTGTATAGGTTTCTGTCTCTGGGGCATCATTCTTGGCCGAGATGACTGTATAAAGTATAAAGATAGTGAGAGATCCTTTAGGAAGAAACAACATTACTACGGTGAGTAATTTTTCTTTATCGTCCAGGGTCAGACTGGCTGGCTATACAGCCTGGTCCCCACGCAACATCAGTTGTCCCTTACCTGTCTCCACTCGCCCAGCTTAAAGCAGCAGGATGGGTTGAGATGTCTCAGGCCAGGCTTCACGAAGCCCAGGTCTACCATTTTTTCCCCTATTTTCTCCCCTGCTGTCCTGTCATTGTGGCGGCACAGAGAATGCATGTGTGTGAGGCACACATGCATTCCCAGAACCGTAACCCCTTCCAGCCCTCCAGCTCTTGTCAGCCTTCTGAATGTCTGCTCTATCACCAGGCCTCCACGTGGTGGCAGCTAAGAGCCAGGACAGCTGACCACCCAGTCCAGGAGAGGAGAGCTGCCAGTCGGCTGCTCAGTCCTCTCCCAGCCCTCATCCCCCCCCCAGCGACCCCTGATGAATAAAGCTCATTACTGAACTCAGGTCATTGGCGTGATGAGAGTTGAGATGCTGACAGTGCCTCAGCCCTCTGTGCCACCAGGCCGGCCACTGAGCAAGTCACTTAACCTCCCTGTGTGAGTTGCACCTGGAAACAAACTTTAGCTTAGTGTTCCTTTTTTTGCCAAAAATTCTAACAAAAAAAATGACCCAAACATGGAGGGCCACTTCTCCCAGCATACATTGCTAGGTTATTCTATTATGATCAGCTACTTGTGATGTGCAGTCAGATACACTATTGTATGTTTAACAATAGTAGCCTGATCCTTGTACAGCTTTCAAACAAACCTACTATAGCCTTATACAACTTTCAAATCTTAGCTTTAGGAGCCAAGAGCAGTTTTTTTTTCCCCTTGAAGTCCGCATTGGCTTTGTGCCTGGAATTTGCCAAGTAAACAAGCAATGATTAAAGTTACATCGCTGTCCTGACTGTTGAGACTAAAGCATCCCTGATCTCAACACGTGTATAAATCTACCGCATGCCTCCTATTTGTCATGCCAAGTTTTTTTGCAAAGGGATTTTTGTCAGTTTGCAGTACAAATACACATAACACATAGGCTAAGTGAAAGTTGCTCTTCCACTCTGACTCCAGAGTTTCAAAAGTACCATTTATTACACTGTGCTTTAAGCCCCGCCTAGAAAAGTATGTTTGATCCGTAACTTTACTGGTATAGATTTGTTGATTAATGCTGCCAATATCTTAACCAGCCTCCCTTAGCAGGGACTTTGAGTATTATTTCTACTATTAAAGCTGGAGCAAAAGTTTTTTTTTGGTTTTGTGAGACTTTAAAGTAAGTAATTTTCATAGTTTACTACTTTGCCTTATGTAGCCTAGAAAGCCACATGCTGATGGCCATCTAGCATTGTGTTTCGATTTCAGGTACTTTAACATTCTTTAACTTCCTCTCACTCATATAACAAATGTCATGAACTCTAGAGCTATCCTACCATGACATCCAATCTGTAAAGCTATTTGTATGTCTTGTTACATAAAAAAAAAAAAAGTTGTAATGTCTTTTAAATACTCAATAAAAAGAAATTACAAAAAAGACAAAAATCAAAACAGCAAACTCAGGCGGAAGCATTGCCATGTGTTATGCCAGCAAACCAGATTAGATCTGTAGATGTAGATGAAACTTAATTTTTTATACAGGAAAATGTGTCATTAGGATTTTACAACCCTGTTCACAAGACAGTCCTGTTGGTTACCTATAAGTTACTCTAAAATACACATACCAATACCATATACAAACGTAGTTCAGAAAATCTTATACATGCAAAAACGCTTAGGTATCAAAAGAACATCTGGAACAAAATACTGTCAAGCATTAACACTATTTACAGTTATGTATAAGAGGATACAATTCCTTCACTGCATGAGTAAAGGCCCCATGTATGGGTAACTATCTTACTGTAAAAGGTAAGTTGTTCCATACCTTAGCTGTTTGCGAGTGCAGAGTTTCATCTCCAAATTTATTTTTAGTTTTAGTGAGATGAATTTTTGTAAACATGCTCTCATTAACTTATGATGAACCTTATTTTCAAACAACATGAAGTCTTGCTGTATTCTGACTATATGCAGTTAGCCCCAGCACTTGCACTGCTCCAGAAAGGAAAGAGTTAACTCTATGCCAAGGCATAGAACGTTGAGCTCGAGCTCGGTTTTCAAACCTCTGTTCCAGTACTCTTTAGTGTAACCATCAGATTCTTTACTCCGCCTAACTGTGAAGTCGCTCCGGAGATCCTCTCCTTCACTTCGGTTGTGGTAAAATCGGTCGGTTTAGTAAACCGCTTCTTTATTTTTTTGGTCTTTACATCTCTGTCCCGGTACAGTAAGTGTATTAGTAGGTAGTAGTGTGGTTTATAAACAATTTTTTTTTATTTTCGGTTTCTTTCTGGTCGGTCCGGTTGGGAACTGAAACGATTTATTGTTTCTAGTTCTACAGTTCACTTTAGCATGGTTTCCGGTATCTATCGGTTCCTGAAAAAAAACTTTGATTTCTCCGTCTTTTTCATGCGACCCATGACACGGTTGGAACTGATAGGTTTTGATAGTTGCCTGGCTTGAACGCTGGTAAGAGTGACTTTGTTATTAAGACATGTCTGAGAAACCCAAAAAGGAAACCGGGCCCACTGGGTTTCAACACCTGAGTGTGGGTAGGCTTCTGCCAAGGCTGATCCCCACCTCATCTGTGTTTATTGTCTGGGGGTTTGATCACCTCAAAGAAGACTGCCAGATCTGCTGAAACTTTCCTAAAGCCACTGTGGATAAATGTTTAAGTAGGCTGAAGGAAAGGGAGGCCAAAAAATCCACTGACCCGGATGGCCAGCCTAGTTCGGTTCCGACCGAACCTGAGGGGGTGCCCACTGACCTGGGCGATACCCCCTCGAGCAAGAGGAGAGCCAATTCTGTAGAAGAGAAAGCGCAAGTCAGCTGGTTTGGATCCCAGTTCCCATGGTCCGACCACTGACAAGATAGCCAAAGCGATCCCTATTGTGCAGTCGCATCGCCCGGTTCCGACCGAACCAACACCGATGTGGAGACGGTCGGTTCGGTCGGACTTGTCTGCTTCTGAATATGACCCTGAAGCATTCTATGAGGGTGCTTGGGAAGGAGACAAAGATGATGAAGATGAAGATTATGGAGACCTAGATGAGCCTACTGAGCCTGACATCTCCCCAGACAGGCCTTCTAATGTGTCTCCTCCCAGGCTTTCTGAGTCCCCCTCCCACTTCTTGTTTTACAAGAAGGTAGTTGAGACTCTTCAGCTTCCAGTGGAAGAAGCTGAACAGGATCAGGAGGAGCCTGACTAAGTTGAGATGATGGATGTCCCAGAGTCAAAAGGGTGTCTATCCCTCTGCACAGGTCCCTGGGGAAACAGACCCCAAAAATATTACAGTTTCCAACATCCATACCTCCTGTGGATAATAAAATGGACAGGAGGTATGCTTTGTCAGGCCCTGATATGGATTCCCTTACTAATCATTGCAGCCATGTTGGGGTAGTGCAAGCTACAACCTGTGACAAGGCTAATATTCCCCTGGCATCTCACCCCCCCAGATAAGGATTCCAGGAAAGGGGATGCCATGGCAAAGAAGCAGTATTTGGCATCCTCTTTGGGATTCAGGCAATCCAACTATATGACATATACAGCCAGATACGAGAAGTCTACAGTGGCGTGAAAAAGTATTTGCCCCCTTCTTGATTTTCTCTATTATTGCATATTTGTCACACTGGATGTTTTCAGGTCTTTAGACAAAATGTAATATTAGATAAAGGGAACATGAGTGAACAAATAACACTTGTTTTTTTTTACTTATTTCATTTATTTAATGAAAAAAGTTAACCAACACCAACTGGCACTGTGTGAAAAAGTAATTACCCTTACACTTAATAACTGGTTACACCACCTTTAGCTGCAATGACTGCAACCAAACGCTTCCTATAATTCAATATCAGTCTTTCACATCGCTGTGGAGGAATTTTAGCCCACTCTTCCTCGCAGAACTGCTTTAATTCAGTAACATTGGTAGGTTTTCGAGCATGAACTGCTCATTTCAGGTCCTGCCGCAGCATCTCTATTGGGTTTAGGTCTAGACTTTGACTAGGCCACTCCAAAACTTTAATTTTACTTCTTTTCAGCCA
Source organism: Neoceratodus forsteri (assembly GCA_016271365.2). NCBI lineage: Eukaryota > Metazoa > Chordata > Ceratodontiformes > Ceratodontidae > Neoceratodus > Neoceratodus forsteri. The sequence goes on from JADMNL010000025.1 coordinate 171,881,122, forward strand.
TTCTGATGTGGACTTGCTTTTGTGTTTTGGATTATTGTCTTGCTGCATGACCCAACTATGCTTCAGCTTCAGCTGATGGACGGATGACCGGACATTCTCCTTAAGAATTTTCTGGTACAGAGCAGAATTCATGGTTCCTTCAATTATGGCAAGTCATCCAGGTCCTGAGGCAGCAAAGCATCCCCACACCATCACACTACCACCACCATGTTTGACTGTTGGTATGATGTTCTTACTGTGGAATGCTGTGTTTGCTTTACACCAGACATTATGGGATCCATGTCATCCAAAAAGTTCCACTTTGGACTCATCTGTCCATAGAACATTTTCCCAAAAGGCTTGTGGATCATCCAGGTGCTTCTTGGCAAATGAGAGACGAGCATTTATGTTCTTCTTGGTTAGCAGTGGTTTCCGCCTTGCTACTCTCACATGAAGCCCATTTTTGCCCAGTCTCTTTCTGATTGTGGAGTCATGAACACTGACCTTAGCTGAGGCAAGAGAAGCCTGCAGTTCTTTGGATGTTGTTTTAGGATCCTTTGAGACTTCCTGGATGATTTTACGCTGCGCCGTTGGAGTAATTTTGGCAGGCTGTCCACTCCTGGGAAGATTCACTACTGTTCCAAGTGTTCTCCATTTGGAAATTATGGCTCTCACTGTGGTTCGATGGAGTCCCAGAGCCTTAGAAATAGCTTTGTAACCCTTTCCAGACTGATAGATAGCAACAACTTTTTTTCTGATCTTTTCAGGAACTTCCTTTGATCGTGGCATAATGTGCTTGTTGAATCTTTGTGCTGGCAACGTGACTCTGATGGTAAGGATCAAAATAAGTGAGGTTTATATTGAGCAGGGCTGGCTGTAATCAAGCCTGGCTGTGTTCAATCAGCTGACTCTAGTTATCCCTTTAATTGGGTTGATTTAACTAGGGGGGCAATTACTTTTTCACACAGTGCCAGTTGGTGTTGGTTAACTTTTTTCATTCAATAAATGAAATAAATAAAAAAAAAACAAGTGTTATTTGTTCATTCAGGTTCCCTTTATCTAATATTACATTTTGTCTAAAGACCTGAAAACATCCAGCGTGACAAATATGCAATAATAGAGAAAATCAGGAAGGGGGCAAATACTTTTTCACACCACTGTAGGTGGGATACGGTTCTGGAGCTAGCTAAGAATGCCCCACCCCATCTGGCCAAGGTACTGGAGCAGGTGGCTGTGGATGGCATTGAAGCTTCAAAAGGTCCAGTTTCATGCTGCTGTGGACTCAAATGATGTTCATTCTAGGGTCATGGCTACATCTGTTTCCATGAGGAGATTTGCCTGGCTCAGGTGTACCATTTTATCTCAGGATACTCAGACCAAGGCCATGGATTTTCCTGACACTGGTAACTCTCTGTTTGGGGAGCAAACAGAGACGTAAATGAAAAAGAAGGACGAGTACAGGACCACATATAGGAGTGCTGCAGCCAAGGAAAAGCAGACCACTCCTCAGAGGCAGCAATCCAGGGCTGGCAGGGGCAGGCCTTTTCACAGGCCTTTCTACCAGACCCAGGCTTCCTCTTCTTTTCAGCAGAGGGGGGTTCTTTAGGGGAAGAGGCAGAAGGGGGATGACAAGGGCTGCATCTTCCTCTCAGTCTATGCCCCCTGCCAAACAGACACCCTGATGTGTCAGTTAGGGTCGCCTCCCCAATTCCTGTAGGGGGCAGACTGGCTGATTTCTTTCAGGCCTAGAAGTCTGTCACTTCAGACAAGTGGGTCCTGGAAGTGGTGAGCCACGGTCTTACTCTCAGGTTACATACTAACATACTAAAATGCCAGCAGAATAGGCCAAACGGTCTTTCGTGTCTGCTTGTTTGGTCAGCCCCCACCCTGGGAGCTGACCTTGCTGCCCCCCTCACCTTCTCTGGCTTCTCCCTTCCCAGTTCCAGATATTCTCGTTGCACTGGATTTTGCTTCCAGAACCCTTCCCCTGTACCTGTCCCACCCCCTCTTGAACCCCTCCACCGCCTCTGCCTCCACCAGCCCCTGGGCAGCGCATTCCATGGCTCCACCACCCTCTCAGTGAAGTAGCACCTCCTCCTTTCTCCCTGAATCTTCCCTCCAGCTTTCACCCATGCCTCTAGTTTCCCTCCTTCTTCCTTCAAGCACCCTGACTGCTCCTCCCCATTACCCCTTCATGTACCCTGAAGACCTCTGTCATGTTCCCTGGTCCCTTCTGTCTTCCAATGAGTACATATTTAGCTCTTCGAGCCTCTCCCCATAGGTCCTGTCCCCCAAGCCCCAAATCATTTTGGCTGCGCTCCTCTGGACCCTCTCCAGGAGTTTAATGTCCCTCTTTAAGTGCGGCCTCCAAAACTGCACACAGTACTCGAAGTGTGGCCTCACCAAGCAGTTATACAGAGAGAGTATCACTTCCCTTCTTCTGGAGGTGATCCCCCTAGCGATGCATCCCAGCATCCTGTTGGCCTTGGCTGCTGCCCTCCTACAAGTCTCCGAGTTGTTTGTCTTGACATCCACCACCACCACCCCCAGGCCCCTCTCGGCCATTGAGACTTGTAGCATTTCCCCCCCAGGGTGTACACTTGGCCCGGGTTTCTGGCCCTCAGGTGCAGTACCTTGCATTTCCCTGCATTGAACCTCAGCTTCCACTTTCTAGACCATCTATCCAGAGCCTCCAGGTCCCCCTGTAGGGCCACCCTCCCCTCCTCCTCATCCACCACCGCCCCCAGTTTTCAGTCATCCACAAAGAGACTCATCTCACTCCTGATACCTGTCCTTATGTCAGAGACGCAGGCGTTGAACAGGAGGGGCCCAAGGACTGATCCCTGTGGGACCCCACTAATGACCTTCCTTGGTGATGAGACTATCCCACCAACTACGACCCTCTGGGTCCGGTTCTGGAGCCAATTGTCTATCCATCTGATCATCTGGTTCCACACCCTATTCTCCCAGTTTATCCAACAGGCCCTCATGAGGAACAGAGTCAAATGTCTTGCTGAAGTCTAGAAAGAGGACATCCACTGGTCTACTCAGGTCCAAGGCACTCATCACCCAGTCATAGAACTCCACAAGGTTTGTCTGACACGATTTCCCTGGGATGAATCCATGCTGTCTATCGTCCAGGCACCCTGACTTTTCCAGGTCCCCCAGCCTCTTCTTGACAATGCCCTCCATCACCTTCCACCACAATGTCAGGCTGACAGGCCTGTAGTTCCATGCCACCTCCTTGATCCCCCTTGTGGATAGGCACTATATGCGCCACCTTCCAGTCCTGGGGCACCCACCCTGTCCTCAGAGAGATGGTGAAAAGCTTCGTCAGGGGTTTTGCCAGGACATCTGCAAGTTCTTTCAGCACTCTGGGATGTAATTTATCCAGCCCCGGTGCTTCCTCCATCTTAAGGGACCTGAGGGCTTCCCTCACTCTCTCTGCTGTGATTTCCACCTCTGCTACCTTCTCCCTGCTTAGCCTTCCCCCCTCCTGCCAGTGATGCCTCCCCCTCTCCCCAGATCCGCCGATCGGTAAGGGTCTCCCCTCCTCAGTATCACTGTCTCCTCCCTTGTATGATGCAGCACCCCCATTTTCCTTGGTGAAAACTGAGGTGAAGTACTCGGACTCATTTAGTACTTCAGCCTGCTCCCAGCCTGGTCTTGTGCCCATCTCTCCCCTGTTTTAATCCTGCTAATCTGCCGCTTCATCCTTTGTTTTTCCCCAATGTATCTAAAGAACCCAAAGTTGAGAACAAAGACTTTCTGTCCTTCCTCGGCAGAGGAAACACAGGCCTTACAAAGTAGAGGTCTCTTCTCTACTGCTTCTGCAAGCAGTGGAGAGGGTACCTCTCATCCACAGGGAAAAAGGATTGTACTCCAGGTACTTCCTTACCCTAAAAAAGATGGGAGTGGAGACCCATCCTGGATCTACGACACCTAAAGAAGCACATACTAAAGCCAAAGTTCAAGATGGTGACTCTGGGAATTATTCTTCCCTCTCTGAGGCCAGGAGACTGGCTAGCCTCCCTGGATCTCAAGGATGCCTATTTCCACATACCTATCAGGCAGTCCCACAGAAAGTACCTCCGGTTCGAACTGCCCTCAGGCCATTACCAATTCAGAGCAATGCCTTTCAGCCTAACATCTACTCCAAGAGTATTCACCAAGTGCCTAGCAGTAGTAGTGACCTTCCTCAGAAGACAAGACAAATTATTGTTCCCTTACCTGGACGACTGGCTCATAGTAGGTCAGTCACCAGACCAAGTCAGGTCAGCTCTAGGGGTCACCCAAAATCTTTTGGACTCCCTAGGATTCATTCTAAACCCGGAAAAGTCTGTTCTGGAGCCAGTTCAGCTTCTCACATTTACAAGAGTGGGGCTGGACACTGTTCAGGCCAAGGCCCTCCTTCCTCTCTCAAGGGTTCAATCCCTCATCACTCTGGCTTCCTCTTTTCGTCCACTTGTGTCTCGGCCAGCCATACATTTCTTGCAGTTGCTAGGCCACATGGCAGCCTGCACTGCAGTAGTGCAAGGGGCAAGGTTTCAGATGAGGGATAATCAGTTTCATCTAAGAGTCTTTTGGTCTCAGAGAAAAGATCCCCACTCCAAGTTGGTTCCAGTGTCTCTAACTTTGGTTCAGGCCCTCCAGTGGTGGCTGGAAGAGGACAACTTGAGGCAAGGGGTTCCCTTCCTCAGTCAGGTTCCCACAGTGATTCTCACCACAGACCCTTCCCTGCTGGGATGGGGAGCCCATCTGGATCAGCATACTGCTCAGGGGACTTGGTCCCATCAGTAGTCTCTCCTACACATAAACCTTCACGAACTCAGGGCTGTCATTTTGGCACTTCAGGCATTCTCAAATTTAATTCAGGGGAAAGTGGTGCAGATCAGGACAGACAACACCACGACTATGTGGTACATCAACAAGCAGGGGGTCACTCAGTCCTCGGCCTTGTGCACCGAGGCCATAAAAATATGGTCACTAGCTTATTCCCTGCAGGTTTCCCTGATTGCTGTACATCTCCAAGGAAAGGACAATGTACTTGCAGATGCTCTCAGCAGGATTTCCCAAGGTCACCACGAATGGGCCCTAAATCCTCTCATTCTTCAAATAATTTTCAAGAGATGGGGCACTCCAGAGATAGATCTCTTTGCAGCCCCGGACAACCATCAGCTCCCTCTGTTCTGCTGCAGACCCCTTCTGCTGGAGTCTGTTCCTCTAGATGCCTTTCTGTTGGACTAAACCAACAGGTTTCTCTATGCTTTTCCTCTGATATTCAGAGTTCTGGTCAAGATCAGGTCCCAGCACTGCACTGTGATTCTGATAGCCCCGGATTGGGCCAGACAGCCTTGGTATCTTCTACTATTGTCACTATCAGTGACAATTCCCCTGTGCCTTCCCAGACAGTTCAACCTCCTCACCTATCTCAGGGGAGGATATTGTACCTCAATCTTCACACACTCAGGCTCAAGGCCTGGTTCTTGTGGAGCTAGAATATGTAGGCCTGCATCTCTCATAATCAACTCTGGATATTCTTAAGGCCAGTAGAAAGCCTTCCACTAGAAAGACCTATGATTTTAAATGAAAGAGGTTTGGGTTCTGGTGTTCCCAGAGGCACATCCAGCTGGATTCAGCTGATATTGCCACTGCTTTAGATTGTTTGGTATCTCTTAACAGTTTAGGCCTTCGGCCTACCACTCTCAAGGTGCATTTGGCAGCTATTTCTGCTTTTCTTTCGGCTGGGAAGGTCTCTTCTCTAGCCTCCCACCCAGTTTTCAAGAAATTCCTCAAAGGTTTGGTCCATATCAATCCTCCCTTCAGGGATCCTACGCCTCTGTGGGACCTGAATATCTGTACTGCACAGCTGATGCAGCCTCCCTTTGAACCACTTTGCTCAGCTGAGCTCAAATGTCTGACTTGGAAAACTGTATTCCTGGTTGCTGTTACTTCTGCCAGGAGAATCGGTAAGTTACAGGCTTTATCAGTGGAACCTGATTTCATCTAATTTCATAGGGATAAGGTGGTCCTTCGTACAAATAGGAAATTCCTCCCTAAAGTGGTATCAGACTTCCATCTGAACCAATCTATGACACTGCCTGTATTTTTCACTGATCACTCCTCTGGAGAGAGGAGATTACATAGTCTCGATGTAAAGAGGGTTCTGAGTTACTACTTAGAATCCACCAAGCCCCATAAAAACGACTGTTCCCAGCTGTTTCTCACTTATGGGGAGGTGGGTAAAGGTAAGCCTGCCACCAGTGTTGGGTAAGTTACTTTTTCTGTTACTTTCTATTACATTTGGAAACGTGTTCCAGGAAGCTCTGTGCAGTCACTAGCAAGGATAGAGAAGTACTAGAAAAAGTAATACACCTTACAATTATAGTTACTTAATTCTTTTTATACAAAAACAATACAAAAATAATAAATAACAGATTACATTTTTTGAAAGTATTAGGTTAGTTACTAGTCACTTTCAAATAAATGTAATCAGTCACATTTACTATTTCTTTTGTATAAAAAGACATAAGTAATTGTAACTGTAAGGTGTATTACATTTTCCAGTACTTCTCCATCCTTGATAGTGACTGCACAGAACTTCCTGGAACAAGTTTCCAAAAGTAATAGAAAGTAATAGAAAAAGTAACTTACCCAACACTGCCTGCCACCAAGAGAACTATTGCTGTGTGGATGGTCTCCTGCATACAGTTCTGCTACTCAAAACTGGGGAAAGAGCCACCCTCAGGCCTGAGGGCTCACTCCACCAGAGGTACAGCTGCTTCGGTCGCAGCAGCCAGAGACATACCCTTAGTGGAAATCTGTAAAGCAACCACCTGGAAGACTGTTCACATATTTACCAAGCATTACTGCCTTGACATTCAGTCAAGAAGTGATGCTAAGTTTGGCACTGCAGTACTGTAGAGCATGTTCCCTAAATAGGTTCTGTAGTTCCCTCCTCCTTGGGGGTACTGCTTGGTAGTCTGCATATAGTCAGAATACAGCATGATTTCATGTTGTTTGAAGAAAATATTACTCACCTTAGTAATTGTGTTTCTTCTAATGAAGTCTTGCTGTATTCTGACCTCCCTCCCTGCCTCCCCTCCTGGAACCTAGTTGTTTTGGGATGTGGGTGGGCAGACGCAGTGTTGCACCTCAGGGGTATACCTGGGTGCCTCTTCTTAATTGAGGTTTTTCTTGTTCCTATGTTTTTATGATTGTTTGCTTTATTACCTACTTGGATTCTTTTTGAGTCTTTGGACCCTAAATTTATGTTTATTGCCTTTTGGCACAAAAGCTCTAAAAACAATTTCTGGGTTGTTAGTTAGTTAGTATAGGGCTCGTATACTGTGCTCTGTCTAGTTTGTTTAATAGCTGTTTGTTAGCTGTGTGATATATTAAGTCCCCATAGGTTAAATTTGGCATAATGAACTGTTCAGCCACTTTATTCCTATCTGCTTTGTTCAAACATTTAGTTGTGTGCCTTAAGGCTCCCAGTTTTTTATTGACCTTTCCTATTGTTAAGGTAATGTGATAGCTAAAAGTTAATTGAGACTCAAAGGTTACACTCAAATAACAATAGCTGCTGACCTGTTCGAGTGGTTCTTTTTTATGTGTTAATATTTGTATTTGGGTGGTATTCTTTTTTGATGGAAAATATAACAGTTTGGTCTTTTTGACATTTATTATAATCCTTGACCTGGTGAACCACTCCCCCACCTAATCAATCAATCAATCAATCAAAATCTTTATTTATCCAGGTGAACACCATTGAGCATAACTCATTTACAAGATGGACTTGGTTAGCACAGGATATATAATTTATAAACAGCCACAACATAACATCCCAATAATACTATACAATACAGTTGCACAAAAGTTTAACGGAGACACAAATGGAGAACAAAGTTGGAGAACAGTGGTTCAGTTCATTCATAGAGTAATAATGTGTCTAACAGCAGTAGCTGGGTGAACTATATGAGGACAACAGCTGAGCAATGGTATATTACATATAGTGCCTTGTGAAACAAGACAGTCAATGTGTTCATAATCAGTGTAAACAAGGTAGAAGGGGTGTGTGGCAGGCAGAGTGGAAGTAGAGTACAAGCAAGGTGGTTGAAGGTACAAGGGGGAGAGATAAAAGCCACAGAGAAGACACAGGACAGGAGGATGGAGAGCACAATTAGATAACAGAGTGGAGAAAGTACTAGTAGAAATGTAAAGGAGAGGCCACAAGGCCAGGCATAGCGAAGAAGACAGACACCATCAAGGTGCACCGTAGGTGCAGGGGAAATTTAGGATAGAGGGAAGCAGTTGCAAAATTCCATGACCGAATGGGCATATAGTGTCTTGAAGGAGGATAGACTGACCGAAGTACTAAGCTTTAATGATTTTTGTGTTTTATTCCATAGAGATGGCAGCGCAAAACTTATAGCCATTCTCCCAAAGCGAGTTTTATGCTTAGGTACCTTTAAAGAAATAAGGGAGTAGCTTCTCAGTGCATAATTCCCTAACTCACATAGCGGAAGACAATCAGAGATATAGAGGTAGTTTTTTGATAATAGCTCTGAACATCCAGAGTACAGCATTTCTGTTTCTGCTATACTGAAGGGAAGGCCACACCACGGCAGCGTAAAGGGCACAATGATGAGTGGAAAAAGGTAGTCCGGTAATAAATCTCAGAGCCCTGTAATACAACATATCCAATTTAGCAAGATGAGAGGCAGGGCAGTGACTATAAAGAAAGTCAGCATAGTCGACCAAGGAGAGAAACGTTTGTACCAGCTATAGCTTGGCATCTCTAGTAAGGGAGGCATAATCCTGAAAAAGAGTCCAAATCTCTGCCTCAGTTTTTTTTAGAAGATCCTCAATATGGTGCATAAAGGAGAGACTATGGTTGAGCCACACTCCCAAATACTTGAAGTTATTGACAAATTCTAGGTTTTCTCCCAGGATTGTGGTGATCTGTGGAATAGAGCCGACACTGGCCGGGTTTGCTACATGAAGGAGTGGTGAAAACAGCATTGCCTTAGTTTTTTTGGCATTTAGTAAGAGCTTTTTATTTAGAAGTTGGCTCTGAAGTAGATTGAATTAAGCTTGTAGGTCTCCACAGGCAGCTTCTGGTGACGGGTGACTTCGATAAAGTACTGTGTCATCAGCAAACAGATGAATATTGGCCTTAGTTATGTTGATGTCGATGTTATTTATGTAAATTGCAAACAGTAGGGGACCAAGAATCAATCCCTTGGGGACCCCTCTTTGCAGGGGTTTAAGGGGAGAAAGTTCACCTTCTGCCTTAACTTGCTGCCACCGGTCAGAGAGGTAGTCAGCAAATCAATGCAAGGATAGTGGGTCCATGCCTATCACCCTCAGGGAGGAGAGGAGCAGGCCATGGTTGACAGTGTCAAAGGCCTTGCTTAAGTCTAAGAACACTGCACAGATGCATTTTCTATTCCCCAGGTCTCGCTGCCAATCGTTGGTAATTTTGGCTAGGGCCATAATGGTGCTATGCTGTGCACTAAAGCCAGATTGCATTGGGTTTAGTCGGTTTATAGTTTCTACATAGGTTCTCAACTGCTTGCTTACAATTTTTTCCAACAATTTGGACAGTATAGGGAATAGAGAAATCGGCCTGTAGTTGTTAAGATCACAGGGGTCCCCTGATTTAAACAGGGGAATAACATGGGCTGTTTTCCATAAAGGTGGGAGAATTCCATGAGACAGTGAGAGATTGAATAGATGGGTAATTGGTACAGCTAAAACATGGTAGGCGACCTTTAGAAAGCATGGTTCAAGAGAGTCAGCACCAGCGTTTTGTTTGGTATCCAACTGTAATAGGAGTTCTTCGACCCCTTTCAGTGAAGTAGGCTGGAGGGAAAAGACTGAGCTGGTAAGAAGAGGTTCAGTATTTTGTGCACCCATCTGGAAATGTATGGAACATGTGGGGAGTTGTCAAATGCTAGCCTAGCGGTGGCAAAGTGGTTGTTAAATGCATCCAGGATCTCTATTTTGTCATAGATGGTGGCACTGCCAGAGGTGATCTTTGCAGGCAGAGAGTTTCCCGGTGTATGGACCAACATGTCCTTAATAGACTTCCAAAATTTAGATGAGTTCCTAGCAGCAGAGTCCAGTTCCAAGCGGTAAAAGGAGGCCTTAGCTTCTCTTATCATCTTGGTAAATGTATTTCTAGCTTTCCCAAAGTGACACCAATCCACAGGGGCCTTAGTTGTTTGTACTTTTTTCCAGAGCTTGTCCCTGTCCAACAGTGCTGATTTGAGTTCTGAGAAGAACCAATGACAAGTTCTACTCCTTACCCTGACTTTTACAAGAGGGGCATACTTGTTTAAGGCCCCAGACAGAGTTTCAGAAAAGATATCGTATGCCAAGTTGACCAAATTAGCTAGGTAAAAGTCCTGCTAGTGCAGCGAGTATTTTTGCTCATCAAGGTAGGCAGACTGATCAAAGTTACGTCTGGACTTCTTAGAGGAGAACCTTGATGAGGATAATGGATTCTGGACAGATCTTATGCCGGCAATGATGCAATGGTCACTAACATCAGAGGAGAAGAAGGTTCCTACATGGGAGAACAGGTGCAGTTTGCTTACTAGAATGACATCAAGCAGTTTGCTATTAGCAGGGTTCTTCTTATTAGGGCGCGTAGGCTCACCAATAAGTTGCGTCAGCCTGTGGGCATCACAGAACTCTTTAAGTGGTGCAGCAGCCTTGGACATCCAATCAAAGTTAAGATCCCCAAGAAAAACTGTTTCAAGGGAGCCATGCCCCATAATAGTAGTTAGATGGGTGAGGATTTGAGAACTGGCAGACAGAGGTCTATAGCAACCTATGACACAAAGCGTAGTAGAGGAGGATATCTCAACCTTTAGTGACAGGCATTCGAATTGATTTCCAATGGATAACGAATCTAGGCATGAAGCCAAGTATCCTTGATGTAGATGGCCACTCTTCAACCCCTAGTGTGCCTGTCAACTCTAAATAATGAATAGTCTGGGATGTTAATTTCCCTGTCAGGTGTAGTTGGTCTGAGCCATGATTTGGAGACCACTAGGACATCCGGTGCGGTGTGATTGACCCAGGCCTGGATCAGGGTAAATTTTTTTAACAGGCTGCATGCATTCACATGCATAAAACGCATTTCTTTTAGCTTTGCTAGGTCTGATGGAGAAGTAAGAACATCAGTTGGGCCAGGGTTAAGTTCAATGTCTCCTGAGCACAACAGAAGGAAGAGGAAGAGCTTCCTTAGCACAGCAATAATCATTTTGTAACCCCTTGCCCGTGTTCATCTATGAGGGGTGTCAAAGTCTGTTAGTAGTTTCATTTGAAGTTCTTGGATGTTTTCCACAGAGGCAACTAAAGCAGTATCATCTGCGTACAGTCTTATGGCTGAATACTGCACCACTTGGGGTAAATTGTTTTTAAATAATAAAACAGTAGGGTTCCTAATATGGACCCCTGTGGCACACCTCTATTTATGTTTCGAGGTGCAGATAAACACAGAGAGACTGCTACCCTCTGAGTTCATCCCATCATGTAGGATTTTAATCAGTTCCAAGGTCTCTCGGTTATTCCCATGCCCCTTACCTTGTTGAGTAGGAGCGACTGGTCCACCAGGTCGAAGACTTTAGATAGATCCACAAAAATAACAACTATTTCCTGTCTAGACTCCAATGATGTACCAACCAAATTCTTAAATTTCAGCAAGGCTAATGTAGTCGTATGCCCCTTTCTAAACCCAGACTGATAAGGCATTAAAAAGTGTTTGTCCAGGTGCTCAGAGAGTTGAACATGAACATGTTTCTCCAAGCACTTGGACAAAACAGGCAACAGTACTATCGGTCTATAATTATTCAAGTCTGAAGTCCCCCACCGTTTTATGATGGGAATCACTTTTGCTTTCCTTCCAGGTCAATAGGAAGTATCCCATTTTCAGACCCAATTAAAATGTAGGTTACTATGGGAGCTATGTGGTTGGCTGCCAACCTTAGAAATCTACTTTCTACCTCATTGGGCTCTGTTGATTTGTGGGCATTATTCCTTAGTCCTTTACATGCCTCAGATGTCCTCAATACTTTAAATCTAAATGGTGGCAAGCAACTCGAATGCCCTTCTACCCCATTTTCCTCAGGTTTTACATTAAGTCTGTATTCCCTATTATAACCTGGAAGGTCTACAAAGTAATTATTTAAGGCGTCTAAAACTTTCCTAAATTCATCAGTCAAATCCTCTCCAGCCCGTACTGACATATTCTTTAGTGGATACTCACCACCAGGGTTTGTTAAATGATTTATAGTCTGCCAGAATGCAATGTGGATCTTTGTCACAGTTCATCTTATTCCTATAATATAAAGCTTTAGCTTTTTTATAATCTTTCTGCACTCATTTCTTTTATGTTTAAACAATTCCCAATCACTGTCTTGTTTTGTTCCTTTTGCTTTCTGCCAGATTCTATTTTTGACTCTGATTTTTTTTTCATGATCCTTTCATTTATCCAAGGAAGTCTAGTTGTTCTTCTATAATGTTTACTTTTTAGGGCATGTAAATCACAAATGTTACGAAAGGTTTCTAAGAAATAATTTACAGTAAGGTGTAATTCAGGTGTCAGCTTACATCTATCCCATTTTTCCATGTCAATGCTTAACAGGAATTTATCTACAGAAAAGTTTTACATATCTCTTACCTAGTTATAGTTTAACTGATCTGATAACTTTTGGACTTGCAATTTAGACACTGTGACTCAAATTGGGTTGTGATCCCTTAAGTAAGGAGGAAGTATTCCAGAGGCTTCTACATTCATTTGAGATGATGTAAATAATAAATCCAAAATGGTTCCCTTCCCTGCGTCAAGGTGTTAGTGTATCTTGTGGGACTTTTTATGTGTTGAGTTACCCCAAGCAGCGAAATAATTTCTTTAAGTTGCCTTCCTCTTGGCGTGTACTAGTCACAGTTCATGTCTCCCATTAAAACTAGCAATTTATCCCCTACATAGTCACATATCTTATTTATCACTACCTCAATAGCTGTTCAGTTTGTCTTAGGGGGAGAATATTCAGCTGCTAGAGCCACTTTTAGTTTAGATTAAAGAGCAGCTCTGCACTTCAGCATGCATATTCATAAATATGATGTTTTAGCTATTACTATTTACAAGAGAATACCCTTTTCACTTTCAGTTTTCCTTTCCGAGGTTTTCAGCACATCTTGATAGTCTATACTAAAAGTTTGTATACGTAAGTAATACGCCATGACAAGGTGTGCATTATAGGATTTTAATGCCAGACCCAGCAAGGCCAAAGGCTGAGTGTTCTTATGCTCCTGGGAAGTGCATTAAAATCCTATGATGCACACCCTGGAGGGGCTTATTATACTTATAAAATGGCTTTAAGTCATTTTTGGGGAGGAACATGCGATTTGGCACCAGACCGTGCATTTATAGAGATTAAATGCATGGTCAAGTGATGTCTCTTGGCCAATGGCATTTCTAGATTTTTTCTTGCCATTTTATAAATAGAGGATATCACATAGGTTGAAGATATCATATTTATCTTCAATGGAGGTGTTTGTTGTCCTTATCCTCACAATGGCTTCTCCATTTGTGAGGATAAGTGTGACAAAGACCTTGAGTGAAAATAAATATGATATCTTCAGTCAACTAATGTAAAGTGTGATTTATACAATAGGTTCAGGTTGACATTTAAATGTACTGTTTAAACTTTGCTTTTTGTTTTATTAGAAAAAAGCCACTTTGCCACTTGTGAGATACTTTTACCATGATCAAACACGTCATATCACCCCAAAATTTCAGAAACACAAGCTTTGCATTATGTCATTGTGATAGAGTGGTAGAGAGAATTTATGTCAGCAGAAGAATGGATAAAGCTCTGATCCCTTTTTAGAAATGGTAAAAGGGTTACACAAAATTCTAGAAGCATCCAGGTAGGGAGCTAATCAAACAGAGCTAATCAAATGGTAGGGACCTAATCAAACACAGAGCTAATTGGGTCTACTGCAGAATCCCAACACACATGATACTGACAACCAAAATCCTGACTATAGAATCCTGACAACAGTAATATCCCAACATGCAAATGCCAGACAAGATCAACTATGTGAACAGATAGCAAGGAGGAAACCAACACGAAACACCACCTTCTCAGAGCTAAGCCTACCATCTATGCTACTACAGTAGCTCAGTATAAAACATCCAGCACCAAATTCCATGGCCACAGGTTCAAAAACAACCGCTGAAAATATGTCAAAAACTGCATGTCCCAGAACTTTATAGAAACTCTGGAAAAACTACGAGATGTCATCTACCCTACATAAAGCTGGGTCCAGAGACACAAAACTTAGAAACACAGTAGAGATGCAAGCTATACTTGCACACAGCAAATTTAAAGAACTAAATGAGTAAGGTCAACCACTGACAAGTAGTCAAGGCTATGCTCCAAATGGAAGAAATTTGCCAAATAGTACCTTCTCAAAAAGGAAAAGATAAAATCAACATAAAAGGTTTCCCACTAATAAAACCATCTTTTAACAAAATTGTACAATACTTGTTAAATGTCAGTGTTATTGTCTGTAATTTGTAGAGTTTAATGGCATAAGTTGCATTATGTATGTTGTATGTCTTTTATGTTAGGTGTGACTGAAAAAGGGCTGTGCCCAGTTCACCTCCTGGTAAAATAAACTAAACTAAAAGAAAGAAGGAGAGGAGAACTCTTCTACTGGTGCTGTGAGAGCAGAAAATCTAAACAGTGCAAAGATCAAGCGGCAACAGTGAAAACTGGAGATGAGCACCAACTCTGCAAATATACAGAACACAACCACTCACGCAATGCAACTAATGCACCAATTGCTTCAGCCATAGCAGCATTAAAATCCAAAGCTAAAAACAGCAACAAAAGTGCAGCACAAATAATTCAGATGGAAATGTCAGCTACGTCACGAACCCACTCCTGGGGGTGAGGCCCATTGAGATCACAGTGCCCACCCTTAAGTGCAGTCAGTGATGGGGGGGAGGGATACCCTCCTCATCCTTTCTGAATGCTCGCTGAGGTCGCGACTGCACCTCTGCCACAAGGATCCAAGGCATCCCTCTTTAGCTCTGGATAAGGGCACAATACCAGTGTCGAGTCTTGTGGCCAAATATGTACCCATTTCTTGGCTATTACACAAAGGAGGAAGACCAAGGTGTCACACTCTCTTCAGGGCAGCAGTGTAAGCCTGATTTGGCCTTCTCCTTACAGGACATGCAACAGCCTGGTTCAAAATCCCTGCAGACTCATCCCTGAGACTTTGGTATTCTCCTTATCCTTGCAGATCTCTTACAGACTCTTTTCTCAGTTTGGTTGCTATTGGTGAGACCCATTTGGCAATAACAGTTTTCACAGATTACTAATAAAACTTCTACTGTCACACACAAATATAGAAATCTCATGTAGGCAGAATTCTTTAGAAAAACAAATGTTTTTTTAAATATTAAATTATACAGTTACAACTAAAAGAGTGTTAGAAAAGCTTTGGTTACAGCATAAAACAAATGAAAGTGGATATATAGAATAAAATGCACCAGAACTGTTAGCTAATTTAAACCTTAAAAATTGCAGTGATTTGAAGTCCAGAAAAAGTAGATGAAAGTTTTCAGTTTGCTTAGTCCTCTTAGCAGCCACACTGGGTTTTAGCAGTTTGGCTCCTAATGTGAGTCAAGCAGAGTGTCCAGATAAAAATGCGTGTCAAATGCCCTGAGCTGGGCTTTTTATAGGGATGGCCATCCCAATCTGTAATCTTGTAGTGTTCTCAATTCCCAGTTCAGAGCAACTACTCTGTTTGGCCAGGATATGTCACTGTTCCGCTGTTTCCAAAAATCAAATCCTGGCATTTAAAATCTAAGTGTTTGAAGTCCCCTGTAGACAGTTGGCACCCGTAAAATAAAATTCACACTGTCCTGTTAGAATGGTTGTCTGCTGTTCAATTCCTTGCTAAAACATCCTGGGATTTTGAACTGGCTTAATTTAACTAGTTACAAGGAAGATCCTGTAGGGTTTATGTTTATACAAACTGATTTTATTACCCCCATTTCCCTTGGGTAGTTAACTTAGAGGAATACTCTTTCATCAGTTGTCCACAAGCTTTTTGACAAGAACTTTTCAGATTTCTGGCAAGCAAGGCTGACCTGCAGGTTAAAAGAAGGTCAAACCCTTTTTAAAAATCGAGTCTTTTCCCTAGGCGCCTTTGTGCTGACACTGGCATATCATGGCATGTACATATAGAAACATCGAATGTGATGGCAGATAAGGACCGCTTGGCCCACCTAGTCTGCCCATTTCCCTACCTGATGGATAAGCTGCAGATTCTAGTTAATCAACAGCTTACTTCCTCCTACCCCCCACTAGAATTGCCTTATGCCTGTCCCATGCATTCTTGAATTCTCCCACTGTTCCTGACTCCACAACCTCCTCAGGAAGGATGTTCCATGCATCCACAACCCTCTCTGTGAAAAAATACTTTCTAACCTTATCTCTGAGCCATCCCCCCTCTATCTTCAAATTGTGCCCCCTTGTTCTTGCACATTTCTTCTTCTCAAAGATACTACCCTCTTGTACTTTGTTAATTCCCTTGAGATACTTGAAAGTTTCTATCATGTCCCCCCCTCCCTCCTTTCCTCAAGGGTATACATATTAAGCTGCTTTAGTCTCTCCTCGTATGTCTTCTGGTGCAGACCCTGCACTATTTTGGTTGCCCTCCTCTGAACAGCCTCCACTCTGTCTGTATCTTTGCGGAGATGGGGTCTCCAGAATTGCACTCAGTACTCCAGATGGGGTCTCACTAACTGTCTGTACAGAGGGATAACAACTTCCTGTTCAAACAACATGAAGTCTTGCTATATTATATTATGACAATTGCAGTATGACCGCAGGTTAGAACTGCTCCGGAGGTGAAATAGTGAACTTCCATGCAAGGCATGGAATCTTGAGCACGAGCTCGGTTAAGGAAGCTCTGTCTGCTTGCTTTCAAACCCAAACCGTCAGATTCTTTACTCTGCCTCACTGAACAGTCGCTCTGGAGATATCTCCTTTTGCTCGGTTCATTTTCGCGGTTTAAAACAGTTAAATTCGTCTTAATTTAACCGCAACCATTTGGTTCAAGCTCTGTCTGTGGTAACGTAGTAATAGGATAGGTTTTACATACTAATTCTGTGTGGAACTTGTAAAACATTTATCGGTTCGGTTTGAACTGATTAGGTTGTTTTTTTCAATTGCTAGTCCTTTTTTAGAGTGCGGTTCCCGGTTCCTATTGGTTCTAAAAAAAATGGATTTCATTACGTTTTTTTCCACGACCTGTGACACGGTTGGGAACCGATAGGAGAGTCTTGCTTGGCGGATTGCCATAAATGGGCAAGTTTTGGTTAGGCTGGCATAATGTCTGAGAAACCCAAAAGAAAATCCGGGCCCACTGGGTTTCAGCACTGTGATGTCTGTGGGGAAGCCTTTGCCAAGGCTGACCCTCACACCACCTGTGTTTATTGCCTGGGGTTTGACCACCTCAATTTAGACTGCCAGATTTGCAAGAATTTCCCTGCTGCCACCGTTGAACAGAGAGTTGGTAGGCTCAGGGAAAGAGAGGCCAAAAAGTCCGCTGACCCGGATGGCCGGCCTGGTTCGGTGCCAACCGAACCTGAGGGAGTGCCCTCTGACCAGGGCCATACTTCCTCGGGCAAACGAAGAGCTGGCTCCGAGGAGCCAGTTCCTGCAAAAAGGACTGGAAAGGCTGCTGCTGTGGAAAAAGTCCTTTCTCCAACAGCTGAAGAGATAGCCAAAGCAATCCAAATTGTCCAGTCTCTTTCCCCGGTTCCTGAACCGTCCCCATCTGGGAGATGTTCGGTTCACCAGGTCCCATCGGTTCAGGATTATGATTTTGAGGAATTTTATGAACCGTGGAGGGGGGGAAGGAGAGTATGAAGAGAGTAATTATGGTCTGGAAGATCTGGACGCTCCTATTGAGCCAGATACCTCTCCAGACAGACCTTTAGGGGTATCCCCCCCTAGGCTTTCTGAGTCCCCTGCTCATTTCATCGTTTACAAGAAGGTTGTTGAAACTCTTCAGCTTCCTGTTGAGGAAGCTGTGGATGATCAGGAAGAGCCTGATTATGTGGAAATGATGGATATTCCAGAATCTAAGAGACTGTCTATTCCCTTCATAAATCTTTCAGGAAACAGACAGTAAAAGTTTTAAAAACTCCTCATTCTATACCTCCTGTGGATAAAAGGATGGACAGAAGGTATACTTTATCAGGTTCTGACATAGAATTTCTCACACAGCAATGCAGCCATGTGGGTGTGGTGCAGGCTGCAGCCTGTGGCAAGGCAAATATCCCCCTAGCTTCACATCCTCCTGAAAAGGACTGCAGGAAGATTGATGCTATGGCAAAGAAACAGTACATGGCAGCATCCTTGGGACTCAGACAAGCAAATTACATGATTATGCTGCCAGATACCAGAAATCCAGATGGGATACTGTGCTGGCTCTAGTCAAACAACTCCCTGACAAGTTTGCCAGGGATCTGGAACAGGTAGCTTTAGGTGGTATCGAGGCATCAAAAATGCAATTTCATGCTGCGGTGGACTCTAATGATGTATCTTCTAGTTATGGCTACTTCTGTGGCTCTTCGCAGAATGGCCTGGCTCAGATGCACCACATTGTCACAGGATACCCAGTCAAAAGCCATTGATTTTCCTGTGATTGGCAATTCTTTGTTTGGGGAGCAAACAGAGAATTATATGAAGAAAATGGATGAATACAGGACCACCTATCGGAGTGCACAGGCCAAGGAAAGGCAGGCCATTCCTCAGAAGCAGCCCCCCAGGGGCAGAGGCAGGCCTTTTCATAGGCCTTTATCAGGCTCAGGCCTCCTTCCTCCTATACCCAGAGGGATTCTTTGAGGAAGGGCAGGAGGGGTTCAAGCAGGCCTGCTTCTTACTCCTCAGCCCAAAGCCCCTGCCAAGCAGACACCCTGATGGGGTAGCCAGGGCCGCCTCTCCTCACCGTAAGATGGCTTACTTTGTCCAGGACTGGAAGTCTCTCACATCAGACAAGTGGGTCCTGGAGTAGTAAGTTAGGGACTGGTCCTCAGCTTCAAAAAATTTCCAAAGCTGAGGACCAGATCTTTTCCTCCTGCATCTCCATCGGAGGCACTCGTCTTAGAGTCAGAGGTCTCCACCATCCTCGCTCTCAGAGCCATGGAAAGGGTTCCACCCCTACACCAGGGTAAAGGGTTGTACTCCAGGTACTTCCTCACCCCAAAAAAGACAGGAGAATGGCGGCCCATCCTAGATCTCAGATACCTAAACAAGCACCTTTTAAAACCAAAGTTCAAAATGGTGACTCTGGCAATCATTTTACCTTCCCTACGGCCAGGGGATTGGCTAGCATCTCTGGACCTCAAGGATGCCTACTTCCATATTCTCATCAGAAGCTCCCACCGAAAGTACCTCAGGTTCCAGCTGCCCTCAGGCCATTACAAGTTCAGGGCAATGCCCTTCGGACTCACTTCGGTTCCAAGAGTATTTACCAAGTGCCTGGCAGTAGCAGTAGCTTGCCTAAGAAGGTAGAAGATTTCCATCTTTCCTTATTTGGACGATTGGCTCATTGTAGGACAATCCCCAGATCAGGTCAACCTACATCTTCAGATAACCCAGCAACTGCTTATGTCACTAAGTTTCCTTCTGAATCTCTCAAAGTCAGTACTGGAGCCTGTCCAGCTCCTAACCTTCATAGGCGCAGAGCTGAATACCCAGGAAGCCAGGGCCTTCCTCCCTCTAGACAGGGCAAATGCCCTTGTCTCCCTGGCCTCTTCATTCACCCTGCAGGTCTCTCAACCAGCAAGGCATTTTCTGCAGCTCCTAGGGCACATGGCTGCTTCCACAGCAGTAGTGCAAGGAGCAAGGTTTCAAATTAGAGACATTCAGTTCCATCTGAGGGCCTTTTGGTCTCAAAGAAAGGATCCTCTTACCAAACTGATCCCAGTTACTCGAACCCTGATCCAAGCCCTTCAGTGGTGACAGGATCAGAGCAATCTGAGACAAGGAGTTCCCTTTGTCACTCAGCCTCACTCATTAATCCTTACTACAGATGCATCCCTCTTGGGGTGGGGTGCCCACATGGGAGACCTCACTACCCAGGGACTGTGGTCCCCACAGGAATCTCTGCTCCACATCAACCTGTTGGAGCTCAGAGCAGTTTTTCTAGCACTTCAAGCTTTCTCAGAATCTGTTCAGAACAAGACTGTGCAGGTCAGAACAGACAACACCACTACAATGTGGTACATCAACAAGCAGGGGGACACTCGGTCTACGGCCTTGTGCACCGAAGCCATGAAGTTGTGGTCTCTGGCGTAATCCCTAAACACCTCCCTTTCGGCAGTTCACCTCCCAGAAAAAGACAATGTCCTGGCAGATGCTCTCAGCAGGATCTCTCAGGGCCATCACGAGTGGTCCCTGGATCCCCTGGTTCTGGGAGTGGTATTTGCCAAATGGGGCACCCCGCAAATAGATCTCTTTGCAGCTCCAGACAATCATCAACTTCCTCTCTTTTGCTGCAGGCCTCCGGTCTTGGGCTCAGTCCCTCTGGACGCCTTAGCCTCAGCTGGGAAGGGAAGTTCCTCTATGCATTCCTCCTTCCTCTCCTGTTCAAAGTGCTAGTCAAATCAGAGCCCAATCCTGTAGGGTCATTCTGATTGCCCTGGATTGGACCAGGCAACCCTGGTATCCTCTCCTCCTGTCCTTAGCAGTCCATCCTCCCTGTGCCTTCCCAAGAATCACAGTCTGTTAGCATGTGCCCAGGGAAGGGTTTGGCACCAATCTCAAGTCTCTCAATCTCAGGGCCTGGTTCTTGAAGAGCTAGAATTTGAGGGCCTACACCTCTCTCAAGGTGTAATGGATATACTCAGGGCTTCTAGGAAGCCTTCTACCAGGGCTACTTATAACTCCAAATGGAAAAGATTTTCCATATGGTGTTTGGAAAAGAATATTCCCTCAGACACTGCTGATTTACCCACAGTCCTAGATTATATGGTCCATCTAAACACTTTAGGGCTGAGACCAGCTACTCTGAAGGTACATTTGGCAGCTGTCTCTGCTATTCTTTCAGCAGGTAAACCCTCTCCTCTTTCATCTGACCCTGTATTTACCAGGTGTTTTAAGGGTTTGCTTCACACTAACCCTCCATTCAGGGACCCTGCCCCTGCCTGGGACCTCAATGTTTGCATTGCTCAGCTTATGCAACCTCTTTTCGAGCCCTTGTCTGCAGCTGAACTTAAGTTCCTGACTTGGAAAACTGTGTTTTTGGTGGCTACCACCTCTGCCAGACGCATAAGTGAATTACAAGCATTGTCAGTGGAGCCAGACTTTATCTCCTTTCACAGAGATAAGGTAGTCCTTCGGACTAATAGAAAGTTCCTGCCTAAGGTGGTTTCGGATTTCCACCTTAATCAATCTATTTCTCTCCTGTTTACTTCACTGATCATTCTTCCTCTGGTGAGAGAGAGCTGCATAGCTTAGATGTAAAAGGGCCCTTAGCTACTACTATAGGCGTACCAAGGGTCACAGGTTTGACTCCTCCAACTGTTCCTCACTTATGGTGAGGTTGGAAGGAAACCTGCCACTAAAGATCCATTGCCAGGTGGATTGTCTCTTGTATCCAATTCTGTTATGAAAAGTTGGGTAAGACTCCCCCCTCAGGCCTGAGGGCTCACTCTACCAGAGGTACAGCTGCTTCTCTGGCTGCTGCCAGAGACATCCCCATTCTAGAGATATGTCAAGCAGCTACCTGGAAAACAGTTCACACTTTTACCAAGCATTATTCCTTGGACATCCAAGCTAGGAGTGATGCTCGGTTTGGCACAGCTGTCCTTCAGAGCCTATTCCCTAAGTAGGTTCTGTCCCTCCTCCATGGGGGTACTGCTGTGTAGTCTGCAATTGTCATAATATAGCAAGACTTCATGTTGTTTGAAGAAAAAATTACTCACCTTAGTAATGTTGTTTCTTCTAATGGAGTCTTGCTATATTATGACCTCCCTCCCTGCCTGCCCCTCTCAGAACCTCATTTTTGTGCTGTGGGTGGGCATCACAGTGTTGGCACTCTGTTTTTCTTGCCACTTTGTTGTTTTTGTTTCACCCTCCCTAGGGTGAGTGTGTTTTTATTTCATTATTGGGTCTCTTGACTTGAGTCTTTTTTTGAGACCAACAGGTGTGTTTGTTAGGGTAGTAGTCAGTTGGCTAGTGTGGGTTTACAGCTTCACACAGAACATTAATGAGTTTTGGCTAGTAAAGATCTGAGCGGTTTGGGTTTGAAAGTAAGCAGACAGAGCTTCCTTAACCGAAAGCTCGTGCTCAAGATTCCATGCCTTGCATGGAAGTTAACTATTTCACCTCCGGAGCAGTTCTAACCTGTGGTCATACTGCAATTGTCATAATATAGCAAGACTCCATTAGAAGAAACAACATTACTAAGGTGAGTAATTTTTTCTTTTATACTGTTGATGCCTCTCCCTATGCATCCCAGTATCCCCCCGGCCCTCCTCACTGCCTTCTCACATTGCTTGCCCACTTTTAGGTCATCTGATATAATACTCCTAGGTCTCTTTCGATTTTTGTTGTTGTTATTAACTCTCCCCCATTGTGTACTCTTCCCCTGGGTATTTGTTTCCCAGATGCATGACCTTGCACTTCTTTGCATTGAATCTGAGCTGCCACATATCTGACCATTCCTCCAACCTTGCCAAGTTCCTTTTCATTCTTTCCACTCCACCTTGTGTATCAACCCTGTTGCAGATCTTTGTGTCATCTGCAAAGAGACATACCTTTCCTTCCAGGTGCTCTCCAATGTCACTTATAAAGACATTAAAGAGGACCGGTCCCAGTACCGAACCCTGTGGTACCCCACTAGTTACCTTCCTTTCTTCACTGTGGACTCTGTTTACTATTACACTTGCATCCTGTTGTCCAGCCAGTTTTTTATCCAGGCTACCACCTTGGGACCCACTTCAAGGCTGGCTAACTTGTATATTAATATTTTGTGTGAGACTGCATCAAACGCCTTGCTAAAATCTAGGTAGGCCATATCCACAGCCCCTTCCCGGTTTACTACTTTGCTCACCCAGTCAAAGAAATCTATTAAGTTTGTCTGACATGACCTTCCTGCTGTGAAACCATGCTGCCTTGGGTCCTGTGCTCCACTGGCCTCTAGGTACTCAACAATTCTTTCCTTCAGAAGTGATTCCTTCATTTTCCCTACCACGGAAGTCAAACTAACTGGTCTGTAGTTTCCTGCCTCTGCCCTGCTCCCACTTTTGTGAAGTGGAATCACATTTGCCCTCCTCCAGTCCTCAGGTAACACCGCATCCTCCATGATTTGTTAAAGAGAGTAGTCAGTGGTGTTACTAGTTCTACCTTAGTTCTTTAGAATTCTGGGGTGAATCCCATCAGGCCCCATTGCTTTGTCCACCTCAGTTTCAAGAGTTCTTTCAAACCCTTTCTTCTGCGAATGGACGGCATCGACTTCCTATTCAGTGTTTCTCCCTTGTTTGGTTTAGGTACCTCCTCTTCCGCTGTGAATACTGGAGCAGAAATATTCATTCAGTATCCCTGCTTTTCACTGTCACCCTCTGCCCACATTCCTCCCTTTATTAAGTCTCTGTATCCCTCCCTTGGTCTTTCTTTGCTCTCTAATGTACTTATAAAAGGTTTTATCCCCCTTCTTAGCAGAGTTGGCTATCTTTTCCTTAGTTTGTGCCTTTGCTATTCTGACTGCCTTCCCTGCCTCCTTCTGCTTTAACTGATAAAGTTCTCTGTCCTGCTCCTTCTGTGTTTCCTCATATTTCCTGAATGCTATCCTTTTCTCCTTAACCATCCATGCCACCTCTTTTGAGAACCATAGTGATTTTTTCCTTCATTTTGTTTTGTTGATTTGCTTCACACAAAGGCTTGTTGCCTCTGCAATGGCTGTTTTGATTATTCCCCATTGTTCCTCCACCCCTCCTTCTTGCCTGTTTGCTAGTGCTTTTCTGAGGCACCTCTCATTTTCCCAAAGTCAGCCTTCCTAAAGGCCAGTACTCTTGTTTTTGTATGGCTTGACTCTATGGCTATGTTTATTGAGAACCACACTGGTGGTCACTTGTTCCCAGATGACTACCCACTTCTAAATCTGAGATCCCTTCTCCTTCCCCATTTGAGAGTATCAAGTCTAAGATTTCTCCCTCCTGAGTGGGTTCCAACACTAGCTGTCTGAGGCATGCCCCCTGTAGGGCATCAAAAATGACCCTGCTCTTGAATGTGCCTGCAGTAAAGCTACTCCAGTTAACATCTGGAATATTCAGGTCCCCCATCAACAATATTTCCCCTTTTTCTGCCATTTTAAGGATGCCTTCTATTATTTCCTAGTCCATTTCCTCCCCCTGAGATGGGGGTCTGTACGCAACCCCCATGCGGATTGTGGTGCCATTTCCTGTCTCCAGGGTAACACGTAGTGACTCATCAACTTCCTGTTTACTCTATAGTTCTGTTGCTTTAATCCCTTCCCTTATATAGAGAGCTACTCCTCCTCCTCCTCCTCCTCTTTTACCCACCCTGTCCCTCCTGTAAGACTGTGTATCCTGGTAAGTTGACATCCCAGTCATGGTTCTCTGTGTACCATGTTTCAGTGACTGCCACAATATCCAGGCATCCCTCTATAATCAAGGCCACTAGTCCAGAGAGCTTGTTGCACAGACTGTGGGCATTGGTACTCATCACCTTCCATTTATTTTTTATGGCCTTACCCCTTTTAGCCCTATCCCTGTCCTTACCGCCTTTTTCTGCATTTATCCCTGTCCTGCTCCCTACTGACTTCTCTACCTTGTTGTTTACCTCTCTAACTACTGTGTTTTGTGAGGGGATGCTGGGATTTCCCTACTCCTTTTCAGTGCCTCCCCCTCTTGGCTAGTTTAAATGCTTGCCAATGAAGCATTTAAACCTGTCACCTAGGATTCTGGTTCCCTCCCGGACAGATGAAGACTATCACGCCAGTATAAGCCTGCATCCCTCCAGGTGGCTCCCCAGTCCCCAGTGAAGCCAAAACCCTGAGCTCCACACCAGTTTTTCAACCATTCATTGAATCCCATGGTGCGGAATACCCTAGCATCATCCTTGCCATAGACGGGCAGTACCTCTGAGAAGGTTACCGTACATGCTACTTGTCTAAGGCCCCTCCCCAACTCCACAAACTCCTCTTGCAGTGCTCTGATCCCATTCACAGCCAGGTCATTTGTCCCTAGGTGGACAATGACATCCAGCTCCCCTCCTCGTGCAGCTGCTCCCGCAATCCTAAGGATTTGCTTCCTGTTCCTCCAAACCATGGCCGCCAGGCAGGCACCTTACCTCCCTATCCCCTTCATCCCCCACTTCTACACCCCTAATGATTGAGTCCCCCACCAGGAGTTAGTTCCTTCCCCTGTGGGGTCTCGTGCCACCCTTCTGTTGGTCTCCTTTGTGGAGGTTCCCAGCATCCTCCTTGGTCTCCACTGCAGGTGCCTCCATAGAGGAACCACTGTTTGCCAGAACAGCATATGAATTGTGGAGAGGTACAAATGGAGGGATGGACCTCTGTTCCACCACCCTCTCCCTCCCTGAGCCCACCTTGGTCCAACTGCTCCTCTTTCTTGGCAACCTCTGAGGTAACGGTGGTGGCCCTGGTGGTCCCTGTGTGGGGGAAGAGGTTTCACAAATCCTAGCTAGGTCAGCCTGGAGATGGGCAACCTCCTCCCTCAGACCAGAGAGGTGCCTGCAAACAGGGCAGCATCGCAGCCTCCAGAATATCTCCCGGAACACTGCTGCCCCACAGCCATTGCACTGCACCACTCCCATCTTGACTTATTTTGTGTCCCCCCTCCTGCTTCTTTATATCCTTACTGTCTCCTCCCTCTATGTATTTTTACACTTACTTTCCTACTGCCTATGTGCCCTTACAACTCTCACCCTTCCTGTTCTGGGACAGGAACTTCCTGTAGTCTTCAGTAGTCTCCTTCTTCCGTGCTTGCATTCAGATCTCCAGCAGCCGGGGGGGGAAGGGAATAGTTATTTTTAGGTTTCTTCAAGGTTGAAGAAACAAATGTGTCTCAGTGATCCTTCCCTTCCTACTGCCAAACAGGAAGTTCCTGTTGTCAGTCAAATCCAGTGGCTATAAAAGTAGAACTGGCTTTGCGTGGGTGAATGGAGAGGTGGGAAGGAGGGCAATTAGTAAAAAAGCTGTAGTTCTAGACTGCTGTATCTTGTTCTGAAACCAAAGTTGTCTTCTGTCAAAAACAGCAGGAAGCTGTAATTGGAGACAGCTGCTTTTGTATTACTAAGCTGCTAAGCCACACCCCCAATTAGATTCATCTTCTGCTCTGACTCAGCAAATAAAGCTGATACAGCCCCCTTCCTCAGAGAAATACACAGTGACTTTTTTTTTCGCTTAAATGAGACCCCCTTCTTCTAATAAAGTATCTGTTTGCTTAATCCAAACAGGTACTGACTCCTGCTGAGATGGAAGTGATTTATCAGTAAAAATTTGTAGTTCTAGACTGCTGTATCTTGTTTGAAACCAAAGCTGTCTTCTGTCAAAACAGCAGAATTATGTAAAAAAAAAAAATATATATATATATATATATATATATATATATATATACACACACACACACAACAGAATTATATCTACAACTAAGGGCTAGTAGCCGGGCAGCTCGACACAAGCTATACCCATGGAAATTAAACACCTTCCAAATAAACAAACTCTACAATAAATAGTGATGTAGCCCCCCCCCAAAAAAATCATGGGCTTACCTTATGTGTCTCCCTTGGCTCTGTTAATGCCCGCTGCCAGGCAGACGTCCCTCAGAGATGGTGAACCCTTGGTTGCTGGTGTTCTTCTGTTGATTTGTGCGAGAGTGCCATGTTAAGCCTCCGTACTGTCCCTTTAAGTGCCACAGCCAGTGTGTATATTGTAAATAGCTTGGGCTGGGTCTGAGTGTTTCTGAACTCGTGACCAACCAGGCATTTCCCTAATCTGTTCCACTCTGCTGTCGCTAGTAGAGCAGGGGGAGCCCTACATTGTACTGTAAATATTTGCTTTAATTCTTTACTGTTTTTGAGACAGAGTAAGTTGTCTAACCTGCTTTCCTTGCAGTGTGCATTTCCCGATGGGAGTCACCATGTTTGGTCTGAGACTTCCAGGTTTGGTCCAATCGGGACTCGGGACCTCGAGGGATCCTTAGCTCAGGTGCCTTGTGGGAGAAACTGTGAACTCTAGTGTTTGGCACCTAAAAGAACCAATGTGGATAAAAGACTGTGATTGACAGCTCCTTTGGCCAACCAGATTGCAGGAAAAAATGGGCAAGTCCGAGAACTGTTTTCAAACAGGGTCAGTGCAGCTTGAGCTCTCAAACTGAAAGGAGCTCCTTTGTGAGCTAAGGAAAAGGTAGAGAAAAGGGCCTGACTTGCCTTGCCTACCAGCTGGAAGATACCCAGACTGACTAAACTCAGAGAAGAAGTAATTCTGAAGCAAGTTATGTGGACTTCAGTTCAAGACTCTGAGGAGAGAGGAGCCGGTTTGGCTCAGAGAAGATTCTCAAAGGAAAGGCCTGTTTTGCCTCCTGTGGTTCAACTTCTATCCAAAAGTGGAACGATCTAAAGAAACTGCCTGCTAGCAGACTGAGGGTTGCTCAGCAAGTTGGCAGAGATTGCAATTGGCCAGAAACTGAAGAAGAGAAGAAAGTTTAATGTTTCTTTAGCTTGATTTGCTGAGGCCTACTGCATGTGAAGAGACAGTGATCCAGGGACTCCTGTTGCCAGTAAGGGAGCTAGTATTACACAGTAACAGTTTTGTCTACCAGCTGGGAGTTTCACCAGCCAAAGAACTGAAGCATTCCAGAGACACTTTCTGCAGCTGGGCCCATGTCAACCTTTGCCCATGCCATATGTTCCTGTACCAGCAACAGACTGTCAGCGAGAGACCAGATCCGGAGAATCAGCCCCTGCACAGCAAATCATTGCAGGTTTTGGCAACCTATAGGGCAAGGCCATGAAGTGGAGTTGAGTCATGTGGGCCCAGGTCCCCATGAGCAGCAACTGCCAGCAACAGGTCTTCATTTCACCAGTGCCTTCATCCATCTTCTGGGTACAGTCAGTAAAACCAGGGTAGCTCCCTACAACAAGTGTTTCAATTAATTTATGGTACCATCTGATTGTGTTAGGTTAGTGTTCAAGTGTTTTAATAGACTAGGCCAACCAGCCATGGATACAACTGATTTGCTTTGCACCACTAATGTTAATGGTTTCTCCATCAAGGGCCCCACTGATAGTTGCAATACTTGCCACCCCGGGCACTGTTTCTGGCACACCAGCATTATATTCTGGGTACCTAGTAGTTGTAGACTGTTTAATATAGGAACTTAACTGACTGCATGCAAAGCAACCTGTCAAAATACAGTAAACATTTATCTAAATTCACACACCCTCCTTGTTCACGCCCCCTTAATAAATCTGATTTACTGTTTTACTGTTCAGCTGGTTTGTGCACATATCATTACCTGGTCTAAGGTTACTGACATCTGGATAAAGACTTTAAAAGTGCATACTTGCATTTGAAACTGTCTTTAGAAACATAGAAGTTGATGGCAGATAAGGACCGCAAGGCCCATCCACTCTACCCTTTCTACAGGGGGTTCCACGGTGTGTCCCAGAAGACCAAACCCTGGTGGTAAGTGCAAGGTGTGTGAGCATATTATTAATGCCTGTTACTTGCTGTCAATTAAATGCTGCAACTGATTATTACCAGTTTAAAGGAACAAGGTCACTAGGCAGGATTGTGGGTGGTTATAGCTTCCCAGAGGGATGTACTAGTCTAGATAGATACCCAGGAAAGCATTACTCTGGGAGGAGGCACCAAAATATTGTGTTTACTGAGAGTAGGGACACCCTGGTACTTGCTAATTTTGAACCCAGGCCCTTCAACGTGTTGTTAGGAAGACAGGCAGGTATAGTAGCCCTTGGTATAACAGTGCCAGGGTTACAGTGAGAAGAGCCAGAAGAGAAAAGCTAACCCCAGAACCAACCTCATTAAAAGAAATAAACATCACAGGAGAGCTACGACATGTGAATGGAAACCTCTTCTTAGCAAGAGAAGTCACCGTAGAAGAACAAACGATACTCATATTTACAACAAAAGTCAATATGCAGAAACTGCAAAGCATAAATTACTGGATAAGGGCACATTCAGAACTGTCCCAACACTATTCACACAGCTCTACTCCATTCATGCACCTGTTGGCAATGAGAACAACTGTTGAATTCTACCATTAGTATTTGCACTATTATCCTCAAAATCACAAGAAACTTACATTACATTATTTCAAGAGTTACAAGACATAGCAAATAGACACAACCTCAGTCTACAACCAAGTGTCATCATAACTGACTTTGAACAAGCTGCTTTAAATGCCTGTAAACAAGAATTTCCGAATACAATTAACAATGGATGTCTCTCTCTTTTTGGCCAAATAATATGACGAAAAATACAAAACGTAGGTCTAGCAACATTGTATGGCACTGACCCTGACTTTTGTCTAGAAATACACCATTTAATAGCTTTAGCATTCCTGCCACAGGAAGATATACAGGAAGCAGTCCAAGAATTAAGAAGCGACATGCCCGACTGCAGTACCAGTCTCCTAGACTGGTTCAAAGAAAACTACATTCTTTGATGTATATATAAAGAAAGGCATGAGAAATAACACAATGATTAGACATCCACCCACATTCCCATCTGAGTTTTGGTCTGTCCTAGACCAGACTGGACATGGCATTCCAAGGACACAAAATAACGTGGAAGCATGGTACAAAAGACTAACGTCCATGATTGGTAAAGCTCATGTAGGAGTGAACAAATTCATACAAGAACTTCACAAAGAGCAGCAATGGATGGACACAATGGTAAAAAACATAAATAGAGAACTCCCAAAATCCCCAAGAAAGAAACATTATGCAATCAAAGAAAACCAACTGACAAACATCATCAGTAACAAAGAAAATAAGCCACTAATGGAGTACCTACGCGGCATAGCCCACAACATGACTCTTTAACTACTACACCTAAGCACATCTCAATGAACCTCACCAAAACTGTAGTGATGCATTTAAAATGTATTCAAATAAAATAAATGTTGTTTTTTTCCTTTTATGCTCCTCCCCAGGAATTTTTTCATAAACACTATAGTAACATGTCACTGAAGCATGATACATTAAAATGTCACTCCTTCACTGTCTTTGTAAATCACACAAAATTGCCATGTATCTTAAACAACTTGCAAATAAAACACCTAGTCAAACACATAAATCCATGTATTCCGTTCTCTGCATACTGGTATGTAAATCTTCACTGTCAGGAATGAATTATCTAATAAAACTGTATGTTCCACACTTGATATTTGAATGACAAACTGCAAACTCTGAAGCTGAATGTGTTACCTCAGAGCCACTGCATCAGGTACAGACCTGTAAAACTCTTCAACATCTTGACATCAGGAAAGAAAATGTGCACATGCTACACTGATTTTCTGGTCTGTTCCTAGATTCTAAATGAAATATATTCTAAGTGAAATAATGTGTTTTTAAAGCAGTTGTGCAAGGCTAGCGTGTCCTTAGCGATACTTACATTTTTTACCACCGCATTATCTCCTGCCTTGTAAAATGTCAAAAAAATATGTTTGGTTCCTGCATTTGTTTTATTTTGTTCACATCAGGTGTCTGTTTTTCATGGAGGCACTAACAAACCTCTGTCAGGATCGCCATCTTTAAATTCGCTGCTACAGGGGATAGCAACACATGCGCATTGACTGATGATGTTGACTCTCCAATCTGCTTGCACGCCATCCTGTGGAAGGAGAGTAGTGCATGCTCACAGGCCCCTGAAAGTATGCACAGTATTGAGCTGTCATGCAACGGGCATGTTCAAACAACAGACGACATGTCGTGCTAAGCTCCCGCACGTCTGTGCGCAGATCAAAGCAACACAAAAAAAGATGCACATCTTTTATCACCAGTAGAAAACAAGATGTTGTTGGGCCTCTGTACAGACAGTTGGTAATACCACATCTGGAGTACTGTGTACAGTTCCAGAGACCCCATCTCCGCAAAGACATAGACAAGGTGAAAGCTGTCCAGAGGAGGGCAACCAAACTGGTGCAGGGTCTGCACCAGAAGACATATAAAAGACAAAAGGAGCTTAAGATGTATAGCCTCAAGGAAAGGAGGGAGAGGGGGGACATGATAGAAACTTTCAACTACCTCAAGGGAATCAACAAAGTCTAAGAGGGTAGCATCTTTCAGAAAAAGAGATGTACAAGAACAAGGGGACACAATTTGAAGATAGAGGGGGGACGGCTCAGAGGTAATGTGAGGAAGGATTTCTTCACAGAGACAGTTGTAGATGCATGGAATGGCCTTCCTGAGGAGGTTGTAGAGTCAAAAACAGTGGGGGAATTCAAGAACGCATGGGACAGACACAAGGCAATTCTAGTGGGGGGTAGGAGGAATTAGGCTGTTGGTTAACTAGGATCTGCAGCTTATCCGTTAGGTAGGGAAATGGGCAGACTAGGTGGGTCAAGCAGTCCTTATCTGTCATCAAATGCTATGTTTCTATTTTTGTCTGGATAGTGAGGTGAGGACACAAGCTAGAACAAAAAAAAAAAAGCACATACATGCATCATGGAGTGTACTCTTTATTTTATTGTAGAGAACAGATTTCAGACCCTGTAACATGACATCCTTGCACTGCTGCTTTAAGTATAAAATCATGTTCCAAATGAAAATAAATATTTATCCCAAAATAGCATTGTTTATTTACCCACTATATTCGCCATTAGTATGGTACGTACCCACATGCCTTTCTTTTGTATTGCGACTTCAGGATTTCCTTGTAAAACATGGGGTAACTTCAACCAATCAGATTGCAAATTTCCAGGCCAGTGGTCTATAATATACATATATCTCTTGCATCTATGTACCAACACAAATGTGAATTGTACAAGACAAAGCTCAAGAAAGCAGGGCAAAAACAAATTAAATTCATTTACCCCGCCTGGACAGTTGAGAAGTATAATCGGATGTTTCTGTTAGCAAATTAGATTATGTAACATTTTCCAACCATTAAATGAGAGAGAAGTTGCACTCTCAATTTTGCTAGTATTAAACTGCTATCTAACCATACACAAACTTGAGCAAGTCATGTTTTGTTTGAATAGCAGCATTTAGCAAGTGTAGACTGCTTTGTAGGTTAAGGCTCCATCTAGTGGAGAAAATCTGTAACTCAGGTTGCAGTGATACGCAGTGATTTGGGAGAGGTTCCAGTTTAATTATAGAAGAACTGTAACTGTGGGATTAATCAAGGAAACTGCAGTTTTTAAAACTTTTTTGCTGTACTAGTGTGTGTTGGAGGCAGCAGGACGAACTAGTCTGAAGTTCTGTAAATTTAAACAATTTAGCAAATATCATAAAATGGAAGTTGACTTAGTGGATTCTCAAAATTCAGAAGGCAAGGCAAGCCTATTTTATTTTTAGACGCCCTTTCCTGGAGGCTCTGGGTACCACACAAATCGCAAAACACATAGTAAAAGAAACATAGTAAACAAGCAAATTAATAGGTAAACCATGAGTAAACCTGTACACAGTAAACGGCTCCTAAGAAT
This sequence comes from Neoceratodus forsteri, assembly GCA_016271365.2. NCBI lineage: Eukaryota > Metazoa > Chordata > Ceratodontiformes > Ceratodontidae > Neoceratodus > Neoceratodus forsteri. Next base: position 171,913,868 of record JADMNL010000025.1, read on the forward strand.
AGAACAGCCTCCCTAGCAGCATATTCACAGATCTACTATAGGTTAGACAACATGCTAACTTGAACAAGTGGAAGGGTCATCAATAGATTTATATAAAGGTCAATTTTACAATTTTATTGCAGATTTGAAAATACAAATCCAGAAGAGGACTTTTTATGTAAATGTAATAGAATAGAATAACATTTGCAATCTGCAAAAACAGCCAAGTTAGAAAAAAGGTCAGCCGTATGAAGGTGTGATATCTAGAAGAAGAAAAGAGCCAGTCTGTGTGATATATTAATATATTAACAGGAACATGGAAATCACATGGCATGGGAACAACTTAGACAGCACATCTGCTAATCTGATGTCAGTCTCTGTTTCTTTCTGCATGAGTGAGAGAAATGGCTAATGACACTTTCCTTCAGTTCCAGAAACTATTCAAGTTACAAATGAAAAGTGTAATTGGCCATGTTAAAAAAAGATTTAGACTGGGGATGAATACCTAGCCCACAAAGAATGGATTTATCAGTGGATGGGGTCAGCTCACCAGTTTTATACAATGTAGGTGAGAGTCAAAGAACAGAGATACATGAGTTAATGTTAGCCACTAAATCATTCTACAATGAAGATAAATAATTTATCTTTATTTTAGCCATTAATCTCTGTCGCAAACGCACTCAGCAGGTCAGGCCCTCTGTTCCCATAGTGCCAACCTCCGAGTGCAGTAATGTGAACAGGTAACAGACAGGGTAACCCTCCTATCTGCTTGTGGGTCTGAATCATCTTTAGTCTCAAGTTCTGGGGGATTCAAACTGTGAACCTTATGCTAGCACACCCAAATGTACAGGCTCAGATAATTTTCTCTTCAGGGGATGCAATGTATCTTCTGCCTAAGGGCACCTAACCAGGTATCCAAAATGAACCCTTAAAACTCTATAAAAGACCTTAGGTATATTCTTATCTTTTCCCAGTTTAGTAACACCATCAAGCTTTTGAACAGTTGTCAGACTTAACCATCTATAAGTCCCATGCAAAAAAAGAACTTGCGAGACACACAGGCAGTTTCTTGAAATAAAGATTTTACTAAAATGATAAAAATATGTAAAATGTAAACACAGAACAATATATCAAAGGGCACACAATCACTTAAAAGAAAAGCAAAGAACAAAACAAAAACTCCTACCACAATACATTTGGACTTTTCCTATCTAATGTATCACCTCTTTAAGTGTCTTATATCAGAGATCTGTCTTTCTTGAGTCTCAAAATGATATGTCAGACAGATCAGACACAAGTATTAGTTTAAACTATGTCTCTCCACACCCCTTCTATGAGTCATCTCGCTTCTACTTTTAGAATATAAAAAAATTACAAAGAGAATGTCCTATCAGGAGGTATATTAAATAAGGTGACATCAGCAAAACTTCCATTTCCAAAATATGACTCCTTAATGAAACATTTTCTCTTTGATCTTGAGCAGTTCCTATTCCCATGGCATATTAAAAGGTTTTATAACTTTTAGCACCATGGTGGTATAACATGTTCTTCTTCTTAAGATGTCATAAAAGTTTATGAGACTCATCCCCTGGCAGACTCATAAAGTCACATTTAGTTTCCATTTCAAAGAGCCTAAGCATATCATAAAAAGGTAATAAAATGCCATTCTGAAGTAAGTCAGTTAATTAAATGGTTCCTGCTTCACTGAAACATGGGGGGCCGGGAGGTCACCCATGGCATTGCTGCCTCATGTGAGGCAATTACACACTACATTTTTATATTACAAATATCTTAGAACAATCATAGCCAGCTGGCCAAGCGTCACAATCCTCCCCACCTAGACTGAATGTGGGGGCTCTATCCCCTGCATGGGATAAGCTTCCCAAGTCAGTTCACTCCTCATACAGACACGATAAGTCATCTGTGTTCTGATTGCTTGCTCCAGCTGTGTGTAAGATTGTCATGTCATACCCTTGCAAGGCAAGACTCAATCTTCATAGTCTACCATTAGTTTTTCCCATTTGTATCAGCCAAACCACGGGGTTGTGGTCAGTTTGTACCTCAAAATGCTGCCCATATAAGTATGGTTCTAACTTCTTTAGGGCCCACACTATGGTAAGACACACTTTTTCCACAGTAGAGTAAGCCTGCTCCCTGGGAAGTAACTTTTTACTCGGGTACACTACTGGGTGATCTTTCCCTTGGTTGGATGTCTGACTCAGTACTGCCCCAATACCTGTGTCTGAGGCATCAGTCTGGACTATAAAGGGTCTGCTATAGTCAGGACTTGTCAATACAGGAGCACTGCACAGTGCCTCCTTCAGTCTGGTAAAGGCTTTTTCACAGGTGGGTTCCCACGTAATTTTCTTAGGCATCTTTTTCTTTACCAGGTCAGATAGGGGAGCAGCCAGGGCACTGTAATTGGGTACAAATTTCCAATAGTACCCTGCTGTCCCTAGAAAACTCCTGAGCTGATTCTGCGATTCTGGTCTGGGCCATGCCTTGATCACCTCTATTTTTACTTGGTTAGGATGGAACTGTCCCCGGCCTACAACATACCTGAGGTATGCCACTTCAGCCATGGCCACCTGGCACTTCTCAGCTCTGACAGTGAGCCCATCCCTCTGTATCCTGCCCAACACCTCCCTAAGGTGGGACAGGTGTTCCTCCCAGCTGGCACTAAAGATGGCAATGTCATCCAGGTACACCACAGCGTACTCCTCAGCACCATTTAACACCTGGTTCACCAACCTTTGGGAAGTGGCTGGAGTGTTCTTCATTCTGAAAGGCATTACTTTAAATGCAAATAAGCCTATCGGAGTGATGAAGGCTAACCTCTCCCTAGCTCTGTCAGTTAACTCTATCTGCCAATACCCCTTTGTCAGGTCAATAGTCGCAAGGTATGTCACCCTTCCCAACTTGTCCAGGAGTTCTTCCGTCCAGGGCATCAAGTGGACATCTGACTTCGTGACTGCATTCAGTCCACAATAGTCCACACAGAAATGAGTAGAGCCATCTGGCTTGTGCACAAGGACTATGGGTGAGGCCCAGGGGCTGTGAGATCTCTGGATTACCCCTAAATCCAGCATTTCCTCCACCTCCCTCTTAATGTCCTTTTGGACAGTCTCTGACACCCAATATGCTGTCCGCCATATGGGCGTCTGTGTCCCTGTCTCCACATTGTGCATTGCTAAGGGGGTTAGTACAGGCTTGGCGCTAAACAGTGGGGCAAAGTCTGTTAACTCATTCAGGCCTAGAGACGTCTGTAGGCGGTGTCTGAAAGCATAGCCACTCAGGACAATAACGCCTGTAGATGTACTCAACTTACTTTCACTCAGGCCTAGAAACGTCTGAGGAAGTCTGCAGTTTTTACCTAACTATTAAACAAACCGAATTGCTTAGAATTGAATGCATAGCACCGTTAGAAAGGTTATTTTGCTCTGAACAATTTTGCTGCAGATACTTTGTGTCTATCATGTATACTTTAGGAGTTATTCATATTTGTTTAAGGTATGGTGTGCATGGCTAACATTTGTCTGTCAAGCCTCACCTAAGCACCTTGAATAAATCTGAAAAAAAAAAAAACAGTTGTTTGGTATTTCAGCTACTATAAAATAAAAACTAAATGGATTACAATTGATTGCATAGCACCATTAGAAAGGTTATTTTGTGCTGAACAATTTTGCCACTGATACTTTGTGTCTACAACATATACTTTAGGAGTTATTTGCATTTGTTTAAGGGATGGTGTGCATGGCTGACATTTGTCTCTCATGTGTCACCTAAGCACCTAGAAAAAAATCAGTTGTTTGGTATTTCAGCTAGTATAAAATAAAAACTAAATTGATTACAATTGATTGCATAGCACCATTGGAAAGGTAACGTTGTGCTGAACAACTCTGCCACTGATACTTTGTGTGTAGCACTTGCAGTTCAAGAGGTATTCACATTTGTTTGTGGCATGCTGATTATGGCTTAATTTTGCTTAGAAAGGCCCAGGATGCAGTGCTAAGAGTATACAGGGCACAAGTGGTGGAAGTCTCAAAGAGCTTTTGTGGTGTGAATGAGTTAAAACCTCCCTTACTTCCTGGATCTTGTCCGGGGTCAGCTGGGGAGACAATTTAACTGCCTCCACAGAGGACTCCCACTTGCTTTCTTCCAGCAAGTCCAGAAGGGGGTCTCCTTCATCTGTCTACTCCCCAGGACTACATACTGCAAACACCATGTCAGTCCTATTAGCATATCGCTTCATCATGTTGACATGGTACATTCTTTCTGAATGTCTTCTGTCAGGTTACTCTATGATACAGTTCATGTCATTTACCTTTCTAACTACTTTGTACGGTCCTGCCCACTCAACCTGCAGCTTGTCTTTCCGGACCAGAATAAGGACCATGACTTCCTGACCCACCGTATATAAGCGAGCTCTGGCTCTGCGGTCGTACCACACTTTTTGTTTCTGTTGGGCAGCTGCCAGGTTACTCTGGGCTGTCCCCATAAGCCTTTCCCTAAACCTAAGGATGTAATCCACTATGGGAGTTCCCTCTGTGGCGTGCTTGCCTTCCCAGTCCTCCTGGATCAAGTCTAGGGGCCCATGTACCCAGCGTCTATATAAGAACTCGAAGGTGGAAAATCCTGTTTCGACTCTTGGGGCACCTCCCTGTATGCAAACAACAGGTGGGGACGTTATTTCTCCCAGTCCCTCCCATGCTGTTCAGCAAACGCTTGGAGCATTGACTTCAGGGAACCATTAAATCTTTTCATAAGCCCATTGGTTTGTGGGTGATAAGGTGTGGTGCGCCTCTGCACCACCCCACACTTCTCCCACAAACATTTCATCAGGTCCGACATGAAGGAACCCCCTCGATCGGTGATCACCTCCTGCAGAAACCCAACACAGGAGAAAATCCCAAGTAAGGCATCTGCCACTTTGTCTGTCCTCAGTGAGGATAGGGTGACTGCCTCTGGATACTGGGTGGCATAATCCACCACAGCCAGGATGATCCTCTTTCTGGAGGAGCTGGGGGTATTTAAAGGCCCAATCAATATCCATTCCCACCTTTTGGAATGGCTCCTTCACTATGGGCAGTGGAATTAGGGCAGCTTGGGTTTTCTTACCTGCCTTCCCTATTTCTTGGCACTGGTGATGAGACCTGCAATACTCCTTCACCTGCTGGGTGAAGTTGGGCCAATAGAAATTCTGGGCCAACCGCTGCGTAGTGTGCATGATTCTCAGATGACCAGACAAGGGAATATCATGTGCAATCTTGAGCAACTGCTCATGGTACCCCTGGGGAATGACAAGCTGCCTGCCTATCACCCTTCCCTCCCTCTGTCTTCACAGCCTGAGTATACATCAGTCCATTTTCCCAATAAACCTTATGCTTACCGTCACTTCCCTGTGCTCTGTCAGAGTCTGCCCAAACCCTCAGCTTCTCTAGACTAGGGTCACTTTTCTGAGCAGTTGCAAACTCCTTACACATTCCCAAGGCATGGGACAGGTCCCCCTCAGTCTTTAAACTAGGGTCCCTAGCACTAGTGTCAGGGCACTCAGGATCACTGTCATCCCTAACCCTCTGACAATGGGGCACCCCTCCTTCTTCGGAGTAACCCTCCGTAGCTTTGTGGTTAACTGCAACTGGGGAAATTTCTACCCCCTTTTCATTAGTCTCCATATCAGGAGACACAGGCTGGGGAACCAGCCTCCCAGTGGTTTCCACAATGGCTTCTGTGGGGTCCAGGGAACTAAAATTTTCCCTTGCCGCTTGGCTATGGGTAACTGTACACACCAACCCCTGTTTGAGATTATTGCCAAGGATGATATCAACTGCTAAAGTTTTAGCTACGGCTATCTGTTGCACAGTTCCCCCATTTCACCTCAGTCTAGGAGAACACTAGTGAGTGGCAATGTTTTCTCCTCACCAGTGAAGTCTTGTACAGTTATAAATTCATTGGGTATAAGCTGACCAGGCTCTACCAGATCCCCTTTTACCAATGTCAGGGATGCCCCGTGTCCCTTAACCCTTGTGTCTGTACACCATTCACCATGACTGGGTCCATGTGTCCCCTCATGTTCACAGGTATGCTTCCAGGGACACACAAACAACCTACTTCTTTCCTAGTCCCATGTTGCATATTGCTCGTCCTTTTGGGACACTTTCTGGCAATATGCCAGTTTCTTTACAAACCCAACGTTCATTTCTTTTCTCAGATAACTCTTTTCTTTGAAACCTGGGGCTAACTGGTTTCGGTGGAGGCAATGAGGGTTTTAGCTGCCCTGAAGGCATGCTTTTCCCTTTCTGTGCTGCCACACCCGCCCCAATTGCTCTCAGAGCAGGTCTGTTCTTGGCATAGCAGTCCAGAGTTCAGCAGCCTCTTGCACTGTTTTGGGATCTCGGTCCTCCAGCCAGGTTTTCAGCTCTGCTGGGCATGCCCAGAAAAACTGTTCTAACAAAATCACATTTTCAATTTTATCAACAGAGTTTGCTTCAACTCCTTCCCACCAACGTTTTAAAAACTGACGTTGTTTCATGGCTAGCTCCTCGTAGCTCATGTCAGGGCTTCTCCTGAGCTTACGGAATTTAACTTTGTATGCTTCTGCAGTTAAATCAAAAGTGCAGCTTTAAGTTTGCTGTAATCATTACTGTCCTCATTATCCATTTGACCCAATGCATCCCAAGTTTTCCCAGTATGTAGTGGGGACAGCTGGAAGCTCCAGGACCCTGCTAGGAATTTTTGCCTGAATACAAACTTTTTCAAAGGAATTTAAAAAGGCATCCATATCTTCCCCTCTTTAAATTCAGCCATCAATTTGGAATTCAATTTGTAACCCAGTCCTGTAGTTCCAGTTAAACCCAAACCACTTACCTGCTCTGATGCTGGTGGTTGGAGTCATAGCTTCTCCAGTTCATGTCGCCTCTGGCACTCACACTCTTCACGGTCAGTCTCCCACTGTTCCTGGTCAGCCTCTTGCTGTTCTCGCTCCCTCTTCTCCTCTGTGGCTCATTTCTCTCATTCCTCTTCTCGCCATTCTTTTTTACGCCTCTTGCCATTCTTGTTTAGCCTCCCTCTGGAACTCCAGCTCTATTCTGTGCAACTCAATCTGCAGCCTGATTGTTTCTTGCTCCAGAATGCTGATGATCTTCCCCTGCTGCTGTGGCCCTTCGCTTGCACTGGCCCTGTTGCTCTCCTCACCGGATCTGGACACTGCACTGGCCGCTAGCCCCTCCATGCCCAAGGTTTGGTCCTTTACAGTCACAGTGTGTGACTCGATGCTCTGGGCATCTGCTGCCATGAGGGCACCCATGAGGTTCTGCTTGGTGGCTCTCACCTCATGCAGGACTCCTCTGTCCTGGCACAACTGCCTCAAGTAGTCTGCAGTGTACCCACTGTAGTTGGAAGCCATCTTCTTCCCTAACTACGACTACTCTAACTTGCACTTTAACATACTAACATGCTAAAAGCCAGCAGAATAGGCCTAACGGTCTTTCATGTCTGCTCGTTAGCCAGCCCTATTGGGCGCTAGCTCCTCCTCCTCCCCCCCCGGTCCCCGAGAGGGTCAACTTTGGCTTCAGTATACCCATGCATCTGTCCCACCCCCTCTTAAAGCCCTCCACTGTGCCCTGCTTGACTAGACTCCCCGGCAATGCATTCCATGGCTCCACCACCCTCTCAGTGAAATAATGCCTTCTACATTCTCCCCTGTAGGTTCCCGCCTCCAACTTCCCACATGCCCCCTGGTTGTGCCCCCTTTCCTTAGCCTGAACATTTCTTTGGCTCTGCCCCTGTTCATCCCTTTCACATATTCGAATACCTCAGTCATGTCACCCCGTCTCTCCTCTCCTTCAGCGAGTACAACCCAAGGACTTCCAGCCTTTCCTCATAGGTCCTTTCACTCATGCCCCGGATCATCCTGGTTGCTCTCCTCTGAACCCTCTCCATCAATGCTATATCCTTCCTAAGGTGAGGTCTCCAGAACTGCACACAGTACTCAAGATGCGGCCTGACCAAGGCATTATACAGAGGAAGGATCACCTCCCTCCTCCTGGACGTTATTCTCTGTGCTATGCAGCCCAGAATCCTGTTTGCCTTTGCCACAGTTCTTCTGCAGTTCTCAGTGTTGTTCATTCTGGTGTCAACCACCGCCCCAGGTCCCTTTCACTCGTTGTGGCTTGCAGTGAGACCCCTCCCAGGGTGTATACATGACCTGAGTTTCTGACCCCCATATGCAGCACCCTACACTTCCCTGGATTAAACCTCAGTCCCCACCTCCTTGACCAACCTTCCAGGGTATCCAGATCCCTCTCGACTGTCTCTCTCTTTTCCTCCCCGTCAGCCAGTGCTCCCAGTTTTGAATCATCCGCAAAGAGACTTATCCTACTCCTAACCCCCTCCCTATATCAGAGACATAGGCATTGAACAGGAGTGGCCCCAGTACCGAACCTTGGGGAACCCCACTGAAGACCTTTCCCGGGGAGGAGACTATCCCACCAACCACTACCCTCTGTGTTCTATCTGTAAGCCAGTTTTCTACCCATCTAAGCAACTGTCTTCCCACCCCCATCCCCCCAACTTTGTCAACAACCTGATGTGGGGTACCAAGTCAAACGCCTTACTGAAATTCAGATATAGGACGTTCACCAGTCTTTGTCAGTCCAGGGTCCCCATCACCCAGTCATAAAAATCTATGAGGTTGGTCTGGCACGATCTCCCCAGGACAAAACCATACTTTTTGCCATCCATGTGCCCCAGCCTTTCCAGTTGCCTCCTGAGCTTCTCCTTGATGAAGCCCTCCATTAGTTTGCCTACCACCGACGTTAGGCTGACAGGCCTGTAATTTCCCATCTCCTTCCTAGACCCCCCTTTGTGGATAGGCACCACATGAGCCACCCTCCAATCCTGAGGCACCCATCCTGTCTGCAGAGAGGCATTGAAAAGTGCAGCTAGTAGAGCTGCTAGTTTGTCTGCCAGTTCCTTCAGAACTCTCAGATGCAGCCCGTCTGGTCCTGGTGCCTTGTCAGTTTTCAGCACCTGTAGGGCCCTCCCTCATGCTGTCCTCTGTGATTTCTCCCTCCCTAACCCCCCCTTAACAAAGCACCCATCCCCATCCCCATCTAGGCCTGGCCCAACCGGTGCCCCAGCCTCATCTGGTCCTCTCCTCTCAGCTGTCCCTCCCTCCCTTCCGACTGAATGGATCCCCTGTTTCCTTCTATAAATACCGAGGCAAAGTACCTGTTTAGTACCTCTGCCTGCTCCCCCGCCTCCTGAGCCCATCCCTCCCCAGTCCTAATCCTGGAGATCTGTGCTCTCCCTTTCCTCTTTTCCCCTATGTATCTATAAAATCTCTTTCCACCTCGGATATCCCTAACCAGGTTTTGCTCCATCCTCGCCTTGGCTCCCCTCACCCTCTCCCTGTCCCCTGGAGTGCTTAAAGCGTGTGTAGAGCAGCTTTTTTATCCCTCGTAGCCTCTTGCACCTCCCTGGTCCACCAGCACGGCTTGTTGACCCTACCATTTTTACGCGTTACCCTTGTACATGAACTAGTAGCCTCCTGCACCCCTTTTTTAATGGTCTCCCACAAGCTACCAACATCCATGTCTGGCCTAATCTTGTTCAAGCTCCCCCTCAGAATCCTGCCCATGCCCATGAAGTCTGCCCCCCTGAAGTCCACTACTACTGTGTTTGAGCTGTTGTCCTCCCCCCTAGACACAGCAGAAACCAGACTGTGGCATGGTCTCCTCCTGCCAGTGGGCTACATACCTCCAAGCCCCTTATCTGGTCGCTGTCTGCAAGGACAACATCCAGTAGGTTCCCCCACCTGTTGGACCAGAAAGGCATCCTGAAACACATCCATCAGTCTCTGTTCCCCGGACACCGCTGATGTCATAGTGTCCCAGTCTGCCCCCAGCATATTTAGGTCCCTCATGACCACCACCCTTCCCTTTCCACGGTAACAGTGCCCCTTGATGTTTTCAACCAATTTTCACTCCAGGTCCTCATCCATTGCGAGGGGTCTGTACACCACCCCTACTTTCAGTCTTTTGCCTCCCGTCGATTGCAGGGTTACCCCAATCACTTCCACTCCCCCATCTGCCTCCTCCACTACACTAGCCATTATGCCATTATTGACTATCATTGCTACACCCCCTCCTCTACCTTTTTCTCTATCCCTCCTGAATATTGTGTAGCCCTCCAAGTTTAGGTCCCAATCATTCTTCTGGGTGGCCCATGTTTCCGTAATCGCTGCCATATCCACTGATCCCTCTACCAGCATCGCCTGGAGCTCAGGCATTTTGTTGCCCATGCTCCTGGCATTGATCAGGACCATCCTCCACCCCATCCCCCATCCCCTACCCAAGTGACTCGGCCCTGCGCATTCCCTATTTGCCCTTTCCTGCACAGCTCTTGCTTTATTTACATCGCAGTCACCTGCCCTCATTTTCCACCCTAGACCTGGGACCTCGAGCAGCCCTCCTGACTCCATTTCTTCACTAATCCCTTCCCCCTTTACAAGTTTAAACCCCACTTCTCATTTATGAATCCAGCAAGTTTCAGTTTTAAGCTCTCCTTCCCCTCTAGGTTAAGATGTATCCTATCCCTAGCATATAATCCCTTATCAGCCCATATCCTTCTGTCCTGCACCAGTCCCTGAGCCACTGGTTCACACCTCTGAATTTGTGCTTGGTCTCCCCGCATGCCCTAGGTTCTGGCAGACTTTCCGAGAAGGAAATTGAACTTCCTATGGAATGGCAGACTCTGGCCAGTTCCTGAAACCTCACCTGGATTTCCAGATTGCTGTTCCCTTCCAAATTGTTTGTGCCCAGATGTATTAGAAAATCTAGGAATTTCCCACATTCCAATGCTAATGAATATAGCTGGAATTTGGCCTTGTGAACGGATAGGCCTGGGATACATTTGACTCTGACTGGGCTGCTTTTTCGCTCCCCTACCCCCTTCCACTGGATGCCCCTGGTCATGGAGTCCCCCAGCAGGATCACCTTCACCCCCCCAACTTACTAGGCCTTTTGATCCCTTCCAGGCTCTTCCTTCTTTCATCGACCCCCAGCTTACTCCTCCCAACCCTTCAGTCCGGGGATCACTAGTCTGTGCCTGTCCTACCATGCTCTTTCTTCTGCTTGTGGCTCCCAGTTTATTCCTCATCCACTCAACCTCCTGGGAGGCACTGCTGGACCCCCCGATCCCTTTTTGGATCAGAATCCACAGATCCCCCACCCAGACACCCTTCTACTGCTTCCCTCCCTGCCTCCAACCCCCCTGGTCCTGTCTCCCCCATCCCATCTGGCATATTTCTACCTACCTTTCCTTCCTCCCCTTCCTCATCAGATTTCTCCTGCCTGATGCTGGCCTTTCTAGAGTACCCCTACACTTCCCCTCTCTTTGGCTGGCTTCCCAGCCTGGTGCCTGCTTGACCCCAGTTCCCCACCCCTCTGTCCCCATCACCTCCCTTGCCCCAACTCCCCAGCTTGCTAGTCACACCTCACTGCCTGCCTGTCCCCCTCCTGTTCCACTACCTCTCCTGCCCCCACCCCGGCTTGCTGACCAAACCCACTCTGACCACCTCTCCCCATCCCACCAGCCTCATCCACCTCCTCTCCTGGGAACAGCATGGTGTATCTATTGCTAAGTGTGAGACCTGCCCCATGCACGTTTTCCTACCCCTCCTCCTTTGCTCCCCCTGATCGACCACCCTCCTGTGAGGTGTTTTCCATACATTGCTTGTATTGCACCCTACCCATCCGGAGTTTAGATTGGGTCCATGCCTACTGCTCCCTGGGGTATGCTGTAGTGGCCTCGCCTCCTTCCATGGGACCATTTCCACTCCTCCCCACTTCCTCCCCCATGCCTTCCAGCTCTCTTCTGATTCCCTTGACCTGCTCCCTAAGTCCTGTCAGCTGAAAACACACTAGACACCCTCTGAACCTCCATGCCCAATTTAAGATTATTGCTGCCCCACACCCTGTACACCCAGTCACCCTGCCGAAGATGCCTGCTCTGGCCAACTCCAAATCCACCCTCATTTTGGTGTGAGCAGTACCAACCTCTTGCAGAACCAATTTAGTTTTTTCCCACCCCACAAGATCAAAAAGCAATAAACAATGCAGCACAGTTATCACAATTCACACTTATCATATCCCGCAACCATATATATAGCAGGTAGTCAATGGTGCCCAAGCAGGCACAACATATTGTCCCCCTTTCCTGCAATCTGCCACAATCCAGAACCAATTCCATTTTTGCCCACCCCACAAAGATCAGTAGCAATAAACAATTCAGCCCAGTTATCAGTTCACATTTATCATATCCCTCAGCTGTATATAGCAGGTAGTCAATGGTGCCCAAGCAGGCACAGCATACAGACCCCTTTTCGTTCAATCACCCATAGTCCAAGACACCCTCTCTCAGCTTGCTCTTTGCAGATGATCAATGTTGCCCACACAGGCACAGCGTACAGCTCCCTTTTCCCAATCAGCAGTAGTCCAGGACACCAGTCAGCAGCAGCAATCCAGGACACCCACTCACAGCCTTCCCCCCTCCAAGGCTCCACCCCCACCGACTATTTAATAGAGGTCGGGGCCAGGGTGAGTGGTGTGGGACAAAGAACACAGCAGCTCTTGCAACTGGGCTAATGGCCTTTATAGCCCAGTTTCACAGTCAAAGTTTGCATGCTCAGTGCTGATTGGCCCCACCACTCCTTGCTCCTGAGTGGTGGTGGCTCTATGATTGCTCCCTCTCTGCCGATGTGGCTCCTTACTGCCCCCCTGGTCCTCCTCCAACCACTGATGTGGTCCCTTTCTTTCCCGCTGCCGATGTGGCCCCAGAATCGCCTGCCCCGTCTCCCCACAGCAGCTCCAGTGACACAGCAGCTCTTGCAACTGGGCTAATGGTCTTAATAGCCCAGTCGCACAGTCAAAGTTCACACGCTCAATGCTGATTGGCCCCACCGCTTCTTGCTTCTGAGCAGCAGCAGCCCTATGATCGCTCCCTCTCCACTGATGCAGCTTCTTACTGCCCCCCCGGTCCTCTTCCGACCACCGATGTGGTCCATTTCTTTCCCACTGCTGATGCGGCCCCGGAATCGCCTACCCCATCTCCCCACAGCAGCTCCAGTGACACAGCAGCTCTTTAGAAGAAAAATAAAACAGGTAGGAACTTGACTGTAAGCAAAGTTATATAGTTCTGTTTCCTTTTTTAAAAAATAAATCACTGCCTTATTTTGCAAGTGAGCTGTACAGTATTAAGTTGACACACTGAACAGTTAAAGCTTGTGTTACCAACTTTATCGCACCGCTGCTAACCAAATCTGTCACAAACGCACTCAGCAGGTCAGGCCCTCTGCTCCCACAATGCCAACCACCGAGCGCAGTAATGTGAACAGGTAACAGACAGGGTAACCCTCCTGTCTGCTTGTGGGTCCATATCACCTTTAGCCTCAAGTTCTGGGGGGATTCAAACTGTGAACCTTTTGCTAGTGTACCCAAATGTACAGGCTCAGATAATATTCTCTTTTGGGGATGCAATGTATCTTTTGCCTACGGGCACCTAACCAGGTATCCAAAATGAACCCTTAAAACTCTATAAAAGACCTTAGGTATATTCTGACCTTTTCCCAGTTTAGTAACACCATCAAGCTTTTGAACAGTTGTCAAACTTAACCATCTATACATCACATGCAAAAAAAGAACTTGCAAGACACAGGCAGTCTCTTGAAACAAAGATTTTACTATAAGATGATAAAAATATGTAAAATGTAAACACAGAACAATATATCAAAGAGCATACAATAATTTAAAAGAAATGCAAAGAACAAAACAAAAACTCCTACCACAATACATTTAGGCTTTTTCTATCTAATGTATCACCTCTTTAAGTGCCTTATATCAGATCTGTCTTTCTTGAGTTCCAAAATGATATGTCAGACAGATCAGACACAAGTATTAGTTTAAACTGTGTCTCTCCACACCCCTTCAGTGAGTCATCTTGCTCTTTCTTTTAGAATATAAAAAAATTACAAACAGAATGTCCTACCAGGAGATATATTAAATAAGGTGACATCAGCAGAAATTCCACTTCCTAAATATGACTCCTTAATTAAACATGTTCTCTTTGATCTTGAGCAGTTCCTATTCCCAAGACATATCAAAGGGTTTTATAACTTTTAGCACCATGGTAGTATAACATGTTCTTCCTCATAAGATGTCATAAAAGTTTATTAAACTCATCCCTGGCAGACTCATAAAGTTACATTTCATTTCCACTTCAAAGAGCCTAGGCATATCATAAAAATGTAATAAAATGCCATTCTGAAGTAAGTCAGTTAATTAAATGGTTCCTGCTTCACTGAAACCTGGGGGGGGGGTCACCCATGACACAGCTGCCTTATGTGAGACAATCACACACTACATTTTTATATTACAAATATCATAGAACAATCATAACCAGCTGGCCAAGCATCACAATCTCCACTTCAGACAGGTCACAAAGGACCATTGAACAATGGGGGACTAGATAGTACAATGACTGATGACATAGAGAATACTGGATGGGCAACTATGCACAACCAGTGTGTTTTGCCACAGAGGGGTTCTGATTCCCTCTGACCTCGAGAGCGAAGCTCGAGAGGTCCATGGGAATCAGAACCCCGAGGTGGATGAACATACTGGTTATGCATAAAGTTGCTCATCCTGTATTTTTATAGTGTATAGTATTATGTTAAATGTGTGCATTATGTTTTTTTCTCTTTCAAAATGAAACTGACTTGTGTAGTCTCTAGAGGTTCTAGAATGCTGTTCTACCATGGAAGGGTACAATCACATTCCATGACCTTTGACTGTGGTACAACAGCATTTTGAAAAGGATGGTTTTCTTTATAGAACAATGCTCTACTGTACACTATATCATAGTTGCCTCTGCTGCACTCACAACAGAGCAGTGAGCACAAAAAAAGAAACCATGAAATCTTCATAAAAATAACATTTAAAAGCTTTACAATTTGAAATACTTTTTCAATGGCCTGGATCATCAGAATATGCTGGTTATCCTCACTTGTGAGGGGACAGGACAGGCTCTGCCAATCCTGTGTTGTTTTCTTGCCCCCTCAAAGATGAATGCTATATTCATAGTCTGGCCATTGCGTAGCCCCTACTATTAAATGAGACCCACCCTTAATAAAGGGAACACAGATATTACTTAATCTTTTCTAATGTAATCAGGAATTTGGGCACTTGTGCACTCTCACTAATCTCGCAACTGTACTGTTTCACTGTTTGCTGAGACAGCCTTGTTTTTTTCCTTTTTAGGGTTTCTTGTTTATGCTCCCTTTCTTCATGCTTCACGTTTATTTTTATAACTATGGATCAGTTCCAGGATCCAGTGACATCAGCTGACAATGCAGTGCCTCTACTTCACTAATTTTGCAGGGTTCCCAAACCGTTCAGTAATTATTACATCAGATATCTCCTCTCAGCATGGCTTTATGAGAGTGGATCTTACCACGTCAACCTGATCACTTTCTTCAGCACAACAACCAGGTGATGCTGTGGGTCTGGGGAGATGATGCAGGCATCCAGGTAGTGGTGTGGGTCTGGTGAGATGCGCAGGGTGTCAGGTAGTGGTAAGGGTCCAGGGAGATGCGCAGGGCATCTAGGTGGTGGTGCGGGTCCGGGGAGATGCGCAGGGCGTCACTGAGTTCTTGGATCCCTTTATCCATTTTCTCCCCAAGTTCCTGCAGTAAGATCACATCAGTACATGTGCATGTAGACATGCATGTCCTGTAGATCTGTGGTCCCACCCTTTGAGTCACTTGCTACCTGCACTACCATCGGGCCTCCATCCAGTGGCAGTCAGAGGCTGAGATGACTGGCCACCTATCTCTGCAAGTGGAGAACAGTCCCTGGGATATTCAGTTCTGTCCCACATTGCTGACCCCCAGCAACCCTTGCTCATTCCTGAACATGTGTCACCAGCATGGCAGGAGGTATGGCGTTCAATGCCTTAGCCCTCACAGCACCAGGCCAGTCAGTACAGGCCTTTAAGGTAAGCCAGGACAAATTTCTGGGAATCACAGGGTACCCTGGGTAGCAGAGTGGTGGGGAATTCCTATAAATTAGTACATGTTTGTACAGCATATTTATTAATCCCTGTTTATAAATCGGGGCGCACCTGGTGAACCTTGAGTCCCTTCTCACCTTTAATTACTATGTAATCAATAGTCCCTTTCATCATTAATATTTGTATGATAAATAGTGTTATGTTTCCTATCATCTGGGAATTTGGCTTGATGAATATCTTTCCTTTGCACATTGCATTTATCCATATTCACAAAACCACACACCAAAAGCTGGGTCTGCTTGACAGGAACTGCCACTGCATTAACCACGATGTGAGGAGGCTGCTCATGAAACAAATATCTGCTTGCTTCCTTTGATTTATTTTTATAGTTTAGTGACCCAGGCTAGCCCAGATGAGATGCAATATCTTGTTTTAAGCTGGATCCTGATTCTACCCATCTCCACCGCTGGGTTGTCTGTGGCACTGGGAGTTTAAGTTAATCGTTCAAGGTCACACAGTGAGTAATTGGCTCTGGTGGGGTTTGAACCTGTGATTTCCTGTTGCAAAGCTGGTGCTCTGACCACTAGACAACACACTGTCATGAAAGGGTGAAAGGCAGTAGCCCCCGCCCCCCGACAGAGTCTCGTTATTTGAAGGTGAAGCACTGGGGCAGTTAGAGCGGCAACTCTTTAGTTTGGCTGAGTATAATTAAACTTATTACCAGTACTTTGCTAGTTCTGGTTTTAGTTCTTTAGATTACTGCACGTGCTGTAGGCTTGTGTTCCATATCCTGTCACTACCCCAGTTGAAATCAAGGCTTCGTGATCCACTCCATATGCCCTGTTTCTGTTATAACATTTTGTATATCAAGGTGTTTAATCCCTCATTTACTTTTCTGTGTAATTTATCTTTTGCTTTATTGTATGCTTTGTAACACATGTAGCACTGTTACTACTGTCTGTGCCCCTGGGACCCTCTTTTTTTTTATAATTCATATTTTATTGAAGATATTAAAATACAGACATACATTTCAACATTAAAAATCAATTAGTCATATACAGTAGCAGTCTGAAAACTGTGTATTAATATCTGAAGAAAGAGAATAAATAAACTTATCTAAATATATATATACAATACATTTTTGACTAGAGAATTTCTATACTAAAAACATGGTGTTCCCTTGCATTTTTCCAAAAGACATGTATCAAGAATTCAATTGGTAAATTCCAGTTAATATTGTGACTCAAAGAGCATTTCACATAAGGTTTCCAGATATCTAAGTATTTATCTATACAGTTTGTATTTACATAAGCAACTTTTTCATAACTAGTTCTTGTAGATAAGTCTGTCAACCATTCTTTAATTGTAGGGATTGACTGTTTATTCCAGTATCTGAGGATGACTTTTTTTGCTGCAATCAGCCATAATTGTTGACATTCAGATAGGTTAGTAAGCTCAGAACAAACACCAAGAATTGCAAACTTAGCCAAACACTTAAATGTGCGACGGAGAACAATGCCACACACTGATAGAACTTTATCACAAAATGATTTAATGACAGGACAGAACTATAAAATATGTGAAAGGGTACTTCCCTTTTGTACATCTCCAACACTCATCTACAGCAACTAAACCAAGTCAATACATTTTACTGGGCGTATAATACCAGCGATGTGTTATTTTGCATTGTGTAAATCTACCCTTAGCCTCTCTACAAGCCTTTAAGGTCATTCCCCACATTTTCTCCCATTCTTCGAATGAAATGTTTGCATCTAGTTCCTCCTGCCAATGTTCTAAAAGAGATAAGTTTGGGTCAGGGAGCGAATCTAGCATTAGAGAATATATTCTTCTATGACCACTATTAATAGAACAAATTTGGTCTAGAAGATGGGGTTGTGGACATGGAAAGTCCATTGAGTTTAGAGCTTCTCTTAGTTGTAACCCTGGGACCCTCTTGCAAACAAGCTGCTGTGCTAAATGAGGCTATACTAGTGCAGAAAACTTTAAATTAATAAAACAAATGAATATATTATTTATCAATAAATTAATATTTTATTCTACTTGACATGTTGGCTCACTCGACGGAATACCAAACAATCAAAAAAATGCAAGTCCTCAGTAAGGTCTTGGCTGAAACATGCTGTGCATGAAAAGTGGCTGCATAAGGAATTCGTAGCTCCACCCGTAGTGTCTTACACCTTGGCAGAAGGCACAGCATTAAATCGTGATGACAGAACGTCAGACTACTGTGTAACATAATGCTCCCAGGTCCATGATACGTGGCATTGACTGAGCAACAAAAATCCGTATAATAGATTTGCTTTAAAACATCAGTGTACAACTATGTCTTGCCCATGTAGAAAAGAGGGCAAGAGAGATGCCATTTTGCTTTTATCATGTCTAGTTTTTATCCAGGACTATTTTCTTAGTATCTAGTATTTAATTGCTCCAGTCAGGCAATTCAAACACAGTATTTTTATTTTAAATGTTGCTTTGGCATAAACTGTTTTTTAGAATCCTGGTGTTTCAGGAAGATAGTTTATTTATTATGAGCTGCTATTAAAATAATAGCTACTGTGCTCTCTAACAGAATTATGTTCATATTTGGGATGATAAATATATCATATATTTGCCTTCAATTTGGATGTTAAATCTTGTTTGTATTTCACCATTTTTTTGGTGTAATTTACTTTATTTAGAAAGTGTTTCTTTCCTCCTTTTAGTCTCTGCAAGAAAAGGACTCAGGGCCTACATATTCAAAAGTTCCAGGCTGCACTGTGCAAGTGCCTATGCCACGCAACTGAGATGATTTGGCACAAAAGAATGATATATATTCAGAAGATGTGCCATGAGATGCGATCAGGCATGTCCAGCTGAATATACTGAACATGCGTGATCGCACAGTGGGAGATGGAAAGCAGTAATGCACAGATTTGAGCCCTATGCGCGATATAGGAAATGCGTAGTAGGTGGCCACATGCTTGGTGCGCAAAATTACAAAATTGCAATTTTCATCCAGGATATGCAAATGGACTCATTGCACATCCTGAGCCCATTCTCCACATGCACAACCCATTACTGGACTGTATTCAGGCCATTTGCACACCCACACTTTAAAGGATATGGCTACTGGATCATTATCAACTACTGTAAGATTAGCGGCTGATAATGAAGAAATTGATTGGTTTGCATTTAAAGAGACCTTACAGAATTTTCAAATTATTGCTAAAGTAATAAGGCTTATGAATAACTCACTTTCTGATATGTTTAATGACAATTATATAGAATTGACTTGCTCACAACTAGCTGCTGAGGCACATGCTTATCTAGTCAATGAATTAAATAGGATTGAGACCAATAGGTTACCCTTAGGAATAGGCAAAGACAATGCGACTAAATTATTGGATCATCCTGCTGTAATCTTACCACCTTAGCTATGGTAAAAGTATGGAACTCACCAAATCAATATGCACAAGTGCTGTGACATGTGAGTCCCATGTTAGTGATAATACCTGTATGTTTTGCACCACTGAAAATATTGTGGCAAATCAGTAATTTGGGAGTATTAAGACATGACCAGATCTTGAAACTCCAACTACCAGGTGATACTATTATCACAGTACAGAATAAATATGTTGTATTACCTAAGCAACAGTATGTACAAGAACATGAAACTTTAATATGTGCAGAAGAGACATCAACTGCCCCATGGTTTGCTGAACAATGTAAATTTATCTTAACATCTGCAATTGAATACTGCCAAGCTATGAGATGGAACCAATCATGGTGTGTAATAGCAGGCTAACCTTGGAATGTATGGGGGTGTAGTGACAAGACCTGGTGGGTTACAGACTGGACCCACTGGGAACGTCCTGCATATAGCCAAGCGAATGTAACTCATATTGATGGTTCCAGTATGGCCTGGACTTACTCACTGATTTGGCCACTCCACCTAATCTTGAATTACCCACATTTGATAAAATGACAATTACTGCCTTGTTGTATCGTCAACAAACTGAAGGACTTATTTTCTCACAAAAGGCCTCTGCTAGTGAGGTAGAGAAGCAGTCATCTTACATCCCTATTATATCCTGGTGGGACTGGGGCGCGGCTGTTTTGGGTACTAGTCCAACCCTAATAGTGGTAGAATGTGGTATTGCAGTAATCTGTGTTCTTGTTATTGTACAAGTGTTATTGTATTGCAAGATGAAACACGATTAAACAAATACAAATGTTACAATGGCAACAATGTATCATGTGATCTCCAATTATAGAGAGTCACAAAGGGGGGATTGTAGTGTAACATTTCACAACATTTAACATCAAATGTCCTATAATAAACTTACTAGGATGCTGAGCGCTTATTTAGAGTGGTGTGCACTTGTTAAGGAAGGTGTACAACAAAGAGGGTCATGTGCATCAAGGAATGTTGTGCAAGAAATGTAGTAAACACCTATGATGTTGTGCAAGAAATGAAGTAATACCTATGTTTTGAGTGGAAAGGTACACCACACCCAAAGATTAATATGTTATTTTGTATTATGATTGGCTTATAATGGGTTGTTGGTATTTTTCAAGATAACAATTCTTTATATAAACACTGTGGCCCAGATATTCAAACTGCACCAGGCTGTGGCGCAAGCTTGGGCGCAGCTCAGCTTGGCTGCGCAGGGGTGTGGACTGGGCGATATTCAACAGAGCTGCACCATGGCTCAACAGTGTTGAATATCACACCCTGGCCACCCGCAGTGTGCATGGTGCAGTGGAACTGCGCCAGCGCAAGTGGCCAGAGTGGGGCATGGGGATGTGCTAGTGCAAGTTCCATTGTGCTATTCACAGCAACTGCAATATTCAAAACTTGACATGCAAATGGGGCCATAATGTATGCAAGGTGCAAATGGGGCCATTTGCATGTCATTATGATCCCATTTGGATGCAGGTGCGCCGATCCCCGATGACTTAAGCCTGGTGCCCTGCCAGGCAGCAACCATTGGGACTGATGCCCCTGCAGCCGGCAATGTCTCACAGCCCGATTGTGGGCATTTGTATAAATAAATAAATAAGTCCAATATCTGTGGTGGTCCAGTGGACTGCTGTCTGCCCAATCATGGGCATCTGTATATAAAATAACTATGTCCAATATCCCTGGTGGTCTAGGTACCCCTCCCCACCGCCACTGAGCCTGCCCCACTCCTCCCAGTCAGCCGGTGGGTGGCACCACCACCACCGCCCACCGACTCTGACACTGTCGATGGGGCAGTATGCCGAGTGGTTCTGGCGGAGAGCCAATGGGCGTGCAACCCGTATCATACTACACATTCCAGATGTCTCGAGACTCATTCACATATCTGGAATGTGTCAATCTGACTCTGACTGCAGCTCACACATGGTGGCTCAGCCTGCCAGTGTCAGTCAGCAGGCAGTGGGGCGGCAGGTGGGTGGGTGCTGCTGCCCACCAACTGACCAGGGGAGTGGCGGTGGGGCTCAGTGGGTGGGTGGGAGGGGGTACCTAGGCCACCAGGGATATTGGAGTTATTTTATATACAGATGCCTGCGATCAGGCAGACAGTGGTCCACTGGACCACCAGGGAGTTTTGGGATAGTATTTTATTACTTAGCCCACGATCGGGCAGGCAGCGGTCCACTGGACCACCAGGGAGTTTGGGGATATATTTCTTTATATATATTACAAATGCCCACGATTGGGCAGACAGTGGTCCACTGGACCACCAGGGATATTGGACTTATTTATTTTTTTCATTACAAATGCCCGTGATCGGGCAGACAGCGGTCCACTGGACCACCAGGGATATTTGACAGAATTCTTTTTTTTTTTAAATGCCCATGATTGGGCATGGGGGGCACCGCCAGGTGCAGCCGGAGCTCAGGTGGTCGCCCACAGGTGGCAGCTGCTGTGTTGTGCCCTGCAATGTGGCAGCTCACCTGTGGGTGGCCATAAGTTGTTCCTTTTTTTTTTGGATCAACTTTGTGCTGGCACAGGTTGGGGTTGCACATGCATGGCTCTACACATCCTGGGCTGAATATCGGGCTGTGCAGGGTATGCATGGGCCCCCCCCCACCTGCACCTGCATACACTACTGATGCGCTCCGGCACATCGGGATTTGTGCCACGCACTTTTCCCTTTTGAATATCGTGCGGGGATGCATCAGTGGGTTGCGCATGGCGCAACACTGTTGAGCCATGTGCAACCCTTTTGAATATCTGGGCAGTATGTAAATTGAATAAGTAGCACCACTATTGATGAAATGAAATGAACATGCATGTGAAGATGAATAACTGCAATAAACTCTTAGAAGAAATCTGAAGGCTTGAGTGAAATTCTTTTGCAAACACAACGTAACCTTACAGTTCCATGTCAAAGTCATTGTAATACAATTAGGGTACATTAAAAACAATGTCAAGCAACAGACAGTGAGATACAATTTAATGACAATAACAAAACAGTGAAACAAATTACCAAATTAGGTAAAAGCTACAAGTAGGGTTATGTGCAGTTACTGTGTAGTCAAGAGAATATTACTGTGAAACTGGATATTTTCACTGTAAGAATATTGTCATTGTATTTGTTGAATATGATGATTGTGCTAAAATAAAATTATGCTAATTTTCCAAAATTTAACATTTTCAATAAAAGTGAATTAAGCACTACTCATTTGATGCTAAATTAAATGTACACATTTTTGGCTAAGTAGTGCCATGTGCTAATGAAAATAACCCATTTTATGGTCACTGATTCTTTTTTTTTCTTTTGTAATCTATGCACAGTAATAAATTACAACTATAGACCTGTATTGTACAGATGACAGGAAAAGACAAAGTACCTGAGATACAGTAAACATATAATACAAGAACTACCATACAGTACAAATGCTATCAAATCTAAAATCTTTTTTTATCTTCTATTTATCCTCTTGGGCAGCTGCAGGCAAGGCACTCCACCCCTACCAGCCACCTAGGACTGTCCACTGATTCCCCCCCGTGGTGGGACAGGAAGGGGGAGGCCTGTCCCCCTCCCCCATTCAGGACACACACTACGGATTGGAGCAATTATGGGTGGGTCTGGTGGCAAAGCTGGATGCTGCTCAGCAGGCAGGGCTTCATAGAGCCTGCGGTTGCCCTTTCTTTTTCTGCTTTTTCCATACCTTTCCCCTCATAACTATGAATGGGTGCATGTGGAGGCATGTGCATGTCATGTAGCCATGCTTTTGCCTCCCAGCTCTGACGCTACCACCTGGCCTCCACCAGGAGACAGCCAGGGAGTGGGACACTCTCCCCCATCACCAGGAGAGGAGAGCTCTCATCCGATGCTTCATCCTCTCCCTTCCCTGACGATCCCTGGCAACCCAAGGTCACTCCCGATCCCAGGTTGCTGGTGTGACGCCAGGTGTGGTGTCCAGCACCTCAACCCTTAGCACCATCGGGCCGGCATCAGATTGAAAATCTTATTCACTACAGCTACCTGGGTGTGTAACCAGTTTATTAAGAGCTGTTTGTAACTCATGGATTAAGTTATTTGCTCGCATCTCCACAGGGTTTTGATTCCATGTTTTTGCCACTGTTGCTTGTAGGCAAATGTCTCTATCTGGCATTAGTTCATGGACATGATAAACCTGTATTGACTGTTTGCTTAAGAGGGTACTGGGAGTTGTGATTATTTTCAGATCTAAGGAATTTTTTCAGAGAATGCTCAGGGTCCTGCTTTATGAACTTGAAAATCCAGATGCTCCAGTTCATATTTCTTTTGATATGTGATAAAAGCTAATCCATTTGCTCAAACATCAAGCAATGACGAGTGTCATAATTACATGACAATATGAATCTGACTTTTTTAATGTACATCTTATCAATTTGTTGAAGAGCAGTCTGGGTAGAATTACTGTACACTAAGTTTCCATATTGAAGAGCAGGGATCAATAACTGTTGCGTGAGCTTAGCTCTCTGAGCCTGGTATTCAGATAATGGCATAAGTGCAGTGCCAGACTGGATGGGCAGTCAAGATGTTAGGGGGAACCACTGGACCACCAGGAAAACATTACGATATGAGGCAATGGAAGATGGGGAGTGGGGGGGACACATTGGACCACCAGAGAAACATTAGAATATGAGGGAACAGGAGATCGGAGGGGGGGTAGGGAACTACTATGCCACCAGGGGAAACATTACCATATGAGGGAAATTGAGATGGGGGGATTGGGGACCACTATGCCACCAGGGAAACATTATGATATGAGGGAACAGGAGATCGGGGGGGGGGTTTGGGGACCACTATGCCACCAGGGAAACATTACCATATGAGGGAACAGGAGATCAGGGGGTGGCAGGGGACCACTATGCCACCAGGGAAACATTACCATATGAGGGAATGGGAGATTGGGGGTTGGGAGACCATTATGCCACCAGGGAAACATTATGACATGAGGGAACGGGAAACTGGGGTATGGTGTCTGCAGTACAGCTGTCCTGCCTTCAGTGGGTGGCAGTGCAAACTTAGCGCCATGATAAAAGGTGGTTTTCATCGATAGTAAACAGTGCTGCTGGGGGGCTGTTTACTGCGGCTGCAAACCTTTGAATATCCTGCTGTGCCAGTATGTATAAGGCAACCCCTCATTTGCATAGGTGCACTGGTATTTTAGTGACTTGGTGCTGCTTGGTTTAGAGGGCACTGCAGGGCCTCTGAATATGACCCCACTGGGAGCATTTGTGCAAACCCATCTTAGCACACATGAATGCTAAACATGTTATGCAGGCACTTATCTTTGAACATCGAGCCCTCAATGCTTTATTTAAGGAATGGGAGACTCTCCTGAGGGGCGGGCCCCAGTGTTTGTATTTTAACCAGGAATTTAATGTGTTCTTGATATGTCAATCTGTGATTGACTGTCGCCCCAAGTGTTTATACCAAGTGACATTTAATACTGGTTGCCTTTGTTTAAATTTCAAGGATAGCACAGGGCTTTTTCCAGGCATTGGTTATAATCATTGCCAAATTGCAAGTATTAAGTTTTTTTTTAATTCATCAATGACCCTGACCTGCTGATCCACACTTTCATAGTTAAGAAGTCTGCCTGTAGTTTAGCTGTTAGGTTGCTATGGCTATCGGTGGAGGCCATTAGAACAGTGTCATCTGCGTATAATCTCACTTCACGTGGTCAGTATTTTTTATCACTGCTGTACAGTATCTTAAGATGCATGTTCTATTAATGGTATTGTTATTGTAGCTTACTTCTCTGTGATTACAAAAATATATGTGAATCTATATGAAACTGAAATTCCTTGGTTTGCAATTGTATAGTTATGTCGTTGAAATGAATGCAGACAGCTACTTGGGTTTGTTTTAGCAATTTGGAACACAAGGGGTTTAGCTTGGAAAACCTTTTGACCTTTCACAAGCTTGTTAACAGAATTGTCAGCAGGAAATCAGTCCTGGGACAGGGCATCTTAATTGTTGCACCTGTTCAAAATACTAATGTAATAACGTACTCTTCAGGCTGGTCGCAGGAAGGTTAGTGAATAAAATCATGTTGCATTTTGTGAAAAACAGGAAATGACATTTACAAGAACAGGATGCAGAGGTTAAATTGACAGGAAAAGACATCTCATATAAGGAGAGAATGGTTTTGTCTAGCGAGATAGAGAAAGGGAGAGGGACATTTTAAGGAGACTCAGAAGAACTGTAGTTTTGTTTGTACTGCCTTTAAGAAGAGCTACCCTGTACAATTAAATGTTTTTTATTGTTATTGATAATTTTTTAATTTTTTTTTATTTAGTTGTTTAACCAGGAGTAGCACACTAAGCTAAAAGCTTTTTTACAGGAGCGACCTGGGAGCACAGGGAAGTTAAGTGACTTGTTCAGGGTCATACAGCATGCAAGTGGAAGCTGTGGGATTCAAACCCAGGTCTGGTCTGTTGGATGCCACAAGATTTGCAGCTCAGAGCCTTAAACCACTGCACTATACTGCCTCTTAATAGTTCCATTAGATAATAATATGTTAGTTATGAATTTTATAACTTCTCCTGGTGTGCATATGCTTCCTGACTTATGCCTCTACGACATAGAACAGATGAAGAAAGGGGAGCAAAACAGCAGGTTTGTAACTAGATAGAAAGATAATCTTGTCCACAGCTGGGACCCTTTGATGCCTAAGGGTCTGATCAGCAAGAAGCTGTTGATATAAACTATACATATTTGGGCCTGGAACTGAACTCTGCACCCCTGGACCTAGCAACGCTTGGCTGAATCCACAGCCCCTGGCCTCCCCACTTCATGCATGCCGAGGAATGCATAACGGCTGGCGACATCTTGGGGGTAGAGCAGGGCCAGATACCAGGGCGAATCCCCTGCTTTATGTGGAACAGGGGATTGTGGGATACAGCAGTACTCCAAGAGCTGCCATATCCCTGTACAGGGCACAGCATTGTTATAGAAACAAAGTTGCATGTCATGTCTCCCAGATACCCATGCCAAATTATAGGGATGGAGGAGATGGGGAGGGGGGGCACGAGATGGGGGTGAACATTTAGGATCTACAACAAGCCAGGGAGCATGTAGAGAGTACATGCAAGTACCACTGCAGGGGAATTGTGTCAACAAACTCTGCATGATCACAGCAGGACAATTCATGTGAGCCTAAAGATAGGGACCCTGCCCCATGCCTGCCCATGACCTGGCTACCCACATCAGAACATGGGTGGAGTGGGATCAGGTGTGTAGGGGAGGGGAGTTAACAGGAATTTGGGAATATGAAGGCCCAACCTTTGTTGCTAGGGACTGGCTGGATTCATAGCCTGCTGCTTATAGGCATTATAAAAAGGGTCTGAGAAATGGAGCTTTCTGATTGGCTGTAAACATTCTAACAGCCTTATGTTAATCTTTTACTAACATGCATGTAGAGCTTAATCATATGCTGAAGAAGATTTAACACTATTTAAAAAACAGTTTTATTATAATAGCAATAAGGCACTCACAGAGGGTTATATTAATGGTCAAGTTAATCACCCTCTAGGGGCATGTGGCACTCGGTATACCTCGTGCCACATCACACCCCTAGAAGGTGATTAACAGACCATTAACATAACCCCTGGTCATGCCTTATTGCTTAATTAATCAGACTTTACTAATGATAATGAAGGCTCAGGCCTTCAACTCCCCTGGGTGTGGAGAGGCAAATGCACCATGCAGTGGTTTATATGAGTGGATGGGGTGCTGGATGAATGCTGATAGCCCTCTGCACCTGTGGAGGGCATCAGGTTCCTTTTGTGATGCGGATCCTTAGGCGCGACTAAACTTCCTTTGCCATTGCACCCCCAAAATAAAAATGAGTGCACAGCAGATAATAACCTAAACTTTGCTCATTCTAGTGTTAACATTGAGAGCTGTTTGACCTTTCAGCTATCACTGCAACAACTTACATAGCACCTTGGGAATTAAAATTGATCCTGTAATTCATAAATCGTAATATTATTTGACTTCATTTTCAGCCAAATGTGATGCACTGCAATACAAGAAAACACTGGCTGAATACAAATAAGACAGACATTGATTAATAGGGCATAGTTCCAGAATTCTACCCAAATCAGCAAGCTGGAGAACTTTTCTTGTGCGACGCAGTTCACTGGGTTATATTGCTTGGAGCTGTATTAATCTATGACTGCCATAGCAGCTCCTTTAATAAGGCTGCCAGTTCTTATGGTTATTTCTATTAAGAGACTAACTCATAACAACTGGGAGTACATTTTATTACATTTTTCCAATATTAACTTGTCGGGAGACATAAACTAGCATTTATTTGTCATGCCTCTCTACTAGAAACAGGAACATACAGTACCATTGAAGTGATGGCTCAAATGTGTTTTCTTCTTATTTTGCAACACTGCCAGTGGTACTGTAGCAAAATGTGTGTATATATGGGGGGGGGGAGAGATAAATAAGTAGGGGCAGTCATTTCATTAAGGAGGATTATTCATCCTTCTTGTTTATGCAAGCGCCTCCTATGGGACCAGGTTTTCATACATCAATTTTTTTTCAATGAAGAATTAACTTTCAGGGTCTGGAACTGAAATATAGCATATTAACCTAATGGGTAAATAACTAATTTGTATTGCTGTTTCAAAGGGCTTTTCATACCCTTGATAATAAAAAAGTATTTTACAACACATCAGAGTGAAAAAAAAATATTTTTTGCAATTAGAAAGTTTATTGCTTTTGTTTCATTTTACAAATACAACACAGTAAGTAATAACACTTCTAAGAGACTAAGAACAGTACAGTTCCATATGATGGTTAGAGAGATTATGAAAAAAAAGATCGGTGATTTATTAAAAAAATTGTGATGCTAACATCAGGACAGGAGAGCTACAATAGATAAATCGCAAGAGAAGCACATGCTTATTTTTTTTCCCCCTACTTTCTTTATGCTCCTGCATGCCCACCCCCTTCTGTCCGGCCCCCCCAGCCCCATTACCCTGGTGTTCACTGGTCTCACCTCTCACACTAGCGAGGTGCCAGCTAGCCAAGTGCAGAACCTGCAAGGGGCTGTCTTCATCCTGCTGGCCAGGGAATTTTCTTCCTCCATTTTCTCCCCATTCTCAGAGTGCAACGCAGCAATGTGCAATGATGCCAAAGGCAGAGCTGGGCACATGGCACACCAGAGCATTTGCCCCTCATCCGCACCCTACATGTGGGCCTCCCTGTGCTAGCCCTCAGCCACCACTAGGGGTCAGGCAGGCAGTGGACTGCGTCCCTACCCCTCCCCAGGAGGGGTGAGCTGTCCTTTGGATGCTCAATCGTCTTCCTCCCCAGCAGACCCCTGGCGGCCCGCTTGCACTGCGAACATAGGTCGCCGGCATGGCAGGAGGTAAGGCATGATACCTCAGCCCTCCGTGCCACTGGGCCGGTGAAGCACATGCTTATTAACTATGAAAATAGTACCAAGCATTTTCCCCACAGGGCAGAGGCAGCAACAAGCTCCTGCCAGGAAAAAAAAAGAAATCTATTTTTTATTAGGCGCCAGCTCCAGCATAACATACATTTAATAGTTTGAAAATGTAAGGGCTCTGTATTGAGTACAGTATGTAATGACTTCTGCAGCCCTACTCAGGAGGATGTCTGTGCCTTGCTCCGTGTCCCCCGTTGAGCATGTTGTGTCACCCCTAAAATAAAGAGGCAGAATGCAGATGAGAACTGTTGAACATTGCTACTGAAGGAGAGAAAGAGTGCAAGCTCACTATATATTCTACAGGTGGCCATGCTTCTCAGCCATCTCTCGACTGTTCTGTGGTTTCTTGCTCTGAAAATCTCTATGTCTGAGGGTTCACTGGATGGTGCAGATGATACTGCAACACATAACATTTCTTGCAGAATGTATACAGACATTTAGTCAGCACACTCTGAGGTAGCATTCAAAAGAGTCACTTTGCAAGATGAGCCGAGTGTAAGATCCACAAAAGATGCAAGGATCAGCTGGGCATAGGATTCATAAAGGATACTAGGAGAGCAGTGTGTGGGATCCATAAAGGATGCAAGGGAGAGCACTATGTAGGATTCATAAAGGATGCTAGGAGAGCAGTGTGCAGGATCCATAAAGGATGCAAGGAGAGCAGTGTGCAGGATCCATAAAGGATTCAAGGAGAGCAGTGTGCTGGATCCATAAAGGATTCAAGGAGAGCAGTGTGCAGGATCCATAAAGGATGCTAGGAGAGCATTGTGCAGGATCCATAAAGGATGCAAGGAGGGCAGTGTGTAGGATCCATAAAGGATGCTAGGAGAGCAGTGTGTAGGATCCATAAAGGATGCAAGAGAGCAGTGCATTAAATCCATAAGAGGATACAATGAAAGAAGTGTAGGCTCCATAAAGAATACAGAGAGAGCAGTGTGTGGGATTCAACAAGGCAAGTATACTAGACACCTTTGTGCCTATTTTCAGGTACAACCCAGGAGTTACACTACAAGTATGTATTCAAAACTATAGCTAGGACAAAATGAATAGAATGTCAACAGTAGCCGGCCCGGTAGTGCTGAGTGGTTATTTATTAATTTTTTATGTATTTATTTATTTATTTGTTGTTGTTGACCGGATAGGTGCACTAGACAAATCCTGCCTATTTTCAGGCATGACCCAGGGAGGGAGATACAGTTGGATGGCAACTGACCTTGAACCAGATTAAGCTATTGGTGATATTTTTAATGAATGAGGGAAATTTGGCCAGGACACCGGGGAAATTCCCCTACACTTTTTTTCATAAGTGCCATGGGATCTTTAACATCCACCTAAACTACCACCAATCCAGGCAGATGGGATCTCGATTTAACGTCTCATCCAAAAGATGGCACCTCAGAAGTACAGCACCCCCTCATGCTGCACTACAGTGTCAGTACTGGGATATTAACCCAAGTGCCAGATGTGGGAACTGAACCTACAGCCCTCTGATCTCCCGGTCTCAGAGGCGAGTGTGCTACCTACTGAGCCACTGACACTGCTGGACGCCACACCTCATGCCACGCCGGTGACCCTTGTTCAGGAGCAGACTCGGGTCACTGGTGGGATGGCCGGAGGGAGGATAGGCTTGAGCATCCCATGACAGCTCACCTTCTCTGGGGAGGGAAGAGGCCTATGCCTGTGCTCTTGCCTGACTCCGAGCCGAGGCTTGAAGTACTGCAAGCCCCGATTGTAGGAGATGGGCGGCCACAGTACAGTGTGGACTTCAGCGCTCATGCCATGATTTCAGGGGGTTACACACTGTAGAGGAAGGAAGAAAAGAGGGAAACTGCCTGCCAATGCCCAGAAGATGGGCCCTCCAGGAGGCGTGCCTCAACTGCGCTGGCTCAACCACACAGCCAGACTAATGGAAGAAGGATTACGGGTGTGTCTAGTCCCCACTTCGTCCCCACTCGGGGGGCAAGCCGCAGCTCCACGGGGCCTGGAGGTGAGTATGAGTGGAGCGGGAGGCAGGAGGATGACTCCTTGTGGGGCCCTGAAAGGTCAGAGTTGGCAGGACGTGTGGCAGTTAAAAAGTGTAACTTCAAAAAAAAAAAGAATGTCAGCAGTAATGATACAGAGGCCGCTTCAGATAATCAACAAGCAAAAAACTGACAGCAATGAATCCAGTTATGTTAGGCAAGCAAGTAAGAGTGTTGGGAAAGTGAAGAAAAAACACAAACATTATAATACCGAAGGCAATGCAAGAACAAGGTGTCAGAGCAGAAATATACAAGTAACGTCAGAGCAAAAACATGTAATGTGATTTAGGTCTGTGCTGTGTCACAAGCAGAGGATTGTGAGTTCAGAGTAGAATAAGAAACGGACAGATAAAATCTAAAGGGCAAACATAGAGTATTTAATGAAATGTCTTATAAGTTAATAAGGGCTTGGCAGGGTGTCACTTATGGTATAAGAGGCTCTGAGCACGAGGTTTTGTGAAAGGACCACAAAGAGAAGCCAAGCTGTTCTGACTGCCTAAATCTCATGAGAAGGGTCTCTTAAACCAAAAGAGACACCCCAAACACCCCAAGGAGGGCCTATCTTGTTATTATAAATCAGCTGAGTTAGCTAGAGTGATTTACAATATTTTAAGTTTCAAGTTCTTTCTTTATTTTAAATGTTAAATAAAGTCTGTCATCCCTCATCTAAGAAGTTTTATGGTCCACTGATGTTGCTGCACGAGAGACCACTGTATGCAGGAAAAGAGCTACAGTGGCTCTGTGCACTGATTGGCTGTAATCACATAAGAAATTTGTAACTATTAATAAAAAAGGGACATCCTGAGATTCAAAATTGAGTAAGTGGTGGTGGGGGGACGTTGTGTAATGAAGGTCTGCTGATAGCAACAGTGAATTGTCTGTTGGAAAATTGAAAATCTCTTCCAAGGAAAACTGCGCTGAATGAGTTGATTTTTAAATATTAGGTTGAATTCTGTTGCTGTACTATCTCTACAGGCTGTTCTGTTATGATACTGGGTGTTTCTGATGTACACACAGGTAGTAAGTGCCATTTTATAAATGTATGCTGTATTCAATAAAACGTTTAAGAACAGAGAACTATATGATGTAGCTTATGTCCCTTGCTCAGTTCTTCTATTGTTGGCACGAAGCATCCATGTTCTACTGTAGAAGTCTGTGGTTCAGGGAGATATAAACTATATCACATAGTTCTAAAATGGTACTTTTTCGTTATTATTCTTTGGTAACTGGATAAGGCCCACTAGGCGTAAGTGCCTGTTCTCAGGGGTGACCCGGGAACACTGGAGAGGTTAAATGACTTGCTCTGAGTCACACAGTATGCAAGTGGAGGTTGTGGGAATCAAATCCAGGTCTGCTGGATGCACTATGCTGTTTCACAGCTCATTACTCTAACCTCTAGGCTATACTGCTTAAAGGGACACTGTCAACCCATTAGGCCTCAAAATGCCCCTAGTTCAAAAAAAAAAAAAAAAAAGAAAATGTGATTGTTCACATTCTGTAGAGACTGCTGATATAGCTGGCTGTTTGATTGACATTCTGTAGAGACCGCTGATGTAGCTGGCTGTTTGATTCACATTCTATAGAGACTGCTGATGCAGCTGGCTGTTTGATTCACAATCTGTAGAGACTGCTGATGCAGCTGGCTGTTTGATTCACAATCTGTAGAGACTGCTGATGCAGCTGGCTGTTTGGTTCATATTCCGTAGAGGCTGCTGATGCAGCTGGCTGTTTGGTTCATATTCCATAGAGGCTGCTGATGCAGCTGGCTGTTTGGTTCATATTCCGTAGAGGCTGCTGATGCAGCTGGCTGTTTGATTCACAATCTGTAGAGACTGCTGATGCAGCTGGCTGTTTGGTTCATATTCCGTAGAGGCTGCTGATGCAGCTGGCTGTTTGGTTCATATTCCGTAGAGGCTGCTGATGCAGCTGGCTGTTTGATTCACATTCTGTAGAGACCGCTGATATAGCTGGCTGTTTGATTTTGATTCTTTTTTCTTTTAAAAAGTGAAAAACAAACTGCCCACCATATAGAGGATAGTGTTCAAGCAATCATACACAACAATGCTGTTTTTCCATCAAGATGTTTCCATGGTAGCCAAAGACCATGAGAGTGCAGCTAGAGAGGTCTCATTACCACAGAAATCTCAAGATGAAAAACGGTATGTTTACTCAAACACTTTTATAGTGTATGTGCAATGATAAATTGACAAGTATGCCCTTACTTTTGCAGGTTTCTTTCACCGCTGCTCTCTTCTGAGTCCAACTCTCACTGCTGCTGCTGTTTCATCAAGATTGGAGGACCAAGCTGGCCCGGTAGCGCTGAGGGTTGAGGCATCTCTGCCTTGCCTCATGCTACGCCGGCAACCCGGGTTCGGGAATGACCTTGGGTCATCGAGGTGCGGGGGGGGGTGGAGCAGGATCGAGCCTAGCGGCTCTCCTCTCCAAGGGGTAGGAAGTTGCCCTCCCGTAGTCCTGCTGTCACCAAGTGAAGGTCCGGTGGTGGTGCAGGTGGGTACGGGTGACTGGTAGGGTGGAGCATTCCGCAGTGCATGGCGTGTGTGTGCCTCCACACGTGTGTGCTGTTGCCAGGGACGCACAGGTCAGTAGGCATAAAACAAGGGGGAAAACCAAATAAATATATAATAAAAAAAAATAGACCGGAGGACCAGAATGCGCATGTGTGAACACGTTCAAAATTGTAGTACTGCAGTAGCTACATATCTAGTGCAGCAGAACAAACTAGATGATGTAGCTACTGCAGCACAACAACGCTGTTCTGGGCATGGATTTCTACCTAGAACAACGTTCTACCATATACTGTATTTATTGGTGTTACCACATAAATACATGTTTGTTTACATTCCTTGATCTACTCACATTGCATCTTTCCTGCACTTAGGAACACCCCCAAACACAGTCTAGCCTCTCATAATGCAGTGGGAGTAGAGGAGACTATTGCATCCTGAGTGGCTGCACTGTTTGGGGGTGTTTCTAATGTTCAGAAAATATGCAGTAAGAATAGATACAGGATTTGAAACAATACAGGGTTGGTTATAACTATACATTAGCATGCATTTCAGTTCTACTAAGCAGGGAGACGGGTAAAACAACTAGCAACATCGATAAATTTTAGAAAAGGTAAGCAATCATAAAATGTGGGTTTTTAAGTAAGTAATAAGTCATGACAGGGTGTGCATTATAGGATTTTAATGCATGCCCCAAGGATGTAGTAAGGCATGAGGCCAAAGGCAGAGTGTCCTTACATCCCAGGAAGTGCATTAAAATCCTATGATGCACACCTTGGAAGAGCTTATTACACTTATAAAATGGTTCTAAGTAGCTTTTTTTGGCAGAAAAATGAGACTCTGTACTATTCGTTTATAGAGATTTCAGGCACAGTCAGGTGACATCTCTCAGCCAATGAAATTACAAGATTTTTTCTTGCCATTTTATAACCAGAAATAGTATGTTGCAAAAAAGGTTGACAGTGTCTCTTCATCACTGGAGTGTAAATAATGAACAACCACTGGAGGTACTAAGTGCCCTTTATAGATGGAACAATAACAGTACGGGAACAAGTATTTAAAAACAGTTTCTACACCGCCCTCATGGCCTAGCGGTAGCGCATTGTGCAGTCGGGCTGATGACCCAGCTTTGGAAGTGAGCCCGGGAAATCATAGTCAGGAGACAGGGCATGGATAAGAGAGCTGCTGCTCAGCAGTGTGTCTTTGTCGGGGAGGGTTGACGATGGACTCCGCCACCACTGTGATCCCTGTGGCTGTGCCAGGGAGTGTGCTCCTCCCACACTGGGGACTGCTGTGGCTGTATGAGGCCAACTGGGTATCGTTCTGCCAGGGGAGGTGGGAGGAGAAAACTGTGAGGAAAAATGGTGGACTTGGCCTCCATGATGTTCCACCTGCCCGTCCCGACCCGCCTCACTACCTGGACCATCAATACACACAGGATCATTCGCCAGGTGGGGGAGTATGGTCCTCCCCTTCCTGACCTGCCCAGGGGGGAAAACCATGGGAGTCTCTGGATCTGGTGAGTATCAGGGGAGGTGGTAGCTGGTTGAAGGGGTGGCAGGGATGGAACGGGGTTAGCCACCCGAGTTTGGCCAATGGAGGAAAAAAACAATATGAAAATAAAAAACAGCTTCTACTGGGAAACATTATTTATTTATTTGAAATTTCTCCGACTGGGATAACTCCATGAAATGCAGTATTTAGTTTCCGTAGGGGTCCAAGGGAGGATAGCAGCAGTCAACAGGTTAACATAAGCCAGCAGGAATACTAGTTCCATACAGCTTAAAATATACACAGACAAGAAAGCATGAGCATTGTTATGCAATGTGATCATGGTTAAGATGATGGGGATTCTGGACCAAAACAAATACAGGAAGTTCTAAGGTGGCAAAGACTGGACTTAAATACCTGAAAACTAGATGAATTCCTCAGCTGGAGATGGAGAGTGTTCCAGCTGTCTGATGCTGCAGATGCAACGGTCTTTCTACCAAATTCATGCAGCATCCTGGGAACTGAGAATGTAAGTGCTGCTGTTGAACTGAGTGAGTAGGTGCTGCTTGACTGTGTTATGACATACAGGTTCAGCACAGTTCTTCTTTAAAATAAAATGTTGACTCTGGTCCACAGTGGTGTCCAACTCATGATAATGTGTGGCATTTCTGATCTTCTCTTATGGCTCTGTGACATCCAGATTAGAAAACTGTGGAAATACACTCTGCTCAGGTGTAAAGTATCTTGGAGATGATCAGCCACCTGCAGTGAAATAGAAACATAGCTGCAAGAGTCTTTACGTCAGTTGGGCCTTGTGACCTATTACTCCTATTTTATGTAGATACATAGATGGTGTTGCACCCATGAAGACTAAAAGCCCTTCCAGTCTGCCCTGGTGTTCCTTCCTAGAATGACTCCATCCCTTTGGTGCTCCCAGATTCCCTGACCTCCCTTCTGTTTCTAATTACCCCCTAGTGCTTATCCCATTGGGGTTTGAACCCTGAGACAGTAATAGAACAAATCACATTACTGGGTGCTGCGTTCAACCTGCTCACCACCCTTTCTGGAAAGAAGATGTTCTGGAGCAGTCAAGCAGTGATGAGGGTGTTCTTGTTCTTTTTGAGAGATGAGTTAATTTTCCCTTTACTCCAAAGACTTAGCATCAATCGAACCTTTTGAGTAGGGCTTTCTCCCCAGCCTCTGAGACTTGGTCAAACATTCTCTGCCAGCTTCAGGTCCGTGTCTGTACTATGCCGGCTTGAGAATAGTCTCCAAGCATAGACCATTTGAGTGTCAATAGAGCTGCCAAGGATACCTGTCCAGCACTGGATCAATTCCATGGTGTTGCTTTAGGATTTTCAGATCTTGAATGGTCAACACCCCCATATAACGAACTCCCTCCAGTACTGTATCCCACTGTGACTTCTGGCCAAATAATGAGTGCCCGTTTACTGTCCTACAGATGCACCATGCATGCCTCCCCTCATCTGTAGAACTCCCTACCCTACTTCTTGCATACCTCTGCCAGTGTTAGCATTTTAAAATGGGACTTTGAATGCATTTAATATGTAACCATTTTTATGATTAAAGTTTGGAATCTGTTTTTCTGTAGGGCATTCTGGGAGACTTGCCAGAAGGATGCTTTATGAACAAAAAGTACTATTACTACTGCTACTACTATTCTACTATTACTACTACTACTACTACTACTAATGATTCTACTAACACTGCTGCAACTATTAATCCTACTAATACTTCCACTACTACTACTACTGCTACAACTGATGCTACTACTGTACTGCTATTGCTACTAATACTGCCACTACTGCTACTACTATTGCTATTAACACTGCACTGCTGTGTTTGCATGGGGTATCAGCCCCAGTCAACAGTGTGGGACTCCTGAATGTACAATCTTCTGACATGGATGCAAGAATGCTATGACTGAGCCACACTGACTAAACCACAAATATAAAGACAATAGAACTGCTTTTGGTTTTCTGCCCAAATCCCTTTCAAAGCAGTGAAATAAGCTGTATTAATTAATTAGCAGTTACTGTGGTTTTGCTACTCAATCTATAGCAAGGCACAGGGCTGCTGTATAAAAATGATTTGTAGCTCAGTCGATTGAACAGTGCAGCACTGTGCTAATCCAGGTCATTCCCTTCTTCCTTTCAAAAACATGTTTTCTTTTTCAATTGAACAAGCTTAAGGTGGATTTGGTGTGCTGTTCTGTGAAAAACTGTTGTAGTGGTTTGGCCCAGTTACACTCTAAGGGCCTGATAGTGAAACACCGGCCCCTTTCACACACAGACATACTACTTAGCTACTCCAATGTGTGTGGGTGAGAGGGGCTTGCGATGTTTCACTGAACTTGTACCAGTGACAGGGAGAAGTCCTACCATTTGTTGAAGCAGGCAAACCAGGTCCATCCAGCTGCATGCCCCCTCGGATGGAGCAGATACTATCAAGTGAGTTTTGAATAGTTTGGATGGTGTGAACTATTCACAGATTTGGAGCAGGCAGTGCACCATCCATGGATCAGGAAAAGATGGGGCATTATCCACTGATCAAGAGAAGATGATACACTTTTCAAGGATCAAGAGATGATGATGCATCATCCATGGATCAGGAGCACATCCATGGATCAGGAGGAGATGGTGCACTGTCCATGGATTAGGAGAAGATGATGCACTAGCCACAGATTGGGAGCAGATGCTCACCATCCATGGATCAGGAGCAGATGGTGCAACATCCACAGATCGGGAGCAGATGGTGCACCATCCATGGATCAGGAGTAGATGTTGCACCATCCATGGATCATGAGCAGATAGTGCACTATCCATGGATCCAGAGCAGAAGGTGCACCATTCTTGGATCCGGAGCAGGTGATGCACCTTCCACAGGTCAGGAGCAGATGGTGCACCATACATGGATCGGGAGTAGATGTTGTACCATCCATGGATCATGAGCAGATTGTGCACCGTCCATGGGTCAGAAGTAGATGTTGCACCATCCCCAGATCTTGAAGCAGATGGTGCACCATCTCCAGATCAGGAGCAGATGGCACACCATCCATGGATCAGGAGCAGATGGTGCATTATCCATGTATCGGGAGCAGTTGGTGCACCATTCTTGGATCCAGAGCTCTTAGATCAAGAGCAGGTGATGCACCATCCACTGATCAGGAGCAGATGGTGCACCATACACAGACCAGGAGCAGATAGTCACCATCCATGTTTTGGAGCAGATGGTGAAGCATTCACGGATCAGGAGCTGATGGTGTACCATCCATGGACCAGGAGCAGATGGTGCATCATCCAGGGACCAAGTGAAGATGGTGTACCATCTACAGAGCCATAGATTATGTTGCATCATCCACAGGTCAGGAGCAGATGATGCAGTATCCATGGATCAGGAGCAGATGGTGCTTCATCCACGGATCAGGGGCAAATGTTGCACCATCCAGAGAGCAGGAGGAGATGGTGCACTATTTATGGATTATGAGCAGATAGTGCACTATTCATGGATCCAGAACAGAAGTTGCACCATTCATGGATCCAGAGCAGGTGATGCACCATCCACATGTCAGGAGCAGATGATGCACCATCCACGGATCGGGAGTAGATGTACCATTCATGGATCATGAGCAGATAGTGCACCATCCATGGATCAGGAATAGATGTTTCACCACCCACAGAGCTGAAGCAGATGACGCACCATCTGCAGATCAGGAGCAGATGGCACCCCATCCATGGATCAGGAGCAGATGGCACACTATCCACTGATCAGGAGCTGATGGTACATTATGCACATATCAGTAGCAGATGCTGCACCATCCATGGACCAGGAGCAGCTGGTGCACCATTCTTAGATCCAGAACAGGTGATACAACATCCACAGATCAGGAGCAGATGGTGCATGATCCATGGATTAGGATCAGATGGTGCAGCATCCACACATCAGGAGCAGATCATGCACCATCCATGGTTCTGGAGTAGATGGTGCAGCATCCACACATCAGCAGATCATGCACCATCCATGGATTAGGAGCAGATGGTGCAGCATCCATAGATCAGGAGCAGATCATGCACCATCCATCATTCTGGAGTAGGTTGTGCAGCATCCACAGATCAGGAACATATGGTGCACCATCCACAGATCAGGAACAAATGGTGCACCATCCACAGATCAGGAGCAGATGGTGTACCATCCGTGGATCAGGAGCAGCTGGTGCACCATCCAGGGACCAGAAGAAGATGGTGTACCATCTACAGAGCAGTAGAAGATGCTGTACCTTCAACAGGTCAAGAGAAGGTGCAGTATCCATGAATCAGGAGCAGATGGTGCCCCATCCATGGATCAGGAGTAGGTGTTGCACCTTCCAGAGGCAGGAGGAGATGGTGCACTATTTATGGATCATGAGCAGATGGTGCACTATCCATGGATCCAGAGCAGAAGGTGCCCCATTCATGGATCCAGAGCAGGTGATGCACCATCCACAGGTCAGGAGCAGATGGTGCACCATTCACAGATCAAGAGTAGATGTTACACCACCCATGGATCATGAGCAGATGGTGCACCATCCATGGATCAGGAGTAGATGTTTCGCCACCCATGGAACTGAAGCAAATGGTGCACCATCCTCACATCAGGAGCAGATGGCACACTATCTCCAGATCAGAAACAGATGGCGCACCATCCATGGATCGGGAGCAGATGGCACACTATCCATGGATCAGGAGCAGATGGTGCATTATGCACACATCAGGAGCAGATGCTGCACTGTCCATGGACCAGAGCAGATGGTGGACCATTCCTAGATCTAGAACTGGTGATGCACCATCCACAGATCAGAAGCAGATCATGCACCTTCCATGGTTCTGGAGTAGATGGTGCAGCATCCACACATCAGAAGCAGGTGATGCCCCATCCATGGATCAGGTGCAGATCATATACCATCCATTGTTCTGGAGTAGATGGTGCATTATCCACAGATCAGGAACAGATGGTGGCACCATCCATAGATCAGGAGCAGATGGTGCACTATCCATGGATCATAAGCAGAAGGCACACCATCCACAGATCAGGAGCTGATGGTATACCAGCTATGCATCTGGAACAGATTATGTACCATCCATGGATCAGGGACAGATGATGTACCATCCATGGATCAGAAGCAGATGGTGCACCATCCAGGGACTAGGAGAAGATGGTGTACCATCTACAGAGCAGTAGAAGATGTTGTACCATCCATAGGTCAGGAGCAGATTGTGCAGGTGGCACACCATGCACAGATCAGAAACAGATGGTGCACTGTTCAGGGATCAGGAGCAGATGGAGCACTATTCAGGGATCAGGAGCAGATGGTGTGCCATCTACAGATCGGGAGCAGACAGCATGCCATCCATGGATCAAGAGCAGATGGTACACCATGAATGGATCTGGATCAGATAGTACACCATCCACAGATCAGGAGCAGATAGTCAACCATCAGTGCATCAGAAGCAGATGGTGTTCCACTGTCAGATCAGGAGCACATGGTTAACAATCTATGGATCTGGATGGACCAACATTCCTATTTATCCAACCGAAACAGTTTGAACAAGCAATAAGACACGACAGCACATGTAACTATGAGGCAATATTTGTTTGCTTGTATGCTTTGGGTGGCTGTATTCTCAATTATTATTAGCAGCCCCACTATTTATCTCTTGAATCCTGAAGTGTGAAAGTGCAATGGGGTTCAGGAATTAGGAGAACAAGGTTCATCTTGTTAGTTGTGTTACTTTGAGTTACTTGGTGATGCAAATACCCAGCGATGAGTCTCCAGTAGAATGTTCATTCATTGCTAGGCAGGGAGCTATTTCTAACAGTTTGTCTGTTGTAGCCTCTGACTATTTTATTTCCATACTTGGAAGAAACTGTAAATCATGCAGGGTTGCCAATTTTGAATCAGTCAGAGTCTTTGTCAGGATTCACTCTGACTGCTAAACTAGTATCTCTGATATGGAACAGGTTGTGCGTTGTATTAAGAAAAGAAAAAAACAACTCTGTGATACACTAATGTGGGGATCTGGCCCATATAAGAAGCAAAGGACATTGCTATGTGAGTTGTTTAATTAATTAATTTATTCAGAATTTGGTGACTGGGATTAGCACAGTAAGGTGAAACTCCTTCCCAGGTGCGACTCTGGTAAGGACCACTGTGTGGAGTATGTTGGGTATAAGGATACTGTTAAATGCATTGTCCAGAGACATTGCTCTAAATGAGTAGATAGCTATTTAAAAAAAAACTGCCTGTTAACACTCCCACCATCATCACCAAGCACATGAAAACAATTAACACAAACTACTGCTGGAGGCTCCTTCATGGCCTCAGATGGTGTCATTGTCACATTTTTGGGAATGGCCTAAACTGAGCGGCTTTTGGAAAGCGGTACATGATTCAGTTCAGAAGGTGATAGGAAAAGCTTTCCCATACAGTTTTCACACCCTAGTTCTGTGTATTCTTGCTAACCCACTCTGTGATAAACATATGAGGCAACTGTTTCAAGTTTTGATACTAACAGCATTGTATTCCTTTAAAATGGCTCTCAGACATTACTCCACAGGTATCCACTTGGGTTTAAAAAAATGAGTGAAGTATGAAATTTGGAGCAACTCACATTTGATCTACAGCTGAGAAGGGAAGCTTTCTTGACTACCTGGCAACTGTTGGCCACATTTGTTACTCTATAGATGGGTGAGGCCATTGACTACTCGTGATGGACTCTGGTCTTCACACTCATCTCTTCTTATGGATCACTCAGTAATCCCACATGGAGATAGTTTGTAATACAGAGTATGAACAACTGGAAGCTTGTACTATGACACCCCTGGATACTGAGGGAGATTAACACCTGTTACTGGACTATTTCCAAACTCTTTCTTTCTAGACATTCATGCCATGTCATGCCATAAACTGACACTAGCTGCAATGCTCTGTTAGTTTGTGATTTTTCTTTAAAAAGCAAAAAGAGTTGTAATGAACTGTTGAGCCTACTATGCTCTTATGTTACTATAATCATGTACAGTGAGTGCTGTCTTTGTATTTCAGGCTGTATAATGTACTGCAGTTTTATGTGGCGCTGCTCAATAAAGTTGAGTTAAAAAAAAGTGCCAGTGCTCAGCTTAGTGATGCAGTGGAGTGCATCGTGATCCCATATCAGGAATCACAATTTGTGATGTAGACCAACTGCCCCACTCCAAGACAGTGGAGGGCTCAGTTGCAGTTCCTCCCCAGAGAATGATAGCCAAGACTTCGGATGAGATTTAGCCGAGATTCCAGACAGGATTTTTTGATTACTTTGCAATTTCTGATCACCTCACAACTCACTGTCTTACCCCACAACTTGGTTTAAATTTTAGTCGGTGGTACTCAGGATTTACATAATCTCAGATCTGATTGTCACTGTTTTTTGGAAAACATACATCCATACGCAGGCACACTGGCTGAAGTAACCATTTAGTGTCACAGTATATCACAGTAAGTGAAGATGGGCAGTCAGGGTGCGAGTGCATATTTTGGATTTGCTGACTGTTGAAGGGTACTTGTTTGATATCCCAGCTGCAGGGCATCATAGATGGATTTTTATATGGGGGTGCAGGGGTGAAGCTCCCTAAATAATCTGTATAAATGCAGGGAGTATTGAGTGGCACACTAACATGAAACAGAGACAGACAAGATGCATCTGTCCCTATGGAGACTTTAGCACCAGTCTTAGCAAAGACTCAAAGGAAATCAGGCCAGCTACTTTCGGGAAGGGTAAACTGCAGCCACTCCCTGTGGAGTCTAGGACACACTATGGAGGTAGTATGTTCAGCCTCTGATAGGGAGGATTTTGTTCTCCTACTGTTCAGTCACCTGTTGTGGCCTCTGGCATTCACATCATAGCTGGGTCTCAAAATGACATCAGCTCCCACCTCACCCAGGCTAGAACCAGTGGGCAAGCAGACACAACTGCATCAGAGGCAGAGGGCGGGATTGGGAGAAAATCAAGGAGAAAAGTGCCTGGCTGTGCAAATGATGGTTAGCTCCTCATGCCAACATCACCAGCTCCAGCTCCTCCCCCCCTCTGTAGAACAAGCAAATGTATTTCTTAGGCCAAGTGATGGGGACTAGCTTCCTTGTGGGGCACTTCTACAGAGGGGTAGGGTCTGTACTGGAGCTAGGAGGAGAGGTCTGAAGCCCAAATAGATGGTGAAAACAAGTGTAGTGGGAAGCATGAAAGCTGGAGAGAGCAGCTAGGTGGGGGTGTAGTGAATGGATGGTGAGAGACCTGTGTCTCTCTCACTGGACTGTAAGACACCTTGAGACTCTCTTTTTCTTTCTTTCACTCACTGGACTGTGAGAGACCTCAGGCCTCTCTCTCTCTCTCTCTTACTCACTGGACTGTGAGAGACCTTGGGCCTCTTTATCCCCCTATCCCTTCCTCTCTCTTACTGGACTGTGAGAGTCCACAGGTCTCTACTTCCTTCTCTCTCACTCACTGAACTGTTAGAGACTCCAGATTGCTCTCTCTCGCTTACTGGATTGTGAGAGATCTTGGGCGTCTCTCTCTCTCTCTCTATCCATCTCTCACTTTTTAATATCTATCTGGCCTCCCATCTGTCCATCTGCCTGTCTGTCTAGTGACAGTATCTATTTGTCTGTCTATCTATCTGTCCATCTGTCTATCTATTGACAGTATCTACTGTATCGGTCTGTCTGTCTGTCTGTCTATCTATCTGTCTGTCTATTTACAGTGCTGGTCTTCAGCACTTTCAACACCCTCATAAGTTAAAGAGCTAGTGGAACCAAAACAGATAGACAA
Source organism: Neoceratodus forsteri (assembly GCA_016271365.2). Classification (NCBI taxonomy): domain Eukaryota; kingdom Metazoa; phylum Chordata; order Ceratodontiformes; family Ceratodontidae; genus Neoceratodus; species Neoceratodus forsteri. The sequence goes on from JADMNL010000025.1 coordinate 171,957,764, forward strand.
GAAAATGATATACATTTTAAGAAGTTCAGCAATTCCCTACTTAAAAACTTTTTCCACTCCCCTTGCACCTGTTTCTAACTCCCCTGCCTCCTTCTCTACTTTTTTCTCTCCCTGGTGCCGCCACTCTCTTTTTTTCCTACGTATACCTCCCTGTTAGGCTGCCGCTGGTTGTTCCCCTGCAGCAGCACTGTAAATAACTGTGAATTTTAATCCCATAACTCAGTATTCCAATGTATAAATTTGTAATTGTTATATAATTCTGCTGTATTGTTGTTTCTGTTCTAAATGGTTTCTTGTATAACTACAGTCACTTATTATGCTCGCTGCTACTTCAATTTGTATATTACTGTTAATGCTGTATGTATGTATTGCTGCTTGTACTCGCCCCATCTGTTCCCCTCCCCCCCAGGATGCATCTGGAAATGAGCACTTGCTGCTCAGTATGTTCTTCCTGGTAAAACATTCAATAAATAAATAAAATAAAGAAGTAGTCAGTTTCAACTTTTTATTGTTGAAGTATTTTTTTCTTTTTCCTTTTGCTCATTAGAAAGTTTTCTATGTGATAATATTGTGCTGAATGTGTGGAACAGCTCTCAGCCTGGCAGCTGACATATCTGTCTCTATTCCCTTCCACTACATCATCAGCACTGTGATCTCATTGACAGTGACATCACAGGTGAATGACCTGGCAGCCACTGAGTGGCTGCTCCTAAGTGGCAGTGATATCACAGTCACTGAGGTCACAATGCTGAACATGTAATGGGGGGAACAGAACTAGATATGTCAGCTGCCATGCAGAGTGCTGTTTCATACATCACACCTACTAACATCAGGTGAACAATCTTCTAATTAACCAAAGGGAAAATAAATAGTACCTCAGATATAAAAGGTAATGGTTAAATGTTTTTAAAAAACAATAATAGTTCTAGGCAGTACACTAGCTCTTTAAAGTGCAACACGGCCTGATATCTTTGTTCAAAGCTGCATTCAGATGAATGCAGCTTTTCCGGTATTGGGATTTGCCACATTGCGCCATCATGTGCTGTTGTTGATAGTGACATTGGCAGCCACTGTATCTCTCTACCTAGCCATCCATTCACCCACCCACCCACTTTATCTATCTATCTATCTATCTATCGCTCTGTCTCTTTTGCTCTCTCACTGGAACTTGGGCCTCTGTCTTTCTTTCTTTCTCTCACTGATCTGGTACAGTGTGGACACATAACAGAGATGATATTTCTCACTCTGTATATTACACATTGGACTATGAGAGACCTTGGGTCTCTCTCTCTCTCTCTCTGTCTTTCTGTCTGTCTCTCTCTCTCTCTTTCTCTCTGTCTCTCTGTCTCTCTCTCTCTGTCTCTCACTGGACTGGCACAGTGTGGGCACATGCAGAGACAATGCTCTCACTCTCTTTATCACACACCTGACTGTGAAAGACCTTAAGGTCTCTCTCTCTCTCGCTCTCTTTCTCTCTCTCTCTCACTGGACTAGCACAGTGTGGGCACATGCAGAGGCAATGCTCTCACTCTCTATTACACACTGGACTATAAGAGAACTTGGATCTCTCTCTTTCTCTCTGTCTCTGTCACTGGACTGGCATGGTGTAGGCACATGCAGAAGTGATGCTGTCATTCTCTGTATCACACAATGGTCTGTAAGAGACCTTGGGTCTCTCTCTCTCTTTCTCTCTTTCTGGACTGGCAGAGCGTGGGAATGTAACAGAGGTAATGCTCTCTCTGTCACACACTGGACTGTGAGAGACAGAGAAATCAATCAATCAATCAATCAAAATCTTTATTTAGTCAAGCGAACATCATTGAGCGTAGCTCATTTACAAGATGGACCTGAGTGGTCATACAAATAAGAGTACAAGTATTTTTACATAGACAAGAATAACATAAACAGTAGTACAATGACATAAAGTGATAATATACAATTTACATATATACAAGGCACAGTAAAACCATTTAACCTGTAAGAAAAAGGAGACAATGGGTATAGCAGGCATAATATATAAATTATAGGGCCTAATTGGCTTTTATGAGAGTATATCAGGTGACTGGAAAATAGAAGTAGAACTAACATAATGGAACATGGAAAAGGGGGTGGGAGGGTAGGTAGGAGTAGGGATTAGGCCTTATAAAAGCAATTGCAGAGCTCTGGAAATAGGGTGGAGAATAATCTTTTGAAGGATGTTAAAGGTAAGAGGCTATTTAGCTTCATGGATTTTTGGAGTGAGTTCCATACAACTGCTAGTGAGTGGCTGATAGCAGCCCTCCCAAACCGGTGCAGGCATTGGGGACCTTTAGTATGATGAGTTTACTGATCCTTAAGGTGTATGGCCTAGAAGTAATTCAGGTAAAACAGTCTGTGATATAGGTGGGTAGTTTGCCTGATAAAGCTTTGAATATCCAGATTGCAGCATTCCTATTTCTTCTGTGTTGTAGTGATGTCCAGTTGACTGCCATATAAAGAGAGCAATGATGGGTGCTGGAGGGAAGGTCAGTAATAAATCTGATGGATCTATGATACAGGGTGTCCAGCTTGTTTAAGAGGGTGAACAATGGCCATAGAAAGTCAGCATAATCAATGAGGGATAGGAGTGATGCCTGGATTAATCTTTTTTTGGAGTCTCTGTTAAGGTAGTGTTTTATTCTAAAAAATAGACCAAGCCTTTGTCTCAGTTTTTTTAGTAGCTCTTCAATATGGACAGAATAGTCAAGCCTATTATCAATCCAGACTCCAAGGTATTTGAAGTTATCAACAAATTCCAGCTTCTCTCCAAGTAGGGTGGATAATTGTAGGGTGGTGGGTGATGGGGTAGTGGCAGAGCAACTCTTTGTGGCAAAGAACATAGCTTTTGTTTTTTTGGCATTTAGAAGTAGTTTTTTTTCCAGTAGATTGTGTTGCAGGATGGAGAATTCAGATTGTAACAGCTCACAGGCTTTAGGTAATGAGGGATTGCTGACATATAATACAGTATCATCAGCAAACAGATGAATGTTAGATTGAGTGAGGTTGGCATCGATATTATTAATATAAATGGCAAAGAGGATGGGGTCAAGAATAGAGCCTTGCGGTACACCTCTTAGCAGTGGTTTTAAGGTGGATAGGTAATTTCCATTTTTTACCAGTTGTGACCTATCTGATAGGTAGCACTTAAACCAGTCGAGTGAGAGAGAATCCAGTCCTAGTGAGCTAAGGGAGGTGATTAATGATTCATGATCCACTGTGTCAAATGCTTTACTCAAATCCAGGAACACAGCACAGGTACTGTTCTTCTTATCCAAGGCAATCTGCCAATCGTTAATTACTTTGGCTAGGGCAGAAATGGTGCTATGCCTTGATCTAAATCCGTTGTGCTGAATTTAGGAGTTATTGTTATCCAGATAGTCCCTTAATTGTGAGTTTACTAATTTTTGAGCATCTTGGATAGTACTGATAGGATGGAAATGGGCCTGTAATTGTTGAGGTCCATGGGATCACCAGATTTAAGTAGTGGAACTACTTGAGCTGTTTTCAAGTGGAGGAGTGGATCCAGTAGTTAGGGAAAGATTGAAGAGATGAGTGAGGGGCAGATAAGACGTGTGATGCAATTTTAAGGAAGTAGGGATCCAGAGTCTGTACCTGCACTCTTAGAAGTATCTAAATTAGAGAGGAGGTCTTCTACTTTCAAGGATATTGGGTTGAAGGAAAAAGTTGAAGTAGCCTTTTGTCCCACAGTGGATTGAAGGTTCAAGGAAGATCTCAGGAGATTTGCAGGTGATGAGTCAAATGCTAGGCCAGCTGTGGTGAAGTGGTCATTGAAGGTATTTAGGATTTCTTGTTTGCTCGTAATTTCTGTATCATTTAGTAGCAGTTTGGAGGTTAAGGCAGGAGTAGAGTTTTGGCCCAGAATTCCTTTTATAGTACCCCAGAGTCTGGTTGGGTTATTGTAGGAGGCATCAATTCAGCTCTATAGTAGGCAGCTTTGGCAGTTCTTATTTGTTTTGTACATGAATTCCTTGCTTTTCTGAAATTTAGCCAGTCTCTGGTATCCTTTGTTTTTCTTGCCTTTTTCCACAGTTTGTCTCTGGTTAACAAGGCTGCTTTAAGATCAGTAGTGAACCAAGGGCAGGATCTTGCTTTAGTTCTGATACTGGTGATTGGTGTATGAATATTGAGAGCATTAGTGATAATGTCCTTTAAGGTCTGGAGAGCTGTTTCAACTGAGGTTGTAAGGTAGCAATCTTGCCAATATATTGTATTACTCAAGTCATGGAGGTATCCTGAGATGTTGAATTTCTTTTTTGACCTTTTGAGGACAAATTCTGCAGGATTGGGTGGTTTGAGTGTAGATCTTATGCCAGCTATAGGACAATGATCCCCTACATCACTCGGTAGTACTCCTGCATGTGAATATAAGTGAGGCTTTTTACCAACATAATATCCAGGAGTGAGCTGTTGCTAGAGTTTTTAGGTTAACCCTGGTTGGGTCTTTAATTAGTTGTGTAAATCCATAGGTGTCACAAAAGGTTACCAATGGTGCAGATACATTAGATAGCCAGTTTAAATTCAAATCACCAAGGATGATGGTATCTTCAGGGCCTAGATTGAGTATTGACCCTAGGTGAGATAGTAGTTTGAGGCCTGCAGAGGGGCCTATAGCAGCCAATCAATTTAAATGAAGACAAGTTAGGAAGGGATATTTTGATTGACAAACATTCAAATTCCTTTGGTTCGATGTATTGATGAGGCAGGTTGCAGAGATGGTGTCCTTAATGTATATGGCCACCCCACCACCCCTGGAAGGGCGATCTGCTCTGAAGAGCTGATAGTTGGGAAGGTTTACAACACTGTCTTTTGTTGTAGGTCTGAGCCAAGATTCAGAGATGACCAGGAAGTCAGGTAGAGTATGTGCCACCCAAGCCTGTATTAAGGAGAACTTTTTTAAGAGGCTGCAAGCATTGAAATGTAGGAAGCTTAGGCCATTTATGGAGGATAGATCAGCAGGGGAAAAGAAACTATCATTGGGGCCAGGATTTATTTCAATAGTACCAATGCAGATCAGAAGGAAGAAGATTAATTTGAGGAGGGCACCAAGGGACAGGGATAGTGAGTGGTCAGAGCGTTTCCTCTTCTTCCTGGGTGCCCGCTGTGTGATGGGAGAAGGTCCTGTTATATAGGTGTGAATTTTATCATAACATAATAATCTGATGGACAGGCATAGTGGGTTAATATAAAGCCAGGATACATGTAAGGTGCTAGGGGAGTGTTGAATTGTTAGAGAGGCTTTATGTGGGATACCCCAGGGGTTGCAGTGTAAAAGTGGTTCGAAATGAATAAGGAATAGGTGGTTGTCCATTGTGGATGGCAGGGGTGGGCAGATCGTATTCACTAACTTATTCATCATGACAGGGGGTATATCATAATTATCATAAGGGATTGGGGGAGAAGAGAGGCTCAGGAGCAAAAGGAAGCAAAGTAGCATTGTGGAGGTTAGGTATGGGTTAAGAGAGGAAGGGAAATAGATGTGGGCGTGGATTAGAGAAATGGCGGGGGAAAGTGTATAAAAAGAATCAACCGAGGGGGAGGGGCGGGCAAAAATTTGCGGCTTTGCCCGTACCTTCTGCCTGCTTCTCCCGGCCTCCTGGATCCCTCAGTTGGCCCTAGGCGGATGCCGCTGGCCGCTGGGCGGCTGGAGCCCTCCGGTCTCTGGATCTCGGGGGCTGTGCCGGCTGCAAGGTAGGGACAGAGGAGAAGGCAGTGAGCAAGGTACTCATTGCAGGCAATCTGCAAAAGGTGCTAAAGATCTGAATCTGCACAACAAAAGACTGGGAGGGAGTAGGGGGCTAGCGCCTAGCCGCCTAGCCCACACAGAACACAAAAAAGGCTGTAATCACAAGCTAACAAGATATCAATACAACCCTCAAATTGGGCACATTAAAGTAAAACAGCTCTTTTGGGTGAATTTAAGACTAAAATAAAAATAACAGAAATCCCGGCCAGAATAGTGTTGCAAAAGTCCAGCTAAAGTCTATGGGAAAGGCGCACCAATCGGAAGCAAGGCAGAGTCAGCGGTCGCTTTCTGATTGGTTTGCGGCCTTGCCCGTACCTTCTGCCTGCTTCTCCCGGCCTCCTGGATCAAATATAAAATTTGTTGGTGGATGAGGACCGCTTGGCCTGCCCAGTCTGCCCATTTTTTCCTATCTACAGTATCACTGCAGACCCTATTTGATCTCCAGCTCCTTCCCCCCACCATTCCATTCCATCCCCCTAAGATTCTCTTATGCCTATCCCAAGCTTTCTTTCCACTATTTTCGCCCCAACTACCTCGGCTGGTAAGCTGTTCCAGGAATCCACCACCCTTTCTATGAAGAAGTACTTTCTTACATCTCTCCTGAATTTAAGCCCCTTCCCAGCTTCATATTATGTCCCTTTGTTCTTGAGTACATTTTCTTTCTGAAAAATACTCCCCTCCTGTACCTTATTTACCCCCTTTAGGTATTTATAGGTCCCTATCATGTCTCCCCTCTCCCTCCTCTCTTTTAGGGTGTATATATTGAGTTTCTTCAGTCTCTCCTCATAGGGCTTGTGATGTAGACCCCTCACCATTTTAATTGCCCTCCTCTGGATCACCTCCACTCTGTCTGTGTCCTTTCATAGATGTGGTCTCCAGAACTATACACAATCCAGATGAGGTCTCACCAGTAACCTATACAGGGGCAACACCACCCCCCTCCTGTTGCGGATTCCTCTCCCTATTCAACCCAGCATCCCACTTGCCTTCCCAACTGCTTTTGCCTTTCTACCTTCAGGTCATTTGAGACTATTGCACCTAAATCTCTCTCTTGCAGGGTTGTTGTCAGTAACACTCCCACCATTTTGTATTCTGCCCCAAGGTTTCTGCACCCCAAGTGCATTATTTATTTGCACTTTTTCACATTGAAACTCAGTTGTCATACCCTTGACCACTCCTTGAGTTTTCTCAGGTCTTTATTCATCCTTTCCACCCATTCAGAGTGTCCAGCATATTACACATTTTGGTATCCTCTGCAAAGAGGCAGACCCTTGGCTGCCTCTCTCTCCCTCAGGGGCACATAGCAGAGGTTATATTCTCATTCTGTGACACACTGGACTGTGAAAGACCTTGGGCCTCTCTTTCTCTTACTGGACTGTAGACCTCTCTCTCTCTCTGTCACTGGACTGGAGCAGTGCAAGCATATAACAGAGGTGACGCGCTCACTGTCCACTTACAGCAACTTGGATTCAAGGATGAAATGTGTGTATGGGTTGGGAAGGGGGGCAACCATGTACGTAGGGCTGCTGAGCTGCTATACCACATGGGGTACCCTGGCCTCCAGTCCCCCAACCCCCGTGTAATGGAGCACACCCTCACTGATCTAGTCTCATGGATTTGTGAACCCTGAGGGAGGGTTATGCTGGGTGGGAGTCTTCTGGGAGTGCACAACTAATGTGAAGCTCAGTTGTCCTGAGACACAGGATAGGGCCAAGAGATGGAACAAAACAGCAGCTGCACATGGTTCAGTGGTGGTGCAGGAGTAAGGCTGGTTGGGGTCAATGTGTGTATAGTAGAAGGCATCCAGACAAAACAGTTACCCAGATGGGTATCAGGTTGGATGGTTTTGCAGATGGAGGTACTTGCTGTCAGGCCCATTAGCAAAATGAGGAGGATAAATAGAATTTTATACAGTCCCTTATTATCATAGCTGCACATTTTTTAATAAAGCAAAATATAATAGATCTGCAGATCAGAGCTTCTGGAAATCCTCAAAAGGCTTGATGTTCATACATTGCCATTCTGATTGGCCTGGAAAAGAAAGATGAGTGTGCTGCAGCAGCAATTCAGTCTGACTCTCTCAGCCAGCATAAAAGTGCTGCTGTTCTTCTGGGCCAGTTTTGAAGAGACTTGAGCAAGGGTTAGACCTTTGCTGTGTGTGCGGCACACCCACTCTTGGAACTGCACAATGTCCCTTTAAACTGATTTCATATGGAATTGATTCTTGTCCACAAAGACATAGCTGGCAGCAGTAATCACATCAGGCAAATGCTGGCTGAGTGTAGCAGACATATGTGCAAGAGGGGGACAGACCCCAACAGGGAGTAGGGACGGAGGGACAGAGGGCATGTTACATGTGTTGTAATTCAGCAAAGTTCAGTCCTGATGCTTCTGTTTTGTGCAATATATCTGCATTATATAGGCCTTCTGCTTTTTGTTTTAAATCACATCTGCTTTATTTTCAGTCTAATGATTTCGTTTTCTGCCTTTAGGGCTGCCTGACAAAATGTAGGACACTTCTTCTGAAAACGTGCCGACTCTCAATGGCCATTATGACTCATATGAACTGTATCATCGGTTGTCTCCATACCCCAGAAAAGCTTAACTACTGGACTCGCTGGTTAGATCATACTTTTAAGGACTGCAAATGAAATATCTTTAAGGGCTTTTGGCATTTGTGGATTTTGTCCACAGCCAGCTAGTGTTTGTCTGTGCACTGCAGGCCTGAGGAAGGATGAATCGCTTTATTGGTTTTGTGCCTATCTGTATGGGAGTGATTTATATAATGGGCATGCAGCACCGAATGCTGACAGTTGCTCACTTTCTCTATATACTATATATATATATATATGTATATACAGTATATACATTGCACAAAGATACAACATTCATAGTGTCAGCAGCACGGCTTGATGCTATGTAGATCTTTCAAGTTTCTAAGGCCATGTAGCCAAGCTGTCATTACTGAAACTGGTGCTACAGTCACATGTACAAAAATAGATTTACTTTTTTTTGCTAAGCAGTCAAGCAGGGTGGCCTGCGTTAATGTTGCTTTGCTGCCAGCCCCACTCACTGCCAAGAGAATTCCGCAGTACTTATCAATGCCTGAAGACTGTACTTTAGTTGTTTTTGTATCCTTTTACACAGTTGCATTTAACTATGGCTATCAAGACTAAAGGTCATTCTGTGTGAACATGTAGTGCGTTTGAATTAAATGGAAAACTTCCTTTAGCCTGCAAGCCTGTTGTTCTTCACAAAGCTGTGTTTGTAATGCTGGTTCACATTCCATTACTGTCCCATCTTAACATAAAATTTGTTGGCAGAAAAGGATCGTTTGGCCCAGCCAGTCTGTCCAGATGTTCCCTGCCTAATCTGCCTCCACAGATCCTATTCAGTCCCCGGCGATCCTCACTGTTTTAGCCTCCACCGCTTTCACTGGCAGTCTGTTCCAGGTTTCTACCACCCTTTCAAGTGAAGAAATACTTCCTCACATCTCTCTTGAAGTGCCCCCCCACTTCATTGCATGCTTCCTTATCCTGGTGCTCTTTCTCATTTGAAAGAGACCCCCCCCCCCGCACACTGTTCACCTCTATGAGATATTTGTAGATCTCTATCATGTCACCTCCCATTCTTCTCTCTTCCATCGCTGACCTTTTCATAAATTCGGTGGCCATTACTGTTTTACCAGATGGGGAAAGTATGGGATAATATGTGACAGGGTATGCAGTTATAGAGACTAATGGATGGGATGTTGTACATTATGATTTTTTTTACATACCTGAAGTGTGTAATACAGTACTACATAAACCACAGATTCGAAGCACAAGTAATTTGTGATGGTATTACACACCGAGGGTGTGCGAAAAATGAATAATGTAACAACCCGTACTTTATTTTATGTAACTGCTGGTTAGTTCAGTGCAGTGGCATGAAAAATAAAATGGCAGTTGTCATTTCTGTGGCATTTTGTTTCTGTGAACGCAAGACGGTGTCAGCTTTCACTTTCAGTTTGACTGGCTGACACCCACACTGTAATATCTGGCCAGTTACTACAGAATAGAACCCAGTTATTATGGCATTGAGCATTGGTCGTCAGTTCAGTCGAGGCCCTGACACACTACAGAACTGTTTTTGAAAACTATTTTTAAAACCAGTTAAGCTAAACCATTTCAGTGCAGCCACACTACTCAGTAACCATTTTTGATAACGGTTTAGTGTGACCACACTGCTAGTGTTAAACATGTTCTCCTTGTAACTGTTTTGTGTTAAGTCCAACATACAGAACTGTGCTTGCCTGGACACACTGCAGCTAGAACTGTTTTAGCTAAACCATTACAGTTTAAAATGTTTTTACTCCTGGACAGACCTGTGAGTAAAACCATGCTAGCTCCAAAATGTTTTTAAGAATGGTTTTAAGACTAGGTATCTAGCAGGGTTTAAAAACACTTTTGTTAAAACGTTTTAAGGGGCTTGTAGTCTGTCTGCAAACAGTGCTAGGGGTATTTAAACCGTTTTAAGGCACTTAAACCATTTTAAGTTTCCTAGTGTGTCCAGGTCCTAAATGGGCTCACCAGGAACTATAAGGAAGTAATGCATGCATTGGGTGGTTGTTAGGCACAAGGAGAAACTGAGTGCTGCAACCACCTGAGAAGTGCATTATTCTCTTATGACTGCACACCCTGGAATTTGTTATCCCATGGGCTTTTATTTGTTAAAAAATATGTGTCATTCAGGTAAGATCCATGAAGTTACAGGATGTCATGGCCAATTTTATAAAGAACATTTTAGAACTGTATGATGTACTGTGAAGTTTATGTCCTTGTCAAGCTCTTGCATTATTGTCATAATGCATCTGTGTTCTGCTATAGAAGTCTGTGGGTAAAAATATAACGCAGTCTGGAACAGCTTGGAAACCTCAATAGAGGCCATCACCTACAGACCTACAGAGGACATTGGGGACTTGGTGGGGGATGGTAGGGTCAAGGGGGAGACCCCCTCAGAGGAACTGGCTCCTCTTGTGAGGTTCTTGTAAGGTTTAAGTAGATTTTACATATGCATGCTCAGCACAGCATCCACTAGTAGTTCTGTGTTGCGGCTGACATATTATAAGTTGTCAGTTCTTGTGTTTTTCTTCCTGGTGTACTGCTGGATCACATTTTTACAAGCCTGAACACAAGCCAGGCTATAACTGTGAACATCATTGCATGGAAGTACCAGGTTCTGAAGACGACAGTATTTCTGCATACAGAACTGCTGCCCTGAAGTATGCAATGAAACTGAGCGATGTGATGTACAGCACTCAGCTTCCATATGTATGACCAGCCTGTTAGAACTGAGTTAAAAACAAAAAAAGAAGTCTGTGGTTAAAGGGGCCAGAAACATTTTTAGGATCAAAAACAATCCCAGGCCCCAGCCCTCAAAGGGTATACTGTATATGTTTGCAAAATGTGACTACTGTCAGCAGTGACATGCAGGAAAGATTTAGGGTTCAAATTAAATCATCTGGGGCTCAAGACCCTGATACCCACGTCTATTGTAGCACTGTTCCTGAAAGGGATAGGAAAGGGAGGCAGTATAGCCCTGTGGTTTGAGGCTCTGAGCTGCAAACTTGGAGACCTGGGTTTGAGTCCCACAGCCCACCCTTGTATACTGTGTGACCCTGAGCAAGTCACTTAATTTCTTTGTGCTCCCAGGTTGCACCTGGAAACAAGCTTTGGCTTAGTGTGCCTTTTCTGGTTAAACAAGTTTCCCTTTTCCCCTCTTTACATTTATACTATTCAAAAAATGGCACCACCAGTGGTGATGGATTGATATCAGCTATGGAATAACTACTGTATTTCACCAAATATGCCACATTCGCTCTCTCCACCTCCTCCTGTAGAACACACCATTGTCTACAGGACACTTTACTGTCTCTCCACTGAGCTTAAAAATAAATTTTTCTCTTGAACATGGTCCATCAGCAAACCCAGCAAGGGCCCAGCCCGGCTCAGCAACTTGCTTCTACTGTAGCAAAGCAGTTATAACTCCCGATCTCAAAATAAGAAGTTCCTGCAGAGCCCTTTGCAAAAACAGTAATGGGTGAGCATTCTTCTGAAGTTACCACCACTAGAACCTTGAATGAACTGCCCTCTGAACTCTGAGATAGTTTAACCTATGTCCACTTCAAGGACAAACTGAGGGAAGTTTTACAAGCTGAATCTGTACACACTTGCATTTGATAAAACATGACGTCTATTGTAAAATTGGTACAAAGGATAAAATTGTTAAACATTGGCAAAAAGGGAATGCTATCCAGGGTAAGTCACTATGTGAGGAGAAAAGTAGGAAAAGTAGAACATGGGAGTGGTACACAGTGCAATGGATGCAGAGCCACAGTCTTTCGAGAGACTTTCTGGAGACTGCAGTGCTGTCCCATCTGCACACACCGCTCTGGGTTGTGGGCACAAGTTGCTGAACTCCAGGCTGAACTGGCAAGGATACAACAGACCTTCTGTCCTACCCAAGGACCACCATGACCAGCACCGCTCTGACAGAGTATACCGAGAGAGAGAGAGAGAGAGAGAGAGAGAGAGAAGAAGGAGGAGATGGACCCTCATGGGCTCCAGGAGGGTGGGGGGTAAGGTACACACTCTTCCACAGATGCCACTGTACACTCCATCTGGAATACTGTGGTCCAGTTCTGGATACCACACCGCAGGAAAGACATAGACAGGGTGGAGGCAGTCCAGAGCAGGGCACTTAAGGTGGTGAAGGGGTTGCAAAGGATGCTGTATGATGGGAGACTGAGCAATCTCAGTATGTACACTCTGGAGGACAGGAGAGGGAGGGGTAACATGATTGAGACCTTCAAGTACCTCACAGGCATGAAAAGAGTGAAGGGAAGGAGCCTCTTCCAAAAGAGGACAAGATCCAGGACCAGGGCCATGCAATTAAATTGGAGTTGGGATATTTCAGGAAGGATGTGAAGAAATACATCTTCACTGAAAGGGTGGTAGAAGCATGGAACCAACTGCCAGTTGAAGTTGAGGAGGCTAGAACAGTGGAAGGCTTTAAACATGCATGGGATAAACACGAGGGCATATTACAGAAACAGGGAGGGGAGGAGGGTCCCCGGAGACCAAGTTAGGGTCTGCAGAGGTACAACAGGCAGGGAAACCTTGAGCAGACTGGGTGGGTCTTGCAGTCCTTTTCTTCTGACAGTTTTCTATGTTTCTGTGTTTCTGTTGTTTACTGCAAAATATTACCATGCTTGTTATGTCGTGTCTATTGTACAATCACAGAACTGCATATCATTCAGCATACAGTCTCGGGTCATGCTTGAAAACGGGGAACATGTTTCTCCAGTGTACCTACCCACTCAAAAAATGATAAATAAATAAATGATTTAATAAAAGACTTATATAGAATTAGAAAATGATTTACAGATTCACTGCCCTTCACCCTTATGAACCAAATGCTTTGTAATCTCATGAGCCTGTAGAGCAAAATGGTTCTAGCACCATCCACCACTGAGACCATACCAAATCTGTGCACCCCACAAGTAAATATAAGCTGACGTTTACTCCTATGATGTTTGATAACACTGGTAAAAATGCAACCTTTCTAGTTTTACTAGTCATGCAGAAACAAGCTTGATGCTCAATGCCACTGTTGGGGTGCACTTACAGGAATGACTTGTCTGTTATTATGACCCCATGATGCCCCATAGCGAAACTGAATATTTTCTTATTCTTTTGATTTTTGGGATAGTGTAAGTACATGTGCATGGTTAGATGTTGGGGTTGTATCTTTGATAGAGATGCAGCAAAATTTTATTTTGCCAGTGAAATTCTGACAAAATTGTGAATTTCACCACGCAAGATATTTTGCAAAATTCCGCACATTCTGCAAAATATTTTGTGAGTAAGAAATGTGAAATTTCACCTGTGAAATGCGGAATTTCACTGGCAAAATGTGGAATTTAGCTTGCGAGTGGAGGAATGTCACCTGCGAGTGACGAAATTCTGCATTTCACCAGTGGAATTTCGCATTTCGCACCAGTAAACTATTTCACAAAATGACATTCTGCAATTTCGTATGACTCTAATCTTTGATCTAAATTTAGGATTACATAAGGTTAGTTTTGTGCTTGATATTTTACTCAGATGTAATTCTAAAATCTGCCTCCCCCCCACACAATTAAAGTAGCTTTTCCTGTCACTTGTACCAGACACCCAATGGCAAAAGCAGAGACACCAGTGCGGGACAGGATCCAGATGTATGAGGGGTGGGAACCATAGCAGTGTTTGGAACACTCATGATTTCCCCTTGCGCATATCGGAGAGGAGGTAACAACTCAGGGAATACAGTGGCAACCCACTTTAGTATGCATGCCAGGCAGTGTCAGAAGCAATATTTGTCGAGCAGCAGAAAGATTCAAAATACAGTTTTTTTTATTTAGCAGTAATGTATTTCTGACATCCTTAGGGTCATTATTGGAGTAAATTCCATCTGATATTCTTAAAACAGTTCTTATTACTAATTTTTAATTAATGACTCAAGTCAAATATAGCCGCCACTTGCAATTTTTAAACATCACTTTTTAATCTGCAGACTAGTTTTGTATTGTTGAGGTACGAAGATGGAGTAAACACATTTCTGACAGTGAAGAGCACAATGGGCTAAATTTAGGAATGGATGCCATTGGTATTTCCAGCGGGATCCATGCCTCCTCCAACAGTCAAACCCTGTCCTCTGCAGGACAGTGTGCCTGGCAGTGGTACCTGCATATGGGCTTCCACCACAACAGCAGCAGCAGCAGTAGAAGTCAAGGCAGTGCCTGGGACCACCCAGCTCATTTGCATATGCTCCACAATGGAGAGCTGCATAATGGATGGGCCATCCGGCAGACAAACAGACAGATGTGGAGTTGGAATATTTTTCTGACTTCAGTGTCCACCAGCCCTGTACTACTGGGACCCCCCCCTCCCCACAGAACACAAGAACCAGATGGCCGTGTACCTGGATGCAGCAATGCTTGTGGCACTGGACCAGAATCCACAGACATCAGCTGTTCTGGGCGTGGCTTACCTGCCGTCCAGTTGTGTGCAGTGCTACAATGGCAGCAGTGAGTGATGGCATGCAGAGTGGCCCCCCTGCTCCAATACTGCACTGCACAGGGAGTATGTAATAGTCCCTATATGCTCATGCATATTCCTGAGCTACCACCTGCCCGATTCAAGGATAGAGCACTGCTGCCTGTGACCACAGGGGAAATGGGTCCTGTATCTCACAGTAGGCAGGCAGCAGAGATTCAGCTGGGAATTCAGGTGGAGTGGTCTGGAATCTGGAATTCAGCCCAGTATCCCAACAAAATGTTTACTTTAATGTTTGTGGGCATGGCCTTAGAGATTGGACACTTTTAAACACTTTAAAACAATATATCTTACTTCAGGAATGAAACAAAAACAAAAGGAAAGGAAAATGGGATTATTGATGTTTTTTTCCAGAAAAAAAACAAACTGAAAAAAAAATTCAGCATGGTTATTTATTTATTTTTTTACTGGCTTATTACCCCCCTACCAGAGTTTCTAGTCCCACTGCTCCTCTACCTCCCCTAGTCCCTGGGCTTACCCCCCCAGATGAGGCTGCCAGGCAGGTACCCCTTCCCAGAAAGTATGGTCTTTCGAAGCCCTAGTTTGCCCCCCAGGGTGGGGTCATGGGAGCGGGCCCGTCCCTCAGTGGACTTATGTCTGCAGCAGAAGTGGCGGCGGAGGCTGTCATCAGTGGCTGACATTGTTTTTTGTTGGCTTTTCCTGGGGGCGGGGACATGCAATGATGCCAGCATCTGCCCATCCCCGCTAAAGTATGGCGCCAGCCGCAGCGGTACCCCCAGCCTTGACTAGAGGTCCTCAGCCAGAGGTCCACATAGCATCGGACATTCTCCCCCGGAGAAGGAGAACAGTCCCTGGGATGCTTGATCCTTCTCCCACCGGCGGGCCATCTGACTCCCAAGTCCATCCCCTAACCTGGGATGTCGGTGCTACAGATGGACGCCTTGCTGCTGCGCCGGCGGGCCGGCTTCACAGCATGGTTAATTTCTGCAACCAATAAATACTGCTGGTTTAGATTGGAAGGGCAGGATTTTCAGTTGGATCCACTGTGGATCTGTCTGACACCACTTTCATCCTTGACGTGCCATCCCTACTGGTAAACCATTTATTAGGCAGCTTACCAACATCCAAAGCCTGGACACGGTCGTGTCTGGAAAAAAAAAAGCCCAATTGTGACAAAAAAGGATGATAACCCTGATTTGTATTATTCTTTTTTAACACAAACTGTCACAACTTGCCTTCAGCTGTCATAAATGTCTAGGGCCTTCTGAAAATGACACAAAAGGTCTGGAGTTGTGACTGCCAATGTGTGTGTGTATATGTGTGTGTGTGTGTGTGTGTGTGTGGGTGGGTGGGGGGTTACTCATGAATATGGGCATAAATGCCATGCACAAAGATTGTCAGCACTTGCAAAGAGAAGCATGTGAGTGGCTGGTTCTAAGGGTGCTGAAACTGCTCATTAACAAGGTGTGAGCGTATAACGAACCATTTGAAGGGCCAAGCACATCGCCTACCAACAACCCCTTGAACAGTGCACAGTAGGACAAGTTCCACAGTACAAAAACACAATACCTGAAAAAGTGCATAGGCATGTTGAGAGTGTGACCAACAAGGGGGCTTATACTATACCATAGCAAAACTATGGCCTGGGATATTTTCTGACTTGTAGAGCAGCACCTGACAATGATGCAGGCAGAACTCTGAAGTCCAGCACATACATATGTGCTTACTACACTACCCTGCCAAATGTATTTATTTATTTTACAATTTATGGTCAGGAAAGACACACTAAGCCAAGGCTTGTTCCAGGTCCATCCTAGGAGCACAGGGAAGTTAAGTGACTTGCTCACGATCACATAGTATGCAAGTGGTGGCTGTAAGATTCAAACCCAGTTCCCAGGTTTTTAGCTCAGTGCTCCTAATCACTACGCTATACATACTGCCTCCAATGACAGAGGGTAGCAGCAGACGCCTGCCATGGAGTACACCCCCCCCCATCCAACACCCCTGTGCTACATATGCCTCTTCCCTGGACATTGCCCCTCCACCAGTCCGCCATCGTGTGGTCAGCCACACCTGCGTGGGAGGGTACATACAGTTACATGCGGGCATGGGTGCAGTGTGTAGGAGTTTGCAGACAACACCAGAAAAATAGAAAATGTGTTTCTATAGCTAAAGAGCCACCAACACCTCAAGAAAAACTTTAAAAACATATTTGGACACAAAGCAGCTTGCATTTCTCATCAGCTCAGTATTTATTATCCCCATCACTTATTACTGAGATCATTTGCTCCAAATACAGGATTGTTGTTTCTTGAGGGTTCATCAGCTCCTATTACTTCTTCCCAACCTCATGTCATAATACTCTAGTTGTGACATCACAGTTATTCCCATGGCAGCAGACTGCGATGTCACAACAGGGCATTATGATTTCAAGTAGGGAATAAGCTATACAGACAGATGAACTCTAAGGGATGAATATCTTGTATATCTTTTTTTGTGGTAGTTTCTTCAGTAATAAATAATGGACAGGAGAAATCTGTACAAGGCATATGAAATACAAGCTGACTTGTGTCTAAATATTATATTTCCCAAAGTTTTCCCAAAGGCGTCAGCTGCTCTTTAATATTTTTGCCCTGGAAAAGCGCATTGCACTAAGGCTTGTTTCAGGTGTAACCCCCCCGGAGGGGAGGGGGGTATGGGGTACAGATACACACAAAATACAGCAAGTATACAAAATGTGCAACTGATTATAAATCAGTATGAGCTGGAAAGGTAAAACAAAACACACACGCTCTACCAGAACTACAATAAACAGCCAGTTTTATATTGCAGCTGAAGCTAGGCAGTGTTAAAAGAACCCCAACAACTTCCAGTAAACAAGAAACCTAGGGGAGGGGGGCTATAAATACACACAGAAGTGGACCGTGAAATTGTGACTGCAAGCAGAGTTGAGGAGTAAATAGAGAGAACATTACTACCGATAAGAGGGAGTCTGATTTATATGGAAGTTTTTAGTCTCATGGTATTCAGGATGTGAATCACAAATGACTCAGGAAGCAGGCAGGCACATGGTGCTGTTAAGGCAAAATGACCCACTGAATAATGCATGCTAAGCCCCTTAAAGTTAGTATATGTTTACATAGCATATGGTTAGTCATACCAGCTTATGAGTCCGGGGGTGGACATTATGGACATAGAGTCCCTTCAGACATTAAATTACTACGTGACTATGTAATTGCTGGGACTGGGATGATTTTTTGATTGTCCTTTATTTGTGTGTCTTGCTTTAAATATGACCATGTGCCTGACAGTTGCAAACCTACTTTGCAGTTATGAACAGCATGCATTCAGTGGCCAGCATTTGCCATCCCCTGGTGTGTGATGGGATTGCAAAAGCCTCTAATTGCAAATTTGCGCCGGAGTATTTGTACGGCCGCATAACTCTGGTGCAGCCCTGCAAACAAAAAAGAGCGTTCTGTTATGAGATTGCTCCTGCTTTCGAATATTGAGCCACTGGGTTTCTGTAGAAACATCAGGGACGGGGACTCTGACCTTGAGGTTTGCGGAGGGTTGTCAATCATGCTTAGCAGGAAACTCTCCTGTAGTATTCAATGGTGAAAGATGACAGAGGAACAGGAACTCACCTAAAGATTTGGAAGAAGATCAGTAGGGTGCCTGAGGGTTTCTTGAGTAGTTTAACTCCTGGGCAGGACAGTGGTGGTGGAGCATACTGAAAAGTGTGTGTGTGTTGGGGGGGGGGCAGAACTGTATAGGCCAGGGGACTGATCAGTGCAACACCTCAGTCCAGGACACAGTAAAAAATATATACTTTCTTGAATATACTTCTGTTACCTGAATTATAATTCAGAATAATCCACACATTAATATGAATAATCCAAAGTTTATTTGCAGAAATGAACAGATTATTTATGATTATCACAGTAGAACAGGGTATGGATTTGTAACTTTTAGAAGGTTTTAATAGGGAAAATGAAACCCAAATGACTATACAGTCCAACTCACTCGATAGTAAAACAAAATGTGATATAAAACTTTTTCTCAAAAATATACTTTGTTGTCTGGATTGTCTTTACACGTTAAGTACAAAAATTTTAAAAGCAGTTTTTCTGTCGACCTTAGGGAATGTACAATAGCTCTATTGCTCTTATATTAATACTTCTCCACTGGCTGCCATTTGGTGGTGGTGGTGGTGGGGGGGGGATAAAAAGTATTGGCTGCCCCCCTAGCTAGCAAATTGAGGGGTCCTCTGACCCCCTGGCTCCTCTGCCCAAAACACTGAAGCAGGGAAGTGTCTCTGCATTAGTGCACTAGAGGGATAAGCCATGGAGCTGGCTTCTGTGCTGCTGAGTAAATCATTTAAAGGGAAGGTCTCATGAACCATTTTTTCTGTAAAACTGTGCAGGCTGTAGGCTTGAACAATGGTTGCCTCTATTGCACCCACCTCATTTCATCCAGATATAAAGTTAAATAAACTCTGTTCTGCCCAACTGTAAAAACCTGCTTGGTTCCATTACAAAGGACATGACTCTACTTTTGCAAAGCACCATGGGACTTGATGATGTGTTGTTGCTCAAGTTACTGCATTCCTGCTTCCTCTCTGATGCACTTTCACAATTGTCTCATGTTAGCTAATAAACCTCATGGAAAGAGCACAGCTATTTCAAGTACAATCAAGTACTTCAGAGACATTCAAGTCCGTCAGGGGAATCAACAAGGTCCAGGAGGGCAGCATCTTTCAAAAAAAGAGATGTGCAAGAACAAGGGGTCACAATATGAGGCTGGGGGTTGGGGAGACTCGAGGATAATGTGAAGAAGTATTCTTCACAGAAAAGGTAGTGGATGCATGGAATAGCCTCCTAGTGAAGGGTCATAGAGGCTAAAATGATTGGTGAGTTCAAGAATGCATGGGATAGACAGAAGGCAACCCTAGTGATAGGAAAGAGAGGGAAGCTGCTGATCATTTAGGATGTGGAGTTTTAAGTAGGTAGGGAAATGGGCAGACTAGGTGGGCCAGAAGGTCCTTATCTGCCATCAAAATCTATGTTTCTATTTTCTTGGACTGAAGTGTGTCATTTAAAAGGAGTATATTGTTGCCTGTGAGGCGTTAATGGTCCTTTGACATGATAATTGGATAATGTGCTGCAAAGCAAGTCACACTGTTTGTGGCTGTAGTTTACATGCTGTACTACTGCAGCCACAGTATGATAATGTTGTTCAGTGCAGTGTAGTGTTTAACGCAGATGGCAGACGGACCCCAGAATACAGCAGTGGGCACTTTAGATGAAGTTTGTTAGCCAAGCAACATGAGCTGGGAAAAAAAGAAAATATACTGCAGTTAAGTAGTAGGAGAGGAAGCAGGAATGCAGCAGCCTGAGCACTGACAGTGCACTGCAACAGTGGGGTGTCATGACCTCTGCAATGGAGCCAAGCAGGTTTTCACAGTAGGACAGAACAGTTTGTTTAACTTTATATCTGGATGAAACAAGGAGGGTGCAGTACAGACTCTCATTGCTCAAGCCCCTTTTTAAAGAAAAAATGGTTCAGGAGACCTTCCCTTTAAATGTCTTTTAATCAGAAAACTGCTCTTACACAGCTCCTGAAGGTCAGTGCCGTACACTGGTACAGGATAATGCTTAGAAAAGGGCAAAGCTTCAGCTTTCTAGGAATTCTGTCAAGCGTGTGCCATTCTTTACAGGTTGGTGCAGCAATTATTTCAGAAGTTGTTCAGATGTACATTCAGGGCCAGGAGTGCTGGAACAAGAAAAATGTAAAAAAAAAAGAAAGAAAGAAAATACTCATTTCTGGCAATAGTCTTATTCAAAAAGAAAAAGAAAAAAAATACTGCCAAATGGTCAATATGCAGCGAGAGGTGATTTAGAAAGTCCTTCTCTTTCTTGGTAAGAAATAACATTTAACCGAGGTGACAAACCTTAAAAAAATATCAAACTGTCTGGTCCCCTATTGTATGCCTTTGTCTTTAAAAGTGGACCTGACTAAAAAAGGGAAACCATGTGTTCATTTTAGAAGTAAATGAAAGCTCCAAAACAAATCCCTGTGCGAAATGTTTTAGAAAACCGTGCGCTGCAAGACTGGAATAAATTCATTTTTATCAGTCACGACTCATGCTGGCAGCGGAGCATCAATGAAGATAAACAGCCTTCTTAGTGTGTTGAATCTCATTGAGGCTGGCAGCATCATCTCCTGGCACTGCAAGCACAAAATGTGTTTGCTTGTTTTCTGCATGGCAAATGTTTTCACAGATTTCTGCGCTTGCCATTGTTTTTTTTTTGTCTGTGGTTAAACACGATGACACTGTTTACTATGAGCCCTCCCCAGCAATACCCACTGAACGTGCCCCCTATACCTCATTTACATGTGTACATAATTTATTTGCAGGCAGTGCAGTCATGTGGTTAGAATCGAGATCCCTGAAGCAGGAGATCCAGGTTCAAATCTGACCATGGCCCCATACGTCCTGTGTGACATTGAGCAGGTCACACAACCCCTCCCAGTGCTTCATTCCACCTGAATGCAAACATTGTGTAGAAGCAGGACCCCATTGTTACTACTTTCTCCTCTTCTTTTTCCGTACAGTTTTATGTGTTGCTATGTCTTAAGTAACTGGGAGAACTAATATCGACAATCATAATGTAAGGGGAGAGACCACATAGAAAAGTTTATAAAATCCATAGGAAACATCTTAAGTAAGGTAAGCAGTTTAAAACTTTCCTCAGTAGTTTATGTCTCCTCTAAGAAGATCTTGTTTATTTACAGATTACTTCTTTATAAAGCAACAAGTATACTTAAGATCATAATTTATATTTGGTCATGTGTATTGTACTTTGTTATATAATATACAGCATAATATTTTTAATATGTTAAGTTAGTAGCAAATGTTATGGTTAATTTGCCATTTACAGTAATACTGTATGTATGATGTATGTTTTTCACCTAACAATTAATAAACTTTTATTGAGGAAAAAAAAGAAGCAGGACTCCACTGAGAATAAGATGATGCATCTCCCCTTGGCTATCTTGGGTAATTAAGCTGTAAAACATAGAAACACAGAAGGGTGATGCAATTACTTATCTGCATAACACCTGCTAGAGTGCCTGTACAGTGTGGTTTTACTAGTCATATATGTACATCCCATGCTGTCTTGTAGCCTGTCACTTTTTTTTAATTCTTTGACAACTGGGTAAGGCCCATTATGCACATGTGTCTGTTTTCAAGGGTGACCCGGGAGCACAGGGGTGGTTAAATGGCTTGCTCAGAGTCACACAATATGCAAGTGGAGGTGTGGGAATCAAAGCCATGTCTGCTGGATATACCAAGCTCATTCACAACTCGTTACTCTAACTTCTAGGCTATACTGCCAGCCCTTAGAAACATAGAATTTGATGGCAGATAAGGACTGCTTGGCCCACCCAGTCTGCCCATTTCTCTACCTGATGGATAAGCTGCAGATTCTAGTTAATCAACAGCTTACTTCCTCCTGCCTCCCACTAGAATTGCCTTATGCCTGTCCCATGCATTCTTGAATTCGCCCACTGTTCCTACTCCACAACCTCCTCAGGAAGGCTGTTCCATGCATCCACAACTCTCTCTGTGAAAAAATACTTTCTAACATTACCTCTGAGCCATCCCCCCCATCTTCAAATTGTGCCCCCTTGTTCTTGCACATCCCTTAAAGACTGAGGGAGTGCCCCTAACCAATCAGAGCACTCCTTTCCTATTCGGGTAAGACACTGTTATTCTGTTAAGTGTGTCTCACGCGCAGCTGCCCCAGAAGTGGGCATGTTTGAGTAAGGTTTTCTAAATATTTAATATATTTAACATATTATTACTAGACAGTACTTAAATAATTTCTTGAGTTCAATCAATAATATAATACGGGTGGCGACACCACTCTTACAGTTTTAAGAGTAGTCTCAGTTACATTCTTAGGGTATCAGGACTGCTCACTTTCAGTTTGTGGTACTTGTACC
Source organism: Neoceratodus forsteri (assembly GCA_016271365.2). NCBI lineage: Eukaryota > Metazoa > Chordata > Ceratodontiformes > Ceratodontidae > Neoceratodus > Neoceratodus forsteri. The sequence continues at coordinate 171,980,654 of JADMNL010000025.1, forward strand.
CTAAGAGTGTGTTTTAGAACACTCTTACAAGTATAAGAGTGTTCTTGTCACCAGGGCCGGCGTCGGAGGGTGCAAGGGATGCAACTGCACCAGGGCCCAGAGTGCTGGCAGGGCCCATGGCCCTTAAGTCAGTATAATACTTTTTTCTTTTTTTTAGTTTTAAACTGCTGATGGAGCAGAGTGATCAGCCCGCTGTCTCCTGCCCGAGTGGGCCCTGCCTGAGACCAATGCCAATCCCTCCCTGAGTGTGCATGAACTGAGGAGGACTCACTCAATGGACTAGTCTGGAGACCTGTGGTGGCATTTAAAAATTAAATCCTCTCCCACTGGCGCCTCCCTGCCTGCTGCATACAGTTGAATCCTCAGTCCTCCTCGCACATACCTGCTGGTGTGGTGGCGCCGCGCTGTCAAGTCACTTGCTGCTCCCAACCTCCACCATCCACCTCCTCGACTACTGGCTGTGACTCCCCAATCCCCATCCATCATCCGACCAAGTTCTGACTCCTCGCTTGGTGTCCTTCTCTCCTTGGCTCCTCCTCTATGCTGGCAGTGGCATGGCATGCTCCAGTCTGAATCCGATCCTTCTCTCAGCACCAGTGACCACGGCTCATTGGTCTGCTCCCGTCACCCCTCATGATGCTGCTCTGCTGCAATGGCACTGTGTTTTTTGCTTCAAAAGTTTTTTTTTTCTTCAAAAACACAGGACCTGTTCTTACTGTTGATGCATCTTTTCCATTCAGTGGAATTCAAAAGGTAAAGGTTGACTATAAATCCAACCAAAAGCGATGTTCTCTCTTTTTGCAAACTACTTACACCCTGTGATTTTTTTTAATCCAGCACATAATGGGAGGAAGTGCAGCCCACAGTTGAAGTTCACAGCCCGCTGCTTGCATTGCCCATACCCTTACCTGTCATTCATACCGGGCACTCAGTTCCTGTCTCTGAGGGAAAATCCAGCTACTGTGCTTCTGAAATTGGGACTCTGTGTTGGTATAGCAGATGTAAGTTTACCCTAGTGATTGGCTGAAAGTCACTGCTAGACACTGCTCACAGCAACAGAGAATAAAGTTTCGTGGTGGTTTCATATCTGTACAACTCAATCATTCATGTCAACTAGCTGCGTAAGTCAAGATAGAGAGCAGGTACCCTGCCGTCTCCTGACTTCACGGACTTCAGTAGTGAGCTAGGGTGATTTAATAGTACCCACTGAACCACATAAACGATCAATTATACTTTTATAATCTGAGAGCTGGGGTATGTGATATTCTGGGATTGTACTCGGTGATAAAGTATTACCTAAAAATAGTTCAGGGGGTGCAATATACATTAAAACTGTTCGAAATCTAGATTTGCCATTTTTAAAATCAGCTGTCATGCGGGGCGGGGGCTGGATGGGGAGGGGCTTACTACAGAGTCTTGCACCAGGGCCCAGTACATCCGGAACTGGCCCTGCTTGTCACCCATATTAGCACACATCATCACCTCTCCTGGGGAGGGTGTTCCACTCTTTTGGAGAAGAAATACTTCCTCCCATCCCTCCTGAAACTGCCCCCCCTGCCAATTTATATTTGTACCTCCCTTGGTAATAGTATGACTACAACTGTTGAATTGGCTGCCGTGATCTAACTTGTTCAGCCCTTTTCATGTACTTAAAGGTATCTGTCTTGTCCCCTATTTCCCCTCTCTTTTCCAGTGAGTACATATTCAGGCTGGCCAAGCTGTTCTCCTGTAGCCTTCGCTGCTGACCAGTGATAAACTCTGGACAGACTCAAGGTGACATTTGTCCTTTTTGAGGTACAGACTTCACAACTGGATACAGTACCACAGGTGAGGTCTTACTTTTTAAAAGAAATTCTAGTATGCTTTCTCTCCTTTCACAAGCCAGCCCCCACCAGGTCCTACCCTCTTCACCCAGCCCCTTCACCCACATTCTCTGGAACTTACCTTTGTTACACCTACCAGTGTGGCAACTCTTTGAAGGTTCCTAGGTATGGTAAACTATTCAAGAGATTTCATTTGTGATTTTGCTCAGAAAGCTGCTCCTCTGTATGAATTACTCAAAAAGGATGTACCATGGACTTGGGGCCCCATTCACACCCAGGCTGTGACGTCACTGAAGCAGGCCTTGGCCTCTGCCCCAGCACTGGTTAACCCCAATCCAGCATTACCATTCCAACTGGAGTGTGCCACCTTTGACATTGCCATGTCAGCAGTGCTGGCCCAGAAGGTGCATGGCACCTTGAGACCCATTGCATATGCCTCACAGCTCTTGACCCCAGTGGAACAGAAGTACGGCCTTTGTGAAAGGAACCTTCTGGCCACCTACTGGGCTGTCAAGCACTTCCTGCATATCATTGGGTACTCACCACTGATCATTAACACTAACCATACACCAATGACCTTTTTGCTCTCAGACAGAGTGAAGAATGGACCAGTCTCTAACACCAGGCTCACACACTGGTCACTTCTTCTCCAGGACAGGGACATACAGGTCCACCTGACTAAAGTTCCATCTATGCTAGCTCATGGTCTCCTTTTCCAGGGAGAACCCCATGACTGTACACTACAGTCACCTGATCTTCCAGATCCAGGTCCTTTCCTCCCTGCCACGCCACAAGTACTCGAGAGTACCTCTTTGTGCCGTATCTTTACTGATGGTTCAGCATCCTACTATCAGGGAGAACAGATTACAGGGATGGGTATTTTAGTAATCTACCCTTATGGGAACACTATCAAGATATCTAAACGCTGCAGTGTAGCTTCATCACAATACGCAGAGATGGCAGCGGTGGCCTGTGCCCTTCGAATTTATCCAACATGGAACCCAGGATACCGTCATCTTTACAGACTCTAATTGGGTTTGTTGTTCCCTTACAGAATTCCTTCCCTTCTGGCAGAAGAACTCTTTCCTCTCTTCTGATGGCAGTCCAGTGAAGTACCAAGAATTGGTAATATACATACATGTATTGGCACAGAAGTTTGCACACAAACTTTATGTACACATGGTTGAAGCCCACTCCCTTCATGACCCCTATCATGCCTTCAATGACACAGCAGACACCCTTGCTAAAGAAGGGGCCCGAGGGGGGGACATCTGGATGATGGAACATCCAGAGGCTAATGCAGCTGCACACATTGCAGCACTCAAGAAGAAATCTGAATCTTTTTCTCCCTTGGACCTCTCTGCAGCCCAACAGCTGGACACTGAACTCAAAGAAGTGTTCAGATTCCTTGATAAAGGTACTGAAGAAAAACTCCCTACACATAACCCTTATCGGAGACATGAAGGTAAGTTACGTTTATCCCCGGATGACAAGCTCATTTGGTTCCAACCAGATGACTCTCCCAACAAGTTATGGGTTGTCCCCAGACACCTCAGATCTGAGTTCCTGCACCAAGTGCATGACACTCCTACTGGTGGACATCAGGGAGCAGAAAATACCCTCCAGCGACTCAAGACCACCGCCTGGTGGCCTGGTATCACCAAAGACATTAAACAATACATAGACAACTGCCTTGTTTGTGCACAAAACAACCCCATCCCAACCAAATGAAATGCCAAACTTTTACCTCAAAGACATTCTGGCCCTTGGCATGCCATCCAGATTGACTTTATTGGCTCTCTGACCAATACCAGCAGGAATAATAAGTATGCTCTTGTGGTAACTGACCTTTTCTCAAAGTGGGTTGAGGCTTTCCCGAAGACATGTACAGCAAAGACCACTGCCAAAATCCTGGTAGAACAGATCTTCTCCAGGTGGGGTCTACCCCTGAAGGTAGACTCTGACAAAGGAACTAGTTTTACAGGTGAGTTGATGAAAGAATCCCTTGAACTCCTTGGAGTTCAGCAGAAGTTCCACATACCTTACCATCCTCAATCTTCAGGTCAAGTTGAAAGAGCCAACAGACGGATTAAGCAAATGCTTTCCAAATTCATTGAGGACAATCCCAAAACCTGGGATTCCTTATTGCCTTTACTCCTTATGGCAATCAGGGGCACACCCTCAGCCACCACCCAGCTCACACCCTTTGAGGTGATGACTGGTAGACAGATGAGATTACCTGAACACCTGTTGTTTGACCTGCACACCCCTACTGCAGACCGAGTGTCTGTGGATCAGTATGTGGAAAAACTCAGAAAAGACCTCATACACACACACTTGTACGCTGCCAATTGCATGGGCAAAGCCCAGCAACAATCCAAAATACAATTTGACAAACACGCACAAGAAGTGGATTGGCATGTTGGAGATCAGGTAATGGTACTTCGATTTGCACATCCCACCCATTCCTTCTCCAATAAGTAGGAAGGCCCATACCCTACTGTCAACAAGCTCAGTTCAGCAGTCTATCAGGTTAGACTCCTTCACAACAACAAACTGACTGACAAATGGTTACATGCAAACCAGCTGAAACTGTATAAATGAGCTTAACTTACTTTTCCTCACCCCATTGGGCGGAATTATACTAACAAACTAATTTTTGATCTTCCTTTTTAGATACACTGACAAGATGGCTATCTTGTTCCTTTATTTCCTCCTCTCAGGAGTGATCCCCTGCATCCAAGGCATGGTACCGGACCTCCTACGACAACTCGACCCTCCAGCACCTCCTTCAGAGGGAGTATCCATCAAAATACCAGATACCATGATCACTGTCCAGGAAGGTTCCGATGCTTACCTCACTGCCTCGGTTATTGCTCCTGACAAATCTACCCTTCAAATTGAGTGGCAAACCACATCACAAGGACAAATTCTCCCTGTTGCCAAACTCTCCAAAGGCACTTTCCAGGGTTGGCCCAATGCTAAATTATCCCCAAATGGTTCACTGTCCTTGTTACAAACTGCACTAAGACACTCTGGCTTGTACAATATCACTACCTTAATAGACCCTTCTTACTGTAATTCTTTGTCCAAGGATTCCGCTCACAGATTTTGTGCTATACACCACATGGCTTCTGCAGCCATGTACCTCTCTGTGTTACCAACCACTGATAAGCAGCTTTTGGAATGCCCTAAGCACAACCCTGGTCCCCGTAGTGGTCTCACAGCCACTGCCCTCCCAGGTTCTTTGATTAATAATTTACAGTTTATGCATATACCTGTTTTGTTTAATCTTACTTACTGGAATATGAAAGAGTTTGGTATGTGTCACAATACTAATACATCAGCATTTTATAGTTCATTATTGCTCGATAGTTTAGCTGCATTTCAGATTCATACACAGGATCCTTTTACTGGTGTCTATTCAACTGAACATAGAGGCAACTTCAGGAGGAAGACCCCTCCTGGTAATTTGAATCATAAACCTAACAAACGTGAAGTTGACAGTTCTGATGTTACAGGTGCAACAGGTACTGTCACAGGTCTTTTTGGTATGGCTATGTCTATCTGGAATAAAGCTGACATTTCTGCTATCAAAAGTCATTCCGCAAAGTTCTCCACTGGCTTGGTTAATAACGTTTTACCTCCATTATTGCATGGTGTGGATGGCCTTAGTCAGGAAGAAAGATACACTGTATACAACATGCACAACATTGCTAAGGCATTTACTGATTCCAAAGATAAAATTAATGCACTCATACAACAGAACAATAGAGAAGCAGATAAACAATACATTGCTAGGGAAATACTATGCTCTGCTTATGGCTCCTACATCATCACAACCATCAACAACCTCTTCCGTGATTTAGAATCTGGAAGAATTCCTGACATCATACATGATAGATGCCTTTCCAAATGGTATTGTCCAAGATGTAAAACCTCTAGCTGTGTTTCCATGTATATGCAACAGACTTTGTCTATTCCTCTTTCTACAGCTAGGAATTTGGTTTTTGTGACCAGACACCCTAATACTGGTCCTTGTTTCACTACTAAGAAATGTTCCATAACAGATACCATGTTTGTTTCTTTCACTGTCTCCTTACCACGTTTTGATCCTACTACAGCTTTGTTCGACAAGCTTGCACTGGTACATTCTATAGGGCATTTTGATGAAGACATCTACCGAGAACGCCTGGATCTACCACCTTTGCTGGTCTATCATTCTTTTCTGGATGCCTTGGTGGCTCCGCACATGGACTGCTGTGCCAAAAAGCAATATATCTATCTGTGCCACTGTGATGTGTTTGATGTTATATGCCCTGTTTGTGGCTACTCTCCAGACAGCATTGATTGGACTTTCACCATGGATGATGACATCACTGAGAATGGCACCAACTCCTTCGACTCAACTTTGGCTCTGGATCAGCTGTACCAATCGTATCGTGAGGAAGCTCATCGCCTGTCAACACGGATTTTGAAGATGACCTACACCTGCCCTGTCCAGTTGCAAAAGTGGAGACTGCCTACTGTGCGTTCACAGTATAACTCTGATGGCGAATACTGTATTGTTACTAATTACAAGACTTATACATATGGTTCTGTTACATGTGCTATTGATTACCCCAATTTTTGTTTTGTTCCCCACCAGAAGACTGTTATTGGACATACTGTTATAACCCCCGTCACCCTTATGGATGCTGATATTATTGATGGTAACCCAGATTATCTACTCACACTCTCAGAGTACTTGCCATACTTTAATGTATACATAGACCCACTTACACTTACACTTAAATCACTTTTAGACAGAAAAGACACACACCTCATCCACATCAGCAATAATATTACCAAGGCCAATGAAGCTGTTCTTGACCTGATTAATGATGGAGATATGAATAATGCATTAACTAACACCTGGTTAGAAATTACTTTTAAAGGTTTTGTTATTATACAAGCATTCTTGAGTTTCACTTTGATTATTATGCTTTGCTGCCTACGATGTACACTACACCAACACTGTGAGCAGCTCGAGTTCCTTTACAAGGCTCGCGTGTCGGGATTATAAATGACCACTGCTCCTGTCCTTTCCCTAGACATTTGTCGGTGTTGCCCTTAGAGGCAACAAGGGGGGGAATTGTTACACGAGGTCCCTGCACCTTAATTGATACTCTCAGAGGTACACTGTAGACAGCTAATGTTTAGGTATAGGTTATACTAATACTTAGGGCTAAGGGCATCTACCGTACAAGAGTAGATGTCAGGATATGAATGTACATTGTTGTAATCCACTTTGCTTGTTAATGCACACATATTAGACTATGTATTTACTGTCTATTTCTTACTTGTCAGATGCCAAGACACCTGTCCTTGAAGTAATTATAATATGTAAGACAACATTGCCTTCTTTGGGTGATGTGCACCACTACACTTAGTTATGTAAGACTCTGTATAAGAACTTCTTTGTTCTAAAACTGATGACTTTACAGAATCATATAATGTTATCTTGGACCGTGGAGCCACCTCTAATTTAGCCAATAGGGCTCATCTCTGTAACTAGAAATGTTTCTATCTTTTGGTAACCATAGTAATTATCATAGGTATATAATGTAATGCACAGGCTTTACACCTCAGAGACCCGAGAGACCCCAAGAGATTACAGAGAAACCTCGAGGTGTAGGGAATGCTCAGCATTGGCTCCCGGTTCGTATTGGTAAGAATTGCTTAGGGCAACTGTGATTTATCCCTCTGGTAGTAATAAACTTATTACTCTAATGCAATGTGTTTGTGATTACTTGTATTCCCAATATCATCAAGAACCTGAAAGTGAGGTTTAGACCTCTTGACACCTTCTCCCACTTACACCCTAGCTTATCCTTTAGGGCAGGGACATTGGGAGGGGCCCTCTATCTGCAGACAGAGACTAGGTAGGTACTCAAGGGAGAGTGCCACAGTCAGTGGTGTGGCACCTGCTGCGAGAGGTGGACATCCTCGTGCTTAGACTGGTGCTCTATTTTTTCTGTTTTTCAACCCTGTGGATGCTGAGGAGAGCTCCCAGCATGTGTGCATGCATGCACATGTATTGCATGTCACAGCCCATCAGCTTCCTTCCCCAGTTCCGCAGTTCCACTTACACTGCCACCTGTGGTCACCATGTGGCAGTAACACAGTGGAGTCGTCCCCTCCCCCAGCCAGCCCTCTGATAACTTGGGCTTGTTCCTGATCCTGGGTCATTGACATTGCAATCAGCAGAGTTTCCACTGTGCCATCAGGTCTGCTCCAGTTGAGGTTCTTACTAATGACCTACGAAGAGGCAGTACCAACTCCTTCCTTCTGTTGGCAAAGCCCCCTCATGTGACTAATCATCCTTTTGGCCTTTTTATTTTAATAAACAAGTGCACTTATTGTGTGCTGAGCTTTGCTGGAGAGGGCCTAGGGGCTGTGTTTAAAAAAAGGCTTTTGGTTACATCGTGCACAAAATGCCAAACAATTTCCAGACCATACTGTGCACAATGTTGTGCTTGGAATTTCTCCAAGGGCCGTATTTTCATCACAGGTGAAAGCCCTGCTCATGGACATTCAGAAAAAAAAATTGATGGCTGCTTGAAAGAGAGCTCTCCCACCTATTGGAATTTACCTATAATATAAAATAATCTTAAGTAGTCATGTCATTTCTGCAAGCCAGTTAGTTAATTAAGCTAGTTATTTATTACACTTTGACCAAGTTTTACATAAATCGGAAGTTCCTGCATTTTTTTTAATACCTCACGGTATCTTCAGCACCTACCTTCTCATCATCATGCTGACTGACAGGAGGCTTGAAGTGGCAGGTGCAATAGGTCAGTCCAGGGGGTCTCCGCTGAGTTCCGGGACCATTCAGGGAGGTCACGCAGGCACCAGAAACAACTCTGCAAAACATAACACAAAATCTATGTCTAACTGCCTTAGCGACATGGACTACATTAAAGATAAATTACATTTCATGCATTTAAACATTATTTCGCTCAAACAACAGGCAGGGAAGGAAAGAAATAAGTCAGCTATCGTGGAGAAATGATTGAATACAATTGAAGAAAGATTAACATTGTTGGAGGAGTCATTATGTCTGGCAGAAGACATGGCTGGAAAAAATAACTCAGAAATACAGTATTTGGGAGTCAAGGTGGATGACTTAGAGAACAGATCCAGTAGAAATAATTTATGTGTGGTTGGGGTCCCGGAAATTCAGAGGGGAAATACATGATCAGCTTTCTACAAGAGTTTCTTCCCTCAGTACTTAATTACAGCTGGAATTGGCCCTTGGAAATAGAAAGGGCTCACAGATCCCTAACAGCTGTCCCTAAACAAGAACAAAACCCAAGGCCCATTATAGTGCGGTTTTTAAGGTTTAATAATAAAGAAGAAATGTTGGCTATAGCAAGACAAAGGAAAGCTTTATTCTGGGGGAAAGAAAGAAGCTTCATTTTTCAGGACTACTCCTGAAATCGTTGAGAAAAGAAAAGCATATGGGGATGTTAGATATGTTCTGCAATGCTTAGAAATATCCTATTACATTAAGTACCCTGCAATCCTGGTGCTAACTAAAGGAGGGGAATCTCATAATTTTAAAACTCCCGAGGATGTTTGGAGTTTTATATGTAGACATTGGAGTGAAGCTGAACTGATTTTAAGCAGAAGGAACCGGGGAGTTACAAATTCCATTCAGGACCCAACTGCCAGTGATAGAATGCAGAGCTCTAAAATTCCAACATCAGAACGGATTGCTCATGCAGCTACTCCCAGACATAGCCCATGAGCTACTCCTTCACCACAAGACCCACAGGATACAGCACCAAAACAAACTCATATCCCAGTCCTGAAACACAATGTGAGGCACCCCAACACTAAAGCATCGCTTCTCAATTCTGGTCTCTGGCCTTCTAAAATCACATGAAAAACACAGCCCTTCTACAAAAACAAAACAGCTATTCTGGCTTCCATGTCTTCAAAGCAAATACACTCTCTGGATTGGACTTGTACTCATCCTGGTCCCTCTACACATGAGCACCCCACTTCTGATGCCTTTGGTTTACCTGATGCCTTAAGAGGACCTTACAGTCCAGTCACCGATATGTTTGAGGAACCCCCATTGCCTGATTTTCCCAGCTTGGAGATAGAAACTCTGGTGACTTGAACTGCATACGCAATAGGGACTGTCAGTTTAACCCTAGTGGGTGGATCCTCAACAAGGTCACTTCCCAGGACTGGTTACGACGGATCACATGACCTTGCTTAAGCAGTCTCTTACCCTAAGTTATCAATACATTTTGCATTTAATATGTTTAGTATTGAAGTATGAATAGTTTTCTCTCCTTTTCTGTTTCTTTAACAATTGGCAGGTCTGGATTAGTTTGCTGCCTTGCTGCAAAGAAGAGAAAGATGATACCTCCTGGTGTTAAAGGTCATGTATTACTTCCTGCATGGGTGGGTGAGTAAATGTGATGATAACCTCACGAATGCTGTGGCCAAAGTGTTCTCAAAAGGTGCGGTAGGCTCAAACTAACTGATAATTTAAGCATGTCTTCGATATGTTACATTCTGAATGCCAAGTCCTTGGGAAAGCATTTTATTCCATTGGGGGACTGCTGCATTTTTTTTTTTAAATAAAAGAGGCATGGTTTTTATTTTCTAAGGGGGTATGGACTTTGGTGTGTTTAGAAAGCAGATCTACAAAGGAGATCTTTCCTTTATTTATTTATTTCTCTCGTTACCCTGGCTGTGTCTCCTTGCACAAGTTTTACTCCCTTTACTGGCAGTGTTCTAGTATATCAATTGTTGGGCAGCAGATGGGACCTGACTTTATAGGCATGAGATGGCTCTGCATAAGCTTCCTCATGGGGGGCTTTGTTTGGATTCACTCTAAGCTGGTTGGGTTGTTGTTTTAAACAAGGTCCTTGCAGTATTGTAGCCTTTGCTGAATGGCTTACATTTTAATTTGACTCTCAGATGCTACTCTCTCTGTCTTACTGATGGGAAGGGTTTGTCTGTCACAGTTTTGATGTATAAGGCCCTATTTTCAGCCTGTTGGCTTATACTGCAGGTAATTCCTTGAGGAACGCTGTTTAGCTGAATACATGTAGTATATCTGGAATACTCCAAAGCCTTATGTGGTCTTGGTGAGTGGGATATGGTGCAGGATGTCTTGTGCTATATGGCTAATTATGAAATAATCTAAACTGTTATCTAGGACATTGTTGGGTTATTTAATATACCCTTCAAGATTCTCAAAGGTTTTCTTTAACACCAAAATCAGTTTAAGAGATTTGTTTTATAACTTACTTCAAGGGATTTTTATGAGCATGGAGTAAAGTTCTACCTTACTACTTGTCAAAGCCGGCTTTCATTTGAGCATATCTAACTACTTTGATTATTACTACTTAATTAGGGTGGGTTCCCTAGTAAGCCACCGCTTGTTTGTGTGAGTGTCACTTTGAGGATTTCCTCAGTGAGTTACCACTCAAACTACTTGAAGTGTTTGTTAGTGAGGACTTAAGCTAAACATTGTCCTAATTGATCTTTTGGAGGTTGTAAAAGGAATATTACATTCAAATGTTTCTTATTGCTTTATTGTGTGTTTTACTGTGTTAAAAAAAAGAGTTTTACTTGCTTTATTGATATCTGTTTTTAAGGGTTATCCAAATTCTTACATTTACTGGTTAGAACTTAAGTTGTTATTGTAAAAGTTTTACTGATAAGAGTATTTTCCTAATAGCTTTATTAACTATCATTTAGCATTAAACTGTGCTTACAATAATGAGTAATGTTAACATAGGTTCATGGAATGTGCAGGGACTTGGATCCCCAGTAAAAAGATAGAGAGTGTTTAATCACTTAAACAAACATAGAATTGACATAGCCATGTTACAGGAAACTCATTTGACTCTCATTGAAGCAGAAAAACTAGCTCGCAGTTGGGCCTCCTCTGTAGAACATTGTTGTTTTTCCACAAAAAAGAGAGGAGTGGCAACTTTAATCAGAAAAGGTGTACATTTTATTAAACACTCCCATATCACAGATCCAGAAAGGAGATTTCAAATTATTCTGGAGAATTTGTATGGTAGGGAGGTAGCTATTTGTAATATCTATGCTCCTAACACACAACAAAAGGAATTCTTTCATAAGCTGGTCTGTACGCTTGCTAACTTGGGGCCTTATGAAATTCTGCTAGGGGTAGATTTTAACTTAGTCATGGATCCCTCTTTAGACAGGTCACATTCTCAGCTCCCCCGTTCCTTGTCCCCTGCCCAGAAAAGTTTACATACTTTATTATTATCCATGTGGTACGGATTATTCTTTTCTGTCAGCCAGACATGGTTCCTTCAGCTGGATAGATTAGTTATTTATGAATTTGAGGAGGTCTAATAGCACCAGCCAAATAAGTTATGAACATGTGTTCATTTCTGACCATTGTTTAATTAAGAGTGCAGTGCTTTTCAAAAATAATTCTGGCAAATTGGTAAGATGGAAATTTAACTCCTCACTTCTTCAGGATCCAAACTTTTGAAATGGCTACATGAAGAGATAAATACTTCTTTTAGTTTAAATGACAATGAGAAAGTGTAATCTAGAATAATATGGGATGCATATAAGAGGGGGAATAATTGGCTATGTGTCTAGGAGGAAAAAAGAGAAATTAAAGGATCTGAAACTCAAAGAAGAGATGCTCGGGGATATGCTGACACTTATAAAAAATAATCCCCCCAAAAAACAAGAACTCCTTTTTAAGGCACTTAGTCTCAAATATGAAATCAATAGATTACACTCAGACAAGATAGAATACTCCCTCTTTAGTATAAAGTAGAAGTATTGGGAGTCAGGAGAGAAAGCTAGCAAACTATTAGCACGTAGGCTTTGTAAGTTACAGAATCAAAACAACATCAAGGGAATTAGAAATAGGGATGGGGTAGTGACACACAGTGTCAAGCAAATTAATGAATGTTTTAAGTTATTCTATGAGGACTTGTATGAATCTAAGCGTTCCGCTGAAATGAATGTTATAGGGGATTTTCTCAACAGAGCAAATCTACCAAGTATTTCAATCCTAGATAAACAGCAACTGGATGGACCAATAACATTGCAAGAGATTTTAGGAGTCATTGCTAAAACCCCTAAAGGGAAACCCCCAGGCCCAGATGGTCTGCCTGGAGAATTTTATAATTCCTTAAACAACATAATTTCTCCTCACCTTTTAAAAACTTTTAAAAATTCCTTTAACGAAGGTTTCCTTCCAGACTCTATGAATGAAGCCTTTATATGCTTATTAAACAAGAAAGATAAGGACCCTTTGGACTGTGGTGACTACAGGCCTATTTCTTTATTTAATTTTGATTACAAAATTATTGCTAAAGTTCTGGCTATCAGAATCTTAAATCTTCTGAATAAATTGGTGGGCAAGGAGCAGGTGGGCTTCATGCAGGGTAGGCAGGCAGCGAGCAATTTTTGTAGGCTATTCTCCATTATTTGGGCTACAAATCCAACAAAACCAAAAAAATGTCAATAAGCCTGCAGATGCTATTTCCCTAGACATAGGGGAAAGCTTTTGATTCTTTAGAATGGGAATACCTGTACAAAGTCCTATCCACTAATAATTTTGGACCAGGTATATTAAGATGGATTCAGACTCTTTATGCCTGTCCCAAAGTAAGTATCATAACAAGCAGTCTTAAATCCACCCCATTTATGTTAAATAGAGGCTCTCGTCAAGGGTGTCCACTTTTCCCTACTTTTTGTGTTAGCCATGGAATCTCTAATCAGAAGAATATTAAGTTCAGACGATAAACATGGAGTGCTAATTGTCAAATATAATAATAAAGTGTTGGCCTTTGCAGGTGACATTCTTCTGACTTTATCCCAACCAGTATTTTCACTTCAGGCTGGTAAACCCTTGTTGCAAGAATTTGGTGACATATCAGGCCTATTTGTCAACTGGTCCAAAACTGAATGTCTGATGCTAAGCCATTCTGACTTGGAAGTTAGGAAATTGAAAGAATTCCCAGGCATTGTTTGGCCGAAGGAAGGCCTGAAATATTTGGGAATCAAAATTTTTGATTCAATAGATAAAATTTGGAGTCATAATCTAACTAAAATCCTAAAATATTTCAAATCTGATCTAGACAGATGGTCCAGTTTACATCTTTCCTTATGGGGGAAATTAATTCTATTAAAATAGAGGTTACTCTTGTCTTGTCCCCATACCTGAGGGTTCCGAAGCAATCGGACAGGTGCCGAGGTCTTCCCTGACAGCTCATCCTGCCTTGGTGGTGTTATGCAATGCCAGATCAATTAAGAACAAGACAGCTATTATTGCTGATCTTGTTGGTTCATCTGATCTGACTTGCATCACTGAGACCTGGCTGGATGAAAATCCAGGCCCTATATTGGCCTCGGTAACTCCAGCTGGGTTCTCGGTGATACACCGTCCAAGGCTGGACTGTAGGGGCGGGGGTGTGGCCATTATGTTTAAATCTGAGCTGGGCCTTGTGGATGTGCCATTGGGAAACACCAGTTCCTTTGAATATATCCTGGGTGAGGGTGCAGGCTGTGGGATTCTCCTCGTCTACCATCCACCAGGTGACGGTGGAGAATTCCTGCAGGAGATTGCAGACTTCATCATCGACCTGGTGCTGAGGTTTCCCAGACTGATACTTCTGGGCGACTTCAATGCCTGGGTCGATGATGAACTCTCTCATTTTGGTCAAAATCTCCTCCAGCTGATGAATATGCTGGGCCTGACACAGGTTGTTACCTCCTCTACCCATAAGGGGGTCATTCATTGGATCTGGTCTTTCTCTTGGGTATGGAGATCACTGATTTGGGGGTGGAACCAGTCAGTTGGTCTGACCATTACACCATAAAGTTCAGTTTCAGGGCCCCCTCTAATAGGTCTGCCCCAACAGAGATGGTTCAGTACCGCCCTTTAAGGGGTGTTAACCCCAATGACCTAATGGTGGTGCTGGATCTATCGAGCTTGTCGGGTGAATGCATGAGACCAGATGATCTTGTATTAGCCTATAATAAGGCTGTGGGAGATGCTCTGGACAAATTGTTCCTGTTCATGTTTGGCCTCTCACTCTCTGACCAAGGAGCCTGTGGTTTGATGGCTCCTTGAAGGAGTTAAGGCGAGTAGGCTGAAGGCTGGAGAGAGCCTGGCGGAAGTCGGGCCTTGATGCCAACAGGCTTAGATTGATGGCACATTATAAAGGCTATCAATCAGAAATCACTTGTAAGAAGGCAGAATTCCTGTCCAGAGAGATTTCTGCAGCACAAAATCAACCGGCTCAGCTTTTCCGGACTGTGGACAGACTGTGCAATCCAGTCTGTCTTCAGCCTAGAGAAGCTTTTTCTCAGCTAAGATGCGAGGAGTTTGCTCAGTTTTTTGTGGATAAGGTTGCCGGCATCAGGTCTGGCATCGGTGCGACCTCTCCTATGAGGGATTGCAGTGGTCGACTAGTGGTGGCCTATCCTCAGTCTGTCTGGTTAGATTTTCACCGGCCGGAATTCGGGGACATTGTGAAGATCATCCAAACAATGCGACCAACTAGTTGTAGTTTGGATCCAGGTCCTACACCGCTTTTAGTAGGTTGTGTAGAAGTTATCTACCCAATCCTTGCAGACATTGTCTGGAAGTCTTTGAGGAGGAGGTTTCCTGACCTTAAGGAAGTGATGAGTTCGACCACTCCTTAAAAAATCTCTCCTGACCCAGATTGTCTCATTAACTACCGCCTGTTCTTAACCTGCCATTTGTTGGTAAGGTTATTGAAAAGGCAGTTGCGTTGCAATTGGATGATCACCTTATATCTCACAATGTCTATGATACTCTCCAGTCTGGTTTCAGGAAAAGGCATAGTACAGAGACTGCCCTTGTCCGGGTATTGAGCGACCTCCTTATGGCCAGAGATCAAAAGGCGTGTACCATTCTGGTCCTTCTTGATCTATCTGCTGCATTTGACACTGTAGACCATGGAGTGCTATTGGAGCACCTGTGGGTCTTTTGTGGGCTGTCTAGTACAGTCCTCAAATGGTTTCGTTCTTACCTCACGGACAGGTCTCAGAGAGTTGTCACCAGAATTTATTCCTCTGGCGCTCACTCCCTGCCTTGTGGGGTACCACAGGGCTCCATTTTAGCTCCCATGTTGTTTGCAGTGTATATGCTGCCATTGGGAGAAATCATCAGGCGATACAGTCTGGGTTTTCACTGCTATGCAGATGATACCCAGCTGTATTTGTCCTTTCTCCCCAGTTAGGGCGATGCACTCTCTGTACTTAATAACTGCCTTGATGAGATCAGACCTTGGATGAGTTCGAGCTGGTTGAGACTCAATCCGGATAAGACTGAGGTATTGGTTGTGGATCCAGGTCATCCAGGGGTGGGTGTGGGAACTGGACAACCATCAGGTTTATTACTTGGTGGTGTACCGCTCTCTACCTCTGGACAGGTGCGAAATCTGGGCATTATTTTTGATGACAGTCTGACCCTGAGATCTCAGGTGTCAGCTGTTGTCAAATCCTCTGTTTACCATCTGAGAAATATCACCTGGGTGAAACATCTGATTCCCCCGGAGGACCTTCCAACATTGGTCCACGCCTTTGTCACTACTCGTCTGGATTACTGCAACTTCCTCTACCTAGGGCTACCAGGGGTTGATATCCGCCGCCTCCAGCTGGTGCAGAATGCGGCAGCCAGGCTTTTGACTGGGACTTCTAGATCCAGTCATATTACGCCTGTGCTCCGTGAACTGCACTGGCTGCCTGTTTGGTTGCGGATCACCTTTAAGGTTGGTTTACTAACCTTTAAAGCTCTACATGATCAGGGACCCAGTTACCTGAAAGATCTCCCGATTCTCTACTGCCCCCTCCGTCCTCTCCGTTCTGCCAATGAGGGATTGCTGGAGATTCCCAGGGTTTGATTAAAGTCATCAGGATCCCGTGCCTTTGCTTTTTCAGCGCCAACCCTGTGGAATTCTCTACCTCGTTGGTTGAGAGAATGTCCAACCATCGATAACTTTAGAGTTGCTTTAAAAACATATCTTTTTGATTTAGCATATTTGTGTTTGTTGTGGCTGACTTTTAACTGTTTGGATTTTATTAATTTTAATGTTTTGTACAGCGCCTTGGCCTTGAAAGGCGCTATATAAATAAAATTGAATTGAATTGAAAAATGATGTTAGCTCCTAGATTATTCTATTTTATGAACAACTTTGCAGCTAATATCCCAGGTTTTTGGTTCACCAAGATTGACAAGATTATTTCCACTTTTTTATGGGAAGGGAAACTTCTCAGATTATCTAAACCAAAATTAAGAGCACCAGTAAAGTCAGGTGGATTTGCACTACCATAGTGGCAGGGTTATTTTTGAGTGTATAAGTTAAAACAAGTTACCAACTGGTTCACTTCCCAGGATAACTCCATTACGCCCTTATGGTTACATATTGAGAAAGAACTTGTAGTTCCTCAGAGCTTACCAGATTTGTTTTTCATACAGACTCCCACTAGGGTGGCAAACCACCCTACTTTACAGATTTGTATTGGTTTGTAGAAACTCCAGTCAACTCAAGAATTCTGAGTTTGTACCCTTAAAATATATGCCCCTTTGGAATAATTCATTGTTTACCAGAACTAACAAGGCTATCCCTGACCTTGGATGGGGGAAGAAAGGTATTCATATTATCGGGGTGTGTTAGACACAAATAACAGACTTTTGTCTTTTGAACAAATGCGGTTAATGTACAAACTTAATAAATGTGAATTTTGGTTTTATTTACAATTAAGAAAATACCTATCCACTAACATTTTGGATGGAAGTCTCTGTACTGTTCCCTCAAGTTTATAGATGTCCTTTTCTAAAGTAGCCCACCTTCCAAAAGGTTTTAGCTTGATGTATAAGCTTTTACAAGGTTCTGAAGAGGGCCTAACAGACCATGCCAGAGTTAAATGGCAAATGGACTTGAACATAAGTATTCCTATAGATACATGGGGCAAACTTTGGGACAATGCTATTAAAGCATGCAGAGAAACTCAAGGCAGGTTGGTCCAATTCAAAATTCTTCATTATTATTACTATTCCCCATGGACTCTTTCTGGGTTGGGTATAACATCAAACAACAATTGCTGGATATGTTGGCATTCTGGTGCAGGTTTAGCTCATGTTCTGTGGTCCCATAATGAGATTATGGAGAGATGGAAACAGATACATGCCATTTGTGATTATATTATAAGAATGAATTTTTCACTCCTCCCCAGCTCTGTATATCCTTGGTGAACTCTCTGCCCTAACAACAATCCCAAAAGAGAAAACAATATGGGTTTGCAGTAGCTTTATCATTTAAAAGATTAAGTCTTCAAAGTTGGAAAAATCTAAGTCCCCGCCATTCATCAGTGGTGAGATTCCCTTAGTAAGGTATCCAGCAATAAAATAATTAACTACACAATTCTGGGGAAAAAAGGACATTTTTGAAATTATATGGGGCCCTTTTCTAGAATTTTGTTCTTAAATCAATTATTATGGTCCAATATGTTTCTTAAACTGTAAAATCTAACTTGCGCTAGTACCTTACATGTTATTCTAGATATACACAATGATACTTTTATTGTTTGTATTTATGTCATGATTGTTTGTAACATACAGGAATCTTTCTTTTTGAAAACTCAATCAAATTTTGAATTAAAAAAAGAAAAAAATCAAGGAAGCACTAGGGAGAGATGGCTGCTTGAAAGAGAGCTCTCCCACCTATCAGAATTTGCCCGTAATATAAAATAATCTTAAGTAGTCGTGTCCTTTCTGCGAGCCGGTTAGTTAATTAAGCTAGTTATTTATTACACTTTGACCAAGTTTTACATAAATTGGAAGCTCCTGCATTTTTTTTAATACCTCACGGTATATTCAGCACCTACCTTCTTATCATCATGTTGACTGATAGGAGGCTCGAAGCGGCAGGTGCATCAGGTCAGTCCAGGGGTCAGGTCAGTTAGGGTTGGGCAGGGGTTTCTATGGTAAACCTCAGACTTTGCACTTTAATACTGTTCTGGTGGTAGTTCAGGTGGATGTTAAAGATCCCATGGCACATCTCGAAAAGAGTAGGGGGAATTTGTATTAGGTAATTGACAACATAAAGATATTACAAAAACAAAAAAAAAATACAGTATCTCAAACAGTTCATCACATGTTATTGCAATTCAACATATCCATAATTCCTTAACAATCAGTTTAAACTTCTATTTATACATGTAATGTATTTCCACATTTTTCTAAGAGTATATTTTGGCATGCTTTTCATTTCTTGAAAATAAACTTTTTTTATTTCTGCTTCTATCGTATTTATCAGTTCTTCTTTAGACACAATTTTCTGTTGTAGTACCCAAGTACATCTTGCTTGCCATATGTAATATTTCATTACTGTACCTATTAATTGTATAGTTTCCACTTCATATTTTCTCCAAGATTTACTATATAAACCCATTACTATCTCCTCATGCTTTATTGAACCATACAATGGTTCTTCCCATTTCTTGGCTAAATATTTCCAAAACCTTTGCACATATGGACATATCATGTAGAGGTGTTCCTGAGTTTCTAATGTCTGCATACATCCTTCTGTTAAACAATATTTTTCTATTTGTTTATGTTTTGGTTATTTCACATTCCTAGCTTCCCATGAATGGTTAACCAATGCACATCCCATACTGAGACAGGAATTATTTTATTATTAATGTACTGTAAAACGTTTTGAGTGTCTTTCTTAGGACAATCCGGTATTTTCAATACCTCATAAAAGTTTGTATGCTGTGTGCTTTGGTATAGTGCTTTCCTAGCCACAGTCAACACTGTTTGCAGAGTTATTCCCCACTGCTTTATCTTTTTCATGACATTATTCATGTAGTCAGGTGAGTTCATCTGTTTCTTAGACTTTAGCTGTCCTACTTTCCAGTTATGTATATGTGGTTCTAACCATCTCCTGACCCCTGTTGTTCATAGTTTGTCATTATTTTTTAAAGCCCCACCTATATTGTGTATTATAAAACTACTATAGAAAAATACAGTTGAATTTATCATCACACAACCCCCCTCTTTTCTGTCTCTGTATATAATGTTCCTCTTTATGGGATTAAGATGACTCCCCCAGAACCATTGAAAAACTATACTGAGTAGACTTGTTTCCATATGTTGTGGAATTAGAAATACATAGCTTAAATACAAAAAAACTGGTAAAATTAGGATTTTTAGTAAAATAACTCTTTTTAATTTTGATATTTTATTGTTTTTCCACAATCCCACTATTTGATTTACTATGTTCAAACAGGTTTCCCAGTTCTTCTTTTCCATATTTTGTTTTCCAAAGGTAATTCCTAATATTGTTATAGCTTGTTCCTTTATTGAGATTCCTACCATCGTCTGTCTCCTTGGTACTGTTACCGTCCCATGTATGTACCTGAACTTTTACTATAGTTTATTTTAGACCCTGATATTGCTGAGAATTGTTCCAGGGTTTGTACCAATAAATTCTCATTTATGTCTTCATTTAATGTTAATATAACATCATCTACATATGCCAATATTTTGACTGCTGGGATTTGTACTCCTAATGGTAACCCTAATAATGCTATCCTGATCCTGTATCAGTCTTAATAAAGAATCCAGCCCGAATACTTATACTATAGGACTTAGCAGACATCCTTGCCTAACCTCCCTGTGGAAATTGTTCGTTTTCCCCAACCATCCATTTATAAGGGTTATAATGCTTGCTTCCTGATATATACTGTGTACCCATCTCATATACGTCTGTGGGATGCCATAATATTTTAACACCATAAACAAATATTCATGGGAGATTTTATCGAACGCCTTCTCTTGATCAATAGTTATGAGATAACCATTTGTTTCCCCTCTATTCCCTTGTATGAATAATTCCCTAAGCCATAACAAATGATCTTGTACTGTTCTATTTTTAATTGAACATGTCTGCTGTGGACATATTAATTTCTCTGCTACCTCTGCTAGTCTTGTTTGTAAAATTTTTAAGATCTTATAATCCACGTTTAGAAGACTCAAAGGCCTCCAATTATCTAGATTTGCCTTTTCTCCTTTTTTATGCAATAAGTGAAGCTTCATTCTGATTTACTGTTAACTGCCCTTCTTTAATACTGCAGTTATATACTTCAGTTAAGGTGGATGCTAATTGTTTTCTAAATTTTTCATAAAATTCAACATTTAATCCATCTTTACCTGGAGCAGTATTATTTTTTTTGTTTCCCTATACTCTGTTCTACTTCTATTGCTGTAATAGGTTTTAGTAAGGTATTTTTTCCATCTCTGTCAGTTTTGGTAGTGTTGGTTTTTGTAATAGTTTTTCTGAATCTTTTATTACTGATTTTTCTCCAAATGATCTGTTCCCATATTAATTTATTACCTGTAAAATGTCTTATTTCTCTGTCCTAAGTACTCCTTCTATGTCATACACCTCTTTTATGATTATTTTATCTATTCTTGCACTGCAATCTATGTAAGGATCAAACGTTTGTTTTTTGTTTTGAGTCCAAAATTGCATCTCCTGCCTTAATGATTGTGTTCTAGCATACTGTATATCTTTGAGTTATTTTTGTATCTGGCGTGTTTGGATACTGTAATCATGACCTTCAGTCTCAGCTCTAGAAATTAAAGTTTGTAATTGGTTTCTCAGCAGAAGATAGTTTATATATTCTTTATTTGATTTGTTCCCTGTGTATTTGCTAAATAAACTTTGTATGTCTTTTTCACTATCTTCCCACCATTGTAGTTTATTCTCATACATACAGTCAACCGACTGCCTTGCAATCCAAAGTTGATTCCACTGCCTAATAAGTTTCTCTTTCTCTTTCTCTAATATGTTATTGTTCATTCTCCATACCCCTTTCCCATATGTGGGAGCTATACCCCATTGCAGTGTACATTGTACCATCCTATGATCTGTCAGTTCAAAACTGCTCACCTGACTGGGCCTTATTTTAACATTATTAGATGATCTCGCCAGCCGGTCAGTTGTGGAGACCAAGGAACACCTGACTAGGCTGGGTGACAAACTATCATCTATTTCGTCCGGCATCTCCTTCTCTGAGATCCTGCCAGTCTGGGAGAAGGGAGCAGATGGACTGGAAGGTCAGAGAAGGGGAGATAGGGGCTAAACATGTGGCTCAAGGACTGGTGCCAGGAAAAGGACACAGATTTGTAGGGAACTGGCAACAGTTCTGGGAGCAAAGTTCTTTAAATTTGATGGACTGCATCTGACTAAAGAGGGAGTCAGTGCATTGGGGCAGAAGTTTGGCGTCTTTGCAGAATATTTAAACTAGCAAAGGAGAGGGTGCAGCACCCCATACGTCAAATGGGAAGAACACCCTCCCCTCAGCTAGTGGTCAAACAGAATTCAGCGTGTTTGCCGCTCATTTGCATCACCAGGTAAGAAAAAGGTTTGTCTCCATACGATGCACAGGGTAATGCCAAACTTCACCCAACAACTAACACACCAAAATCTGGCCAATGGAAAATCATGTACACAATGCTCACAGCCTGGGAAATAAGATCCCAGACCTGCAGGCAATTATGTCAGAGGCTAAACTGGACATAGTAGCAATTAGTGAGACGTGGTTTACCAGTAACCACACTTGGGAGACTTCAGTACCTGGCTATGTATTGTTCAGAAGAGACCGAGGTGCAAAAGGGGAGGGGTGGCCCTGTATGTTAATGAAAATATCAAAGCTACAGAAATTCAGAATACACATAAGGAGCCAGAAGAACTGTGGGTCACCCTGGAAACAGGAAATGGGACAGCCATAAGAACTGGGGTTGTCTACAGGCCCCAGACCAGAGGAGGACATAGACACATTACTGTTAGAAGATATACAAAACATGACAGCTAAGGGAGGTTCTGATAATGGGAGACTTCAACATGCCAGATACAGATTGGTCAATACCAGCAGGAACATCTGCCAGAACTAGACTCATAGTGGATTCCTGCAGGGGAGGGCCTCAAACAACTGGTACAGCAACCCACAAGAGACAGGGCTATCCTAGATCTAGTACTGACTAACAAAGAAGGGATCACAGATCTCCAGGTAGAAGGTCACCTGGGGCCAGTGACCATCACATGGTATAGTTCAATTTGGCTACTACATCTAAATCATCCCATTCCAAAGCAAAAATATGGGACTTCAGAGGAGCTGACTTTGATAAGATGGCCAACAGAGTTAAGCTAGCCCTGGCAAAAGAAACACAGGTGAGGAGGTACAGGCAAAGTGGGCAAGCAATAAGGATACAATACTTGAAGCAACATCCCATTGTGTTAGACAGAAAAGGAAGTGCAAAAGAAGAAGGAAACCACTTTGGTTCTCAAATACAGTAGCAGAAAAGGTCAGAGCCAAAAGGCTGGCCTTCAGAAAATATAAGGGAACACAGCGGGATGAAGATAGGGAGGCATACCAAACTGCCCTAAGGGAAGCAGGTAAGGCAGTAAGGCAGGCAAAGTCCCAAACTGAGGAAACACTAGCACGAACAGTAAAAGAAGGTGACAAGACTTTCTATAGATACATTAGTGAAAGGAGAAAGTCCAGAGGAGGTATTACTAAGCTTAATGGAGAAAAGGGAGCATGTGAGGAGGAGGACCCTGTAAAGGCATCTATCCTAAATAGATACTTTTGCTCAGTATTTACTGAAGAGAAGGTAGGGCAGGGCCCACAGCTCAGCATCATGGACACAGGGGAGGGAGGTGAGCACTACTCCCTTCACAAAAGAAAGGGTCCTACAAGAGCTTGCTAAGCTCCAGGGTGGATAAGGCAATGGGACCTGATGGCATACATCCCAGGGTACTTAAGGAGCTAAAGGAGGAACTAGCAGAGCCATTAGCAGAATTGTTTAGTGAGTCTCTGAGCACAGGAGAGGTCCCAGAAGACTGGAGAAGGGCTCATGTGATCCCACTCCACAAGAGTGGTAGCAGGGAGGAGGCGGGGAACTACAGACGGTCAGTCTTACCTCAGTAGTGGGCAAGATTATGGAGGCACTCCTTAAGGAAAGGATAGTGCAACACCTGGAATCCATAGGGGCAGGATCCAAGACAGCATGGGTTTACAAAAGGAAGGTCCTGTCAAACTAATCTCATAGATTTCTTTGACTGGGTAACCAGAGTGGTGGACCAGGGGAGCAGTTGATGTCGCCTACCTTGACTTCAGCAAAGCTTTGACACTGTTCCACATAGAAGATTGATAAATAAGCTAGGTAGGCTCGGGGTGGGTCAGAAGTTGGTCAACTGGGTGGCAAACTGGTTGACTGGCAGAAAACAGAGAGTGGTGTAAATGGTATACAGTCAGAAGAGATGCAAGTCACAAGTGGGGTACCTCAGGGATCAGTCCTGGGGCCAGTCCTATTCAACATCTTCATTAGTGACCTCGTAGATGGACTAGAGGGTAAGGCTTGTCTGTTTGCAGATGACACCAAGATCTTGCAACAGAGTAGATGATCCAGATGGGGTGGGCAGAATGAGAAGAGATCTGGATAAACTAGCAGAATGGTCAGAAGAGTGGCAACTGGGATTTAATGCAAAGAAGTGCAAAATCATGCACATAGGGAAGAGAAACCCTGAAGCCACTTATAGGCTGGGAGGAGTTGCTAGCAGTCACAAAGGAAGAAAGAGACTTGGGCATCATCATCACTGATGACCTAAAATCATCCAACAGACCTCTAAAGCAGTAGGTAAGGCTAGGGGGTGTTAGGTGTATTAGTAGGGGTATCACAAGTCGTAAGAGGGAGTAATAATCCCTCTGTACAAGACATTGTTAGAACCTCATCTGGAGTACTCTGCAAGTATTGGAGGCCACACCTTCACAAGGACATTAACCAAATTGAGGCAGTCCAGAGAGGGCAACCAAAATGGTGCAGGGACTGCATCAGAAGACATATGAGGACAGATTAATGGAGCTCAATATGTATACCCTTGAGCAAAGGAGGGAGAGAGGTGATATGATCGAGACATTTAAACACCTTAGAGGCATAAACAAGGTGAAAGAGTCTAACATGTTTAAATATAAGAAAAATAGCAGGACAAGAGGACACAGCATGAGATTAGAGGGAGGCCGATTAAGGGGAATGTGGAAATTCTTTCACAGAAAGGGTGGTAGATGCATGGAATGGCTTACCACAAGAAGTGGTGGCTATGAATACAGTGCAGGGCTTCAAACAGGCATGGATAGGCATAAGGGAGCAATACAAATGACTATGAATAGATAGGTCACTGACAGAGCAAAGGCCGATGGCACATTTATAAGGTAGAAAAAGAAATGGGCAGACTGGATGGGCCTTGCGGTCCTTATCTGCCGTCAACTTCTATGTTTCTATGTAGATACAAAAACAAAGTCAATCCTAGTTTTAATGATGCCTCTGAAATATGTGTAACCTCCTGTCTGATGTATTTGCCTATATGCACCTGATAACATTCCAATTTGTACTATTTCATTCAATCTGTTTGAGTCACAAAACATTTTTTTTGTTGCTAGGCCTCTATCCTCTAATTCTGTACCACAGTTAAAATCCCCAGCCCATATTACTGTCCTAGACGTGTATAAAAAAGCTTGAACAGTATTATACAATTGTACTCTTGTTGCCTTTGTCTGCGGGGCATTAATGGTTATTAACCTTATTCTATGTAACCCCAAATTAATATCTAATGCCCTTCCTGGTACTATTTCAATTAACGTTGTTACTTTCACATTCCTATCCTTCAGTAAAATGCCTGCCCCTTCACATCTCTCTAGTCCTATTGACCAAAAAGTGGGTCCTGCAGTCCATAGCTGAGAAGCTTTAGTTAACTCATATTTGGTTTTTAACCTGGTATCTTGCACTACAGTAATCTGACTTGAAACCCTAGATAGGTCATCCATAACTGAAACAGTTTTCATGTGCCCTATTATACTGTTTACATTGATTGTTGAGATGCTAAGTGTAGTCATAAAGTATGTAGAAAGGAAAATAAACAATGGGGGAGAAAAACCTCAATTATTCTTCTTGTTTTGTGACTTGGTTCTTCTCCCTACAATTTCCTGGGAGACCTCTGTGGGAGGATCCTCAAAATCTGACAAAACATCTTTCTGTGATGAGACTGAGGAATCCTCCGAGTCGTCTTCTTCAGAACTATGATCCCCTTTCCCATTTTTCTTAGCCAGTATTGAGAACTTATTTTTGTATATGAGCCCTGCTACATTTTTGGTTTTCTTCCCTGTTCTTTTGGTGTGTATGTCTTCTCTTGGTCTCTTTTTCTTCCCTTTCTTCCTTAATGCTGTTGTGAAGTCACCTTGACTAGAAGGGGGCAGGGGGTCTGGCTAGGATTCCCCTCCTTCCCTACATTCCTTTCCTTACCTTACTCTCATCCTGATTCCCATTTGTCTCCATTTTCAGCTATTCAACTTCTATCTTTGATCCTTCTGAATCTTGTTGTCCCCCTTCCTCTTGTTCTGGATGTTTTTCCTCTTCAATTATTACCATGTTTTCTTCCTGCCTCTCTTCTCTTGTTTAATCTGTCTTTTTTTCTACTTCTGATTTAACCTCTTTTTGTAACATCTCCTCTAGTCTTTTTTCAGACACCTGCAAAGATCCCTTCTGTTGTGCCTATGTAATAAAATGCTCAGATAATATACTCTCACCTTTATTATGAGAGGCCCATGGACACGTTGCATACGAGTGCCCTGTTTTTCACACAAATTGCATTTAAATGTGTTTTGACATTCAGAAGGTGTATATCCATATTCAAAACATTTATTACATTTAAAACTATCATATGCACTGCCCAAATGACTCCTAGCCCCACATCTGAAGCATGATTTTGGCTGCCCCATGTAAAATAATGATCCTCTATCCCTACCCAAAAAGAAACTCTCTGGAAGATGTAACACCCCCATGTCTGTTTGTTTTAACTTTACTTGTATTTTCCAGCTCCCTGTCCATATCTGATCAGAATCTATAATGGGTGAAGGGGTACCTAATACTTCACAATGCTGCTTTAACCAAAGAAGTATATCAGAAATGTTGACTCCTTCATTCCTGAATAAAATCATTTTTTACCATAGGTTTTGTAAGTGGATTGCCAGAAATGGACTCCATATTAGATTTTCACACATAACGTTGTATTTTGCCCAAAATCTCTCTAACCCCATCACAGATTTAAAACTGACATCGTAATTTGCATCCCCTGTGTGTATCAAAGCATAAATTTCAGAGGCAAAAAATCTCATTGGGTCCTTTAACAATATTTTTGCGACATAGACCCTGTCTGGTATTGTTTCTAGGCCTCCTTTATAGATTAATCTGACTGCATTTCTCCTAGGAGCTGGTTCACCCAGGATAAAAAAAGGTCTGTAAATTGTTTTTGTTTTGCCTTATCTGGCTCTTTTGACTTATCTGGCTCATTTGTCTCTTCGTCCTCCTCTTCTGAATTATTTTTGTCCATATATGTGTTTTGAATTGGATTTCCATGGACAGGGGCCCCTGCAGTTGATGTTGAGGGAGTTCCTCCATCTGTTTGTAGCATATGTGTTTTGTTTGTTAGTTTAGCATCTGCAATATCGCCTTTCATTTTTAGGTCTGAAGTATCCAGTGTCTAACCCCCTTCTGCCATTTTCAGCCACCCTGCTGATTGTAGAGCATTTGCTGGTGTCTAAATCTCTGTTTTTTCATTTTTAACCCAGCCTTGTTTTCCCATACCCAAAGTTTTTTTCCCCTTCTGTTGCCCAGAAGGTGTAATTTTGTCCATTTCATATGCTACTGGGCTTAATAATGGGGCTTCAGTAAATGTTAGTTTTGCTGCCAGATTACAAGAAGATGTACTCACTTTTTCTTGAATTATGGTCTGTCCTGGTTGTTTGTCAATTTTCTCTCCATCTGGGCTATGAGTTATTGTGCTGTTGGCATTGGGCGTGGCCCACCCTGTATCTGGAGGCTTTGAAACTGCCATGTCATTATCTGTCAAAATCAGCTGCTTCATTGTCTGAGGCACTAGTTCCTGTTGCCACTGCTCTGCTCTGCTCCCACCTCATGCTGCCGTGTCTCAGTATGAATTACAGTCTCAGTGGTGGTAAGCATATCAAGTAGCTTCAGTCTTTTTTTCTCTAATGCTGGTAACTGGTCCAAATCTTCTGCTGCGTATGTATCCATATCCATATATTTCTTTACCTCCTCAGACTGTTCTATTATGATTTTTTCCACAGAAGCCTCTTGCCATTTCAGAGTCAGGAGGAGGCTATCTCCCTGACTCCTACCTCCACCAACCGCTCTGGCAGCCATCTTGGCAAGCAGCCAAAAGGCCAAGGGTTCCCCCTACAGCAGAGTAGGAGAATTTTCCCAGTACCCTGCCCAAATTTCCCCCCATTCACTAAAAAAATACCACCAACAGCTTAATCTGGTTCAAGGTCAATTGGCATTCATCTGTATCCCCCTCCTGCCATGCGTGACTGAAAATAGGCAAGAATTTGTCTAGTGCACTTACTCGGTCAACAAAAATGAACTAAATAAATAAATAATATCTTTGCAACCGTTCAATGGATTTGCACAAATTTATGTATGCATGGTCTTGGGGCAGATCTCTTGACATGCCAAGTTTTATTCTGGTCGGATGTGCAAATTATGACATCCTCTCCACTCTGGGTTGGCTGTCCTACGTCTCCAAGCTGAGGTACACCATCCTCAGTTTTCTGTATAAACTAGTCCACAAACATACCCCACCCTGCCTTAGCACAGTTATATCCCTGACACAGGCTCCTTGTGAACTAAGGTCAGCCTCCCTCCCCCTCCTCTTACGACCCAATTTGCACCTAGTTGTTGCAAGCAAATCCTTTTCATTTGCAGCAGTGGCTGATTGGAACTCCCTCCCCCCATCCTATCTAGCTCCTCTCTTACTATGTTCAGATCCAATCTGTTGTCCTTCCTCTCTGCCTCTGCAGTCTGCTCTTGCTACTGCTAACACCTGCTCTTCTTTCACTGTGCGCTATCCTCTCCCTTTCCCTCCTACATCTACCCCTTCCTCTTCTTTTCCCTCATTCCCTCCTGTCTACCATTTCTTTCCAACTTTGTTGTCACTCGTTTCCTAGTGCCTGAACAATTAACTAGACTATTGCCAGAACATATGTGACTTTCTTCCCTGCCAGCCTATATTCTCCTTTAGGTCTATGGCATGTTCAATGCAAATTCCTTGATTTTTATCTGTCTTACTTATGGATGTGATATGTATGGTGTTTACAATTATTTGGTTTGCCAGTATATATCATTGATTACTTGCTTTTTAATGTTTTATGCTTCTGTATATTCAACTACTGTATTGTTCTATGTTGTTGTGTATTCTTTTACTGTAGTTTTATTTGCATGATGTTTCAGCTTTGCCTTCCTGTATGTTACTCACTGCACCGTGCCACTTATTGCTGCACTTCTGGGTCACCCCTGAAAAAGGGACTGCAATTGTCTCAGTGGACTTAATCAGTTACCAAATTTCTAAATAAATAAATAATTAAAGTTCTGAGATCCAGATAGTGAAAAAACATAAAACATTGCTGTCTTTTGCTGTTTTGTTTGTCATCGCCTAGTACCCAGACAGTTTGGAATTTTGATCTGAAATGTTCTGGGTAGAAAGGGTTTAGCCCACTGATGTGCTTTTTGCTGGTTTGATGAAAAAATATTAATCCATGCCAAAGTTATTAAATTTTAGAATTTTGGTTCTGAGCATGGTCGGCATAGTCTTTTGGATAGCTGCTTGGTATGAAAAAGAGACTTGTCCATACAAAAGGATCCTTTTTGTATGGGGTAATCCCTTTTCATTGAGAAAAAATCTTTTTTTGTATGGCCACCATCTTGTTCCAGTTTAAAAACAAAATCAAAAAACCCTCAAAAATGACATCTTGGACTGACACCAAATCATGTATCTTGGACATTGGGACCCGGTTAGGTGGATTCTGTACTTAGTTTTTATGGAAAAATTACCCAGAAATGTATTTTTTTTACATTTAAAAATCCTTTTTCATGACTCATATAATGGGGAGACCCCCTAGGAGACCTCTGAGGAGGGGCTGGCTCCCTCCTTGTTACTTTTTACACCATCTAGATATACTTAGAGACCACACGGAGAACGGATGTGTTATAATAAAAATGAAAATGTTTACTAGTTAGGATACAGAACATAGTAGCAAAAATAGTAGCGATGGCGCAGGGATGATAGTTCTGGTTACATGATGGAAATCCGTTCTGCCCAAAGGCAGAATTTACAAGACTTATATATGGTTGCACAAACAAAGAACATACATTCTGCTTCCAAATAAGGCAATATTGGTGTATTAGTCATGCTATTGGAGAACTGACATCTGCAATTCCTGTGATCATTAGTTACCAGCTAAGCTATCCAATACATAGGTTTGTTTGCTATCTATCTCTGCGTTGTGTTTAAACCAAATAAGGCAAAATTAGTAGCTATGACCCACATGATTTTTACTAAGCTCTGCACAGCCCTTTTACATGGTAACATATGACTTTATGTATTTAGACCTTAAGATAGGTCTTCATAATTCGTGTACTGAGCAACCTTGCAATTTTAATGATTTTGAGCAGATGCTCGGAAAAACCCTAACCTTTGCTGACAGCTAAAATACACAGGTTGGAAAGTCCCTGATATTTAGCTAGCTGTTGGAACCTAACAAACATGAGGTTTTAACTCTAAGAGAAACTAAGCATACATCTTAGTATACAAGGTTATTGACCCTTGCCTCATGGGCTATTTACATGGGCCGTATACAGGTCCCCAGGGGATGTGCCTTAGGCCTATGACCTTAAGGTGCTGTATCCATCCACTTTACCTCACTAACAAGGTACAGTTATTGCAGTACCCATCTTGCATTCCATGCCCTTATACTAGACACCTTGTTATAAAAGGTGAACAATCCCTTTTATATTCCTGCATTAATTACTTTGCCCTTTTTACTATTAGGCTTATAATTTTGGGAGCAGTAAGCAGCTTATAATGTATTTACGTTGTGTCACTCAGGAGCAGTTTGAATAGGTAGGCTGGCTGTGACTGCCACATGGGCTGTGTGCCATAGGCACACCATATTGGTAGGACTTCATGCAACAAGCTCCTGCGCTACAACTCACTTCCGTTTTTTCATATGGCCATACAAAAAAAGAATTGGTCTATACTAAAAGGATGGCTTCATACAAAAAGAGAATTTGGACTTAGTTTTCTTTCTGATTCATTTTTTGTATGAAGGCATTCTTTATTCACATGAATGAAGAAAGCATATGGAAAAGGATGCCTTCATACAACTAAAAGAATGGGGAAAAAACTAAGTCCAAATTATTTTTTCATATGAAGGAATCTTGTATTAGAATACTTTTTTTCGTTCATACAAAAACAATGCCCTCATACGAAAAAAGATTTTGGACTTTGTTTTTTTTTTCACATTCTTTTTTCATATGAAAAACCCACATGAAAAAGGATGCCTTCATATGAAAAAAGAATCAGGGTTCTCCGGGTGACGTAGCCGGTGGCAATGGCAGCTTAACTCATCGCTCTGATCCCCTAATACAACTCTAAAGGAGAATCCCACATTCATCGGACGCATTCTGGGGTTTTAAGCAGTGAGTCAGATTGGGTTAATGCCCTACGATGGTTTGGATGAAAAAAAAGAGGCTCATTAATGGCAAAAGTCGTCTCAGAAAATCAGCGAGGTAGAAGTATGGAAGGCCTCAGCCCGGCCCCCTCGCACTCATCAGTGCTCTCAGTATCAGGAGCTGACGATTCTTGTTCCAATTCGGGCTCGGCTAGTACCAGAGCTGAATCAAGGAAAATTATTAAGCTGCTTCACAAAATAGATGCTAAAGTTACAGATATTCAGAAGGATTTCAAGAAACTGGAATCGAGAACCACCTCAGTAGAACAGCATCTTGAGGGGTTGCAATCAGAACACATGGCTTTTGGACGATCCTTATCGTTTCTGTATGTGAGAGAGAAATTTTTAGCTGCAAGAGCCGAGGATACGGAGGTGCATTCTAGATGGAACAATATTAGAGTGGTTGGTATCCCAGAGGGAGCCGAGCAGGCAGACATGGTTGCTTTTATGGACTGCTGGTTAAAGACTGAATTACAGTTGGGAGAAGACCCCCCCATTAGAGATCGAAAGAGCTCACAGGGTCCTCGCACCAAAGCCCAGACAGGGGGCTCCCCCCAGAGCCATTATCATCAAATTTCTGAGATTTCCGACTAAAGAAAAGATCTTGCGATTGGCATGGGTGAAGAAGGATTTGAATTTTGATAGCACGAAGATATTTGTGGACCAAGATTTCCCCCCAGCTTTGGCCCAGCATCAGACGAAAGTGTTGGGAGTGATTAAACAACTCAGAGAGAAGGGCTGGAAAGCCCAGTTACAATACCCTGCCAGATTGTGGTTAGAAACACCTGAGGGCCCAAAAATGTACGATTCATTGCTGGTGGCTCGGGATATTTTGGAAGCCAACAATATCTCAGTCCCTGACATTAAAGAAGAGATAGCTGAAAAAGAAGTTGAGCAGTTATTGTGGGCAGTGGTTCCAGGTTCCAAGGACACTAATCGGCCTCGCGCCAGGATGGATTCAGTGTTACCTTTGCATGCGGACTTATCCAAGTGGCTTCTTAGAAAGAACACTTCAGAGGAGACTGGTTGAAATATTGCGACGTTCACCTGGTGTCCTATGTAACCCACTGATGCTTTGACTGTTGAACACTATCTTAGCCTGGCTATGATGTTTTTTTTTTTGTACCATTAGCTAACTTTAATAGGCCCAGTATGGAGAGAGTGGGTGGTTAGTGGGTTTACCTGTGGGCTCTTGCCCCCTTTCTCAGTCTCCTCATCGCTGGCTCTGCATTCCTGGTGGCTCTACTGCTCCAGGAGGGTTGGGGGGGTCACTGGGAGCCTGCGGGCCTCGACACGTGGAGTAGGGTTTTGAATGGGCGGACCTTTTTTGCTCTGGTGGTTGAGCTCCACCCGACAGCACTCTGGGGGGGGGGACTCCTTCCTGGAGTCCAGCATATATTATGATCCCCTTGTATTTTTTTGTGGCCTACCGCGTATTCCTCCACACCCGCAGTAGGTGTTATTGCCAGGGTGGAAGGGGGATCTGATGTTGCAATGGGAGGGTGTGGGCTCAATATTACAGATGGAGAGGGGTCTCCGGAAGTGGTGGTAGTAGTGCTGGAGGGCGAGGGGGACCACCCATCACATATCAGCATTATTGGACCTCTCTGGGTAGTAGGGTTTGGTTCTCTTGCCTGGGGCTTTGGTGGTGTAAAGAGGGATTCAGGGGAGTGCTTGGGAACAGCCTGATTGCCTCTGTATCCTCCCTCTGGTGGTTTCACTGGGGGGGCTGGGGAACATCAGCATCCCGCATTAGAGACCGGTGCCACACATGGTTTGTGTGTGGGTTGCCTGCACTTTCCTCCCTTCCCATGAACCATGCTTTTTCGCTATGAGCCACTGGGTTTCTTAAAGGGGCAACCAGCTTTAGCAGTAGGCGACCCTCCAGCTGGATGATGTCATTAACAGGGTGAGGGGGGTTTTCTCTTTCTTATACCCCAGGGGAATATTGGGTTGGGGGTTGTTTTTTTTCCCCCTCCCCCTCCAATGGATTCAATTGGGCTGGATTCTCCTACAGGATTCACATGAGGGATAAGGGAACCGAGGGGATAATAAGGGTCCCGTGATGGAGTTGGCTCCAGATGATAGAGGAGTATTTTGTTTTCAGAACCCCTCCCAGAAGTTTTTTCAAAACATAAAGAGAGGGCACGGGCAAGGGACTCCCTTGAGAGGGGGAGCCACCTGACCTTCCACTTGGTGGAGTGTTGTTCTCTAGGGGGAAATAGTTGTTCTCCTCTTCATGTGTCAAATGCCACTGAGCTAAAAATTTTTGGTTCAGTCGACGCACCCAGGTTGCTATAGATTCACTTGCAACAACTGTTGGTTGTTGC
Organism: Neoceratodus forsteri; assembly: GCA_016271365.2. Taxonomy (NCBI): domain Eukaryota; kingdom Metazoa; phylum Chordata; order Ceratodontiformes; family Ceratodontidae; genus Neoceratodus; species Neoceratodus forsteri. Next base: position 172,014,498 of record JADMNL010000025.1, read on the forward strand.
ACTCCTGTAGGGGGAGGTAGACCCGGTGCCTTTGGTGCTGGGCACACAAGCCTTTGGATTGAGTGTGCGTTTGAGTGGCTGTGATGTCTGATGTTCTACCTACTTTCTTCTTTCTCTTACTTTTCTGTTCTTTTTTTACTTTTGGGAGAGTACCTCGTTGTGTGCTTGGGTTCCATTATTTTCTGGTTGGATGCAAGATCAATAAGAATGTTGTAGTTTGGCTTACTAACAAGGTATGGCTGATTTGACTATAGGCTCCTGGAATGTTAAAGGGATTAATAATGTGATTAAGCGTGCAAAGATATTGGCAGAATTTAACAGGGAAAGGTATGACATTGCCTGCCTGCAAGAGACGTAGCTTACCCTGAGAGAGCACATGAAATTACGCAGAGACTGGGTGGGCACGGTTCATTCTGATGAACACCCACAACTCAAAAGAGGAGGGGTGGCAATCCTGCTTCAGTAGGGCCTTCCGTTTCAGATTCAAAAGGTAGTCAAATCAGGGAGGGGCCACCAACTGGACAGTCTCGGAGTTTACAAAGTGCAACGACCATTTGGTGGGAGTTTTATGCCCCCTCCACCCTCAGCAGAGTTTTCCGGTCTCTCTTGATTCAGTCGCCGGCTTACCCCCTGGCAAGGTTATTTTAATGGGGGATTGGAATTGCGTCGAGGATGTGAGTGTGGACAGGAGCACCACCAAAACCCCTGGGTCCAAGTCGTGTTCCAGCTTACTTCACAACCTGGTTGCGGAAGCCGGGTTAATAGATCCGTGGTGTCAGTGTAATCCTTCTGCGAAAGACTTTACTTTCTTTTCTCCTGTCTCGAATACATACTCAAGATTGGACAGATTTTATACTCAAAGAAATGCTGTGCATTCCTTCAGAGATATATCTATCCTCCCCATAACCATTTCCGATCATGCCATGATTAAAGCAAAGCTCGTTTGGGATGTTGATGGGGGGGGATTATGGAGGTTTGACCCGGGATTAATTAACGATAAACAATATACCAAGTCGACGAGGAGAGTTATCCAATGTTATCTTAAAGAAAATACTGAGGCAGTCTCGAGACCTAAATTCCGGTGGGATGCTTTGAAGGCAGTAGTGAGAGGTCATATGATTGCCTTTGCTTCCCACAGAAATAAACAGTTTCAGGTTTGCATCAAGGAGGCTCTTGCTTCTATTGCAGACCTAGAGGCAGTCCATAAATGTACTGGATCCCAGAGGGTGTTGAAGAAATTAAGGGGAAGCAAGGGAGACGTACAATTCCTTATTACAAAGGCGGGTGGAGAATTCCCTTAGATATGCTGGGCAACGTTACTATAAGAGGGGAGAGAGGGCCAGCAAACTGCTGGTGCTCAGACTCCGTAAACAGGCGGCTGACAGGTATGTAGCTAGGGTAAGCTCGGATTATCCTAACCTTCCCTGCAGGACCCTCCCTGGCGAAATTGCACAGGAGTTTGCAAAGTTTTATGAACAACTATATAAGAAAGAACAAACACCAGATCATAATAGAAAAATTAAGGAGTTTCTGCAGGAGGTAAAGCTCCCTGCATTATCGGATGTCTAAAGGGCAGCCTTAGAGGCTTCCTTTATGGAAACAGAGGTGCGAGCAGCCATTAAATCCCTGGGTTCTGGGAGGGCCCCCTGGACCGGACGGATTCACTTCTGAATTTTATAAGCAGTTTCAGGAAGATCTGGTTCCCTTGTTTACTAGAGTTTGCAATGTGGCCCAGGAATCAGGTGCCTTGCTGGATACTTGGGAGGAGGCCATTACCTCTGTTTTGCCAAAGGCTGGTAGGGACCCCACCTCCTGTGCAGGGTACAGACCCATCTCGCTACTTAACCAAGATGTTAAGATTTTTGCTAAAATTATCAGCATGAGGTTGCAAGGAGTGGTTCACACCCTTGTCCACCCGGACCAAACTGGGTTCATTCCTGGGAGACATATTCAGGACAATATCAGGCTACTCCTCAATGTAATCTCTTCTGCACAGCTCCCGATTGATTCTCCTCTTTCAGCAATACTATCGTTGGATGCGGAGAAAGCCTTCGATCGCCTAAATTGGGAATATTTGGATTCAGTATTGGGGGTATTTGGGTTTGGAGAGAGATTTCATGCCTGGATCTCTAACCTATACATCAAGCCGAGAGCCAGAGTCCGGGTGAATGGTACAATCTCTGGGCAATTCGGGACTGAGCGGGGTACCACGCAGGGTTGCCCTCTCTCCCCTCTCCTGTTCACCCTTAGTTTGGAACCTATGGCTGCTTATATCAGACAATCAGATCTTTTTCGGGGATTGCAAATTAGGGGGGTCGAGGTTAAGGTCTCGCTTTACGCAGATGATACCTTACTATATATTTCAGATCCGGTAGTAGCGGTACCTAAGATTTTCAAGTTTCTTTCTGAATTTGGCACTCTCTCAGGTTATAAGGTTAACCCAGACAAGTCCAAGCTATATCCTCTGGGAGGGGCTAAGAATCAACCCCTACCAGAGGTGCAGCAAATTAAATGGTGCAGGATGGGTTTTAGATATCTGGGGATATGGGTTCCTAGGGATTTTAAGGCTCTATACAACACGAATCATTTAACGATTTTGGAGGATATCAGGGAGGATTCTAACAGGTGGAAGGAACTTCCTCTCTCTATTTCTGGCAGGGGAGAGTCCATTCGCATGAATATTCTTCCCCGACTGTTGTTTGTACTGGGAGCCATCCCTTTGAAGCCCCCCAGGAATTTCTGGCATGATGTAAGGTCTACGCTCTCCAGATTCTTATGATCTGGGTGGAAATCCCAAGTGAAGTGGAAGATAATGGTCATCCTAAGGGAGAGGGGTGGTTTTGGTATCCTGGATATCCAGAAATATTTTTGGGCATCACAATTATTACCTCTAGTGACCATGACCTTTGACCCCCCCACCTAGGTGGGTCCAGATTGAGATGGCTGACTCTCCTTTGGCAAACATCTCAGATTTAATCTTCTTGGACACACCTAGGTTGGGTCAGTTGGATTTCAGAAACCCTTTCACAAGATTGATTTCGCAGGTATGGAAAGACATGAATTTAAAATTAGGCATTAGTCTAAAGCTTAATCCACGCACGACTATCCAGAGTTGCGTGGATTTTGGCCCACTAAGGTGGGATATGGGCTTCCGCCGTTGGGCAAGAATGGGGCTGGTTAATCTTGGCCAGCTTTTTAATCAGAACTCATTAAATCGTTTCAGCAACTAAAAATGGAATTTAACCTCCATAATAAGGATTTCTTCCGTTATCTTCAGATTAGACACTATGCCCATATAAATGAACAACAAATTGAGATGGGCACAACGCCTGGGGGTAACCCGGTACTTCAGTCCATCTCTTTCCTGATCAGACAGTCAGCCCATGAAAAGAAAATAATTTCCCAGTTGGTCACAGGGATGAATCAGGCTGAAAGAGATTTCTTACAACTGGTCAAGGAGAAATGGCACAGGGAGATGGGTACGGTCTTGTCGGATGCTGATTGGAACTCTATTTGGAGGTCCGTTCACACTACGACATCCTCCCTTTTCTGGCGAGAATTTCACTGGAAAATAGCCATTAGATTTTTTTGAGTTCCTGTGAAGACAAAATATTTTGGATTGCACCGCTCCGATCTTTGTTGGAGACACTGTCGGTTGGTTGGCACCCACCTCCATATATTTTGGGAATGCGATGTTATATAAGAGTTCTGGAGGGAAATAATAGATAAATTTAATAATATTTTTGAGCTAACACTACCAAGTTCCCCGCAGCACTGGTTATTAAGATTGCCGCCCCCCCAGTTGGCTTCTAGATCTGCTCGTCTCCTGTTTGGAATTCTTGTGGCAGCAGCTCTTAAAGCTATCACTCTCATGGCTCACCCCGGATGCCTACCTCACAACATGGATTGGTATTGTACCAGGATATTAGATATGGAATATTTAACAGACAAATTAAGATTATCTGTAAATAAGTTCAAAACGAGATGGCTACCTTTTTTGCATTTCATGGCTGCGCAAGAGGGAAGGCCAATAATGGACTTGCTCGCTAAGTATGCTTAAACTGTATTTGGTCTCTCATAGTCACCATGTTAACATTTTATCTGACATTGTTTTAATGTTGTACAATATGAACAGGGGGACCTGCCCTGTGGTATCTATTAGGGGGAATGAATATGCCCTGGTGTCCAGTAGGGGGGCATGCTTGGGCCTTCGTATCAACTGCGCTTTTGTCTGTTTTGTTGTTTGTTTGTTGCTCTCTTTAACTTTCTCTTTTACTCCTTCCTTGTCTTCATCTTCTTGTATGTGTTCTTTTGATCTCAGATGGTACTCTCCCACTTTTTGTGTCGTGTTTCTACTTTGCTCTTTAAATAATAACTCCTACCACCCTTCCTTTGCTTTCTTCTCTTGCTTTACCAATCCGTCTCGGACCTCCGACTACTGTTTCCTTTTCTTTTCTTTCTAGTGTCGGATTTAAATCTTTCTATTTTTCCCTATAGACATTGATGGTTATCATGGCATTCAATGATTGTGGAATTGCATTGTGAAAATGTCTATTTCCATCTGTATCTTCTTTGAAAATACTTCTCAATAAATTGCTATTTCAAAATAAAGAAAGAAAAAGAACCAGGAAAAAGCGAAGTCCAAATTAACTTTTTTAGAGTATCAACAAAAAAAGGCATCCGAGAAGAGTTCTTCATCCTAAAAAGATTTTGGACTTCGCTTTTTTCCACATACTTTTATGTATGAAGGAATCTTTCTATGCCTTTTTTGTTCATATGAAAAATAATTTGGACTTAGTTTTTTCCTGATTCTTTTTTTATATGAAGGCATCCTTTTTCTGTGGGTTTTTCATTTCATATGAAAAGATTCCTTCATACAAAAAAAGATTTTGGGCTTAGTTTTTTCCCCATATTTGAACTTCAAGAAGCCATAACTCCCTCAGTATTTGGACTTCAGGGACAATCTATATATCAAAAGAAAGATTGTAATGGGCACAGCAAGAATAATACATAATCCCTCCTCCTCCCCAAAAATGTAAGGCCAACATAACAAAACATAACAATTAAAAAATGCAAATTCCCATAGGATAACATTGCAACTTCACAAAGCTATACCTCCCTCAATATGTGGACTTAAGGGACAAACTGTATATCAAAACAAAGGTCTTAATGAGTGCTACAAGAATAACACATATTCCCCACTAAACATTTAAGGGCAATATAAAAAAAAGCATAAAAATAAAACACACAAATTCCCATAGGATAACATTAGAACTTTAACAAACCATACAATGGACAGAAATTGCTGTTGTGGCAGGAATGGGCCCTGCACTTCCACAGCAACATAGATGTATGCATCTGTAGTGTTATAGAAGTGCAGGGCCTGGTGGGCCCTGTGCTCCCACAGGCAAATGAGAATAACATTATAGTATCGCAAAGAGTAAGGAAATTCATTGCAAAAAAACTTTGTTAATGCACTAGTTATGGTTAAAGTGACAAAAGCAGGGAAATATGGTGTTAGGGTTTCCAGCCCTAACCCCCCCCACCCTCACCCTGCAGGTGGCAACAGGAAAAGCCATTATGGTTTGACCTCTCCTGCATCTTTGCAAATCAGGCGTGTGGTGTTCCTTGGGGTTGTCAACCCAAATGCTCACCCCATTCTCATATGCTATACACATCTCAGCTTATTTACTGATGAAATATGGTGAGTGTTAGGGTTGACAACCCCAAGGCACATCCCACGGCTGATTTGCAAAGACACAGCAGAGGTCAAACCATAATGTTTTTTCCTGTTGTTGCCTGCAGGGTGGGGGTGTGGTGTTAGGGTTGGAAACCATAATGTCACATTTTCCTACTTTTGTTGCTTTAACCCTAACTAGCACATTAACAGTGTTTTTTTTGCAATGAATATTCATAAAAGGCTGTATCCTTCCCCACCAAAAAAATCAGAACATCTCCCCACCAAAGACAAAAGAGCTCCAGAAGCATTTGGAGCACAACAAGAATATTTTCAAGATGTTTAAAATTAAAAATGAAATGTTTGCCTAGCCAGAGGATGCTGCAGGTATCATAGCTTACTCTGTATTTTTCTTGATTTTATCTGTATTTATTGTGCTTTGTTTTTATTTGACTGTACAGCGCCTTGATATGTGAAGGGCGCTATATCAAATACATTTATTATTATTATTATTATAGCGTATCATCATGCAGAGTAGCAGGGTTTGTGGTGCTACTTGGACCCCTTGCCTTAGCTGTGGGGGGAGTCTGGATTGACTGGGAAGGAAGTATGTTTAGACTTGTGGGGGCAGAAATACCTGCTCTTGAGTGCCTCCTTCGGTGATGGGTTTGCAGCATTGATAGCATGGACAACTAGACACCATTGGCTGTGGAAAAGGGGGATTGGAGCTCTTTTTTTGTTTATACAGAGATCAGGGCTGGGGAGGGGGGACACTACACTATGGAAAATTGAATAGGTGAGTGTTTTTCTGTGCAACAGTGTTCGGGGCTGGGGGTCTGGCCTGGTGCATTCCACCAGGCACAGCAATGCAAGTGAGCCCATACCGGGCATGCAAATGACCCCTGTCTGCCATGCATGCCCAATGGGCTCATTTGCATGTTTGGACTGAATATCTCCCATAGGGGCTGCGGCACATACAGGTATGTGCCACACATTCCCCTGTGGGCGGTCCTCAGCCCTGCACTCTGGATACACCATGTCATACATGGCAGCAACTTGCTATGTACCGTGCATCCAGGATTCAAAGAACCATGATCTGTTCCCATCATGCATTCTGTTTGAATATCGCAACAGAGCCGGCTGGTGCAACCATGCATATGGGAAACAAAAAATATGAGTACCACTAAATAGTAGTGAGTTGTTAAAGGGTCAAGCAGACCTCCTGGCTCATAGCTACCTGTGAACCTATGAACTTATTTGCATGGCACACTGTTGTGTGTGGGCATCTGACTGACTCACTCTGAATATGGGGCCCAAGATGTGGAAGGAATTGCTTATGGTTTTGTTTTGAGTTACACATAAAAATACTTGCCTTATATTCAGGAGATGGAGGTAGGTGAGCGTCCATTTCTGGAGCTTAGCAAATTTTGCTTGCAAGCAGTTTGAGATTTCAGTGATGCTGTTTGCTGATTTATTTAATATTGCATTATCCACGTAGAGGTGAATACTGGCAGTTACACAAAGTGAGATCATTTCCAAACATGAAGAATATTAGAGGCCCTGTGAGTAAGCCCTGGTTAAACAAGACAAGGTTCCAAGGTGGTAAATTCAGTGGTAACATGAGGAGACCCTTTTCTCCCAGATGGTGGTGAACTAGTGGTACAGTCTACAAGCATAGACAATGTACCTGAAGACAGTTCAGGCCTTCAAGGGAAACCTGGACAAATTTCTGTTTACCAAGGAAATCAAGTGGTCCTGAAAAGCACAGAAGATGAACGTGCTAGCAAATGCAGGACAGCAGACAGCTCCATGGAGACAGACAAGTCTGGCAAACACTAAATGGGGGCACACTTTGGAACCACAGAAAAAATAAATGCAGATCTTAGTTGCAGAAAATGTGAATTCATTTATTGCACAAACTAAAGAATCATTTGGTGTGGTAGAGGCAACAGACTGCCTCACACCCCACCCCACATAGCAGGGGTAGGGAATCCTTTTATATTAGTACCTGTCTGTACATAATACTAATTTTTCCTTCCCTGCCTATGCAGTGGGGGGTGGAGGGGGGACATGGTGGACCTAGTGTCCCTTCCAACCTTATATTATGATGTCATATTTTAAAGTTGTGTGTATTGCTTAGGTCAAGTGTCTCTTGTCCATGGCTAGTTGAAGATCATTAGTGCAGCTTAGAAGGGCTGTGGAGGTGGAGTGACCTGGTCCAAAACCTGGCAGGAATAACTTGACTAACCTCTAGGCAGTACTTTGCCTATCCACCCCTGTTACCTGTATCCCGGCGCTCCATGTCCTCTGCTTTTTCTCAAGTAAGTGTCTCCCCACATTCCCTTGTGTCCTACTGCCTACCTAGGCTCCAACAATAACCCGCCACTGCTATGTTTCCCAATGTGTTGTGATTTGCATATGTTATGTACCACTTTCATATTCTGTTTGTAACCTTCCGTTGCTATATTGCTTTTGTGTTGTTGATATACACTATGCCATGCACAAGTTTTATATTTGTCTGTACCCCTGTATAACATGTTATCTTCCTGTCTTTATGCACTTTGAATCAAAATTCTGTATTATTATTATACTGTACTTATACCTCCCTTCCCCCTTCCCCCGGGTCACACCTGGAAATGAGCCTCTACTCAGTGTGCCTCTCCTGATTACCAATCTTTAAATAAATAAATTAATTAATTTTGCATACTGATGTAATCACTAATAGTTTGTGACATTATGCTTCCAAGACTGTAACAGTGGTGGGGAGTATAGCTTTGGACAATAGTTGACCTCTTGGCTCCTGTATCTTACCTCCTTTGCGGGTGGGGATGGGTTCAGACTGCTTTCAGGCAGCAGGAAGGTCTCCAGTTTGAAGTGGGAGGTCCCCAATGTTGGTGATTGGTAGGAATAGTGGTTGATGTACTGGTTTGATGAGAAGTGGGTCACAGCCCTCTGGGTCACCTCACTTACGATGGCTGACGTTTCTGAATTTAAGGACATCAGCTTTTATCTCTTTACTCCCAATTGAACTGGTTAGTTGTGTTACTTATGCAATGTCTTTTGTGGCATGCATCGCCTCTTTGGGCCTTTTTAGTGGCAGGGTTGCTGGCAAGTACATTACTAACATTGGTAAAGCAGTTATTGACTATTTCAGTTACAGTTTGGAAGTCAGAAAGAAATAAGTGCCCTAGCTGGGAGTTGAACCCAGACCTGCTCGAATTACGGTTCCACTACAATAGCAGCAGTGCCACCAGAACAATGGGAAACCTCAGGACCCTAAATGTATTCTTCTTTTCTTAGTTCACCCCCTGGAGCCGCACAGATTAGAACTGCTGTACATTTTTACTTACAGGGAGTGGGGTGTGCATGTATTTGAAATGCAATTTAGAAGTCAAAAAGAAGGAAGTTCCCTAGTATAATGTTTCAGCCATTTTAACGTTGTCATTAATAAACTCATTTTGTTGGTAGATCTGGTTGCTTAATGCTGTTGTTCCTTTTAATATGTTATCCTCAACATCCCAGAAATTGTAGAAACTATGATATGCTATAATTATGGTACATTGTGGGATTATTTTAATATAGGTAGTCTTTTATTATTTGTTTTCCTACATGTGTATCACAGACTTTCTTAATAGCACAAAACTCTAAAATTTCAGGTTTCAATCTGCCTTTTCCATGCACATGAAGTGAAGAATTATACTTTTCTTTAATTATCGGTGTGGGTTCATTCCCTGGTGTTTTTGTTTCCTTTAGAGTTGCATATTAAAACACACTGTAGCATTTTCCCTTTCCCTGGCAAGCTAGGAACTCAGTAAGTAACTGTAGTCATCAAGAACGAGAACCTAATTGAAGCTTACAGACTCTTTGTATGGTTCGCTGGGCTTTCTTGGCCTTTGCGAGACCCCAGAAACAGCAGTGCTAGATCTCTGACAGTAACTGCACCATTCGTAGTGACTGTTCATTTCATTTCCATCTGCTGTTGTAAAAAAGAATGGGATGGAGCTACTGATAAATATATCCACCTTACAGAGCTCAGAGTCTCCGTAAACTGGAAATGGCAATGTCTTCAGACTCGCTCCAGGGTTCTGCAGATATGGGTGCCACGGAGTGTTATGCAAGTGGGGCACTTAGGCTTTCAGCAATAAAATCAGTAGCCAGTATGTTTCACGTACTGTTTATATACAGACTGTTGCTGGTTGTCTATAACTGGCCAACAGTCCCACATCTGTGCACCTGTGCTGATGTTCTGAGTAGTCCTGTGGTGTCAGATACACAAGAAATGTATTTTTATGTGTGTCAGTTACTTGAGATCATTTTTAAAGGTTATTGCCATTGTTTCATCATAGACTGATTTGTGGCTAAAGTGTCAGTCCATACATGGTCATCCTTCTGGATCAGTCATGCTTACCTGCAGAATCCTTTGCTATTTCACAGTTACATCTCTGTAAAATGAGACAGCTCCTGCCACGAAGATCTGGCAAAACAGCTCCCTTTTCTATTGCAGTGGAAGTGTATGGTACTAGTTATCAAATGACTGCATTGGGCATCCTTTTATATTCAAAAATAAACTGCAGTTAACAAAGAATCCAGTGAGGTATGTAAGCAATAACACATGATGGGGTGTGCTTATGCTCTGATAAATGCACAGCTAGGGGCATGGTGAGGCATGAGGCCACAGGTTGAGTGCCTTACTGCTCCCAGGAGTGTGTTTATCAGAACATAAAGCACACACTGAAGTACATTATTGCACTTATAAAATGGGTGTATGTGAGAAACAGCAATATTTTTTAAAAAGAATGAGCAAAATAAAAAAAAAATCTCAGTTCATGTGAAATAGTCCCTTCGCTTTCCATAAATTACTAGGGGCACTGTTAAATTAACTGCTGTCATTAGGGCTGCCGGAGAGAGCCACTAAGTCACTACTCAGCCTGCTGACAAGACCGTGATTTTGTTTTGGTCTTGCTGGCAGCATGCTACTATCTGTGGTCGCGAGTGTCTCTAATTTGTCAGCATTCTCACTGTGCTTGGGTCAGGAGTTGCAGCAGGAGAGTGCGGTCAGTTCAGCAGTGAACAATTTGTGTATTAGGGATCGGGAGTTAAAGTGAGTGGGTTGGGAGGGAGAACTGGGGGCAAAATATGTATTTAAAATGTGATATTTACTGTTTGGGGCTAAAAGCAAGCTGTCGCTAAGAAAAAGAAGATGGCAGAGAAATGGTTTTCAAAATGGTGGCACATGGATATGGTTGGTTCTGAGTCCACAGGCACTTTTTATTTACTGTGCTCTATACACACACACACACACACACACACACATACACACAAAGATATGGCTAGCATCTCATTTCAGGCAATCAGATTATTTTACTGTCTGTAACCTTTTTATAAGACCAGATACTTATGTAACAGCATTTAAAGGGGACAGCAAATTCTTTCTGATTTGAAGCTGTTCATAATGTTCCCATTTTCAGAAATTATATTTGGACCTCTAAAGGGTTTATAATTAACTCTATCTAAATAAAAGTTAACACTGTAAACTGTGTTTTGTATTTTTTTTTATTTTTGCATGGATGACATTCTGTTTAGTTCCTTTCATGCAATCAGGAACTTAGAGTTTTGACTAGGTCACTGCATGGATTCAGAACTGTGAGCACAAGCTCCGACAGATCATCAGCTCATGCTCAGACAAGTTCCGAATCCATGCAGTGACATAGCTCAAATTCCAGCTTCCTGGTTTCATGAAAGGAACTGTCCAGGTAAACAGATAGCAAGTAAACAAACAAATGGTACACCTGCCTCTTGGTGGAAGAGCCAGGTAGAATGTACTGTACCAAATACACTTACCAAGCTGCTTGAGTGCTAATATCTCTGCATTATTTTTTTTTTTTGCTAAATGAGTGAATAAAACCAACATGCCACAAGCAAGGTAGGTACAATCAGTAATCAGTGCTGATGGCTCAAAGTCATGTGCTTGCCACAAAATCATCTATGACTAATGTTTCACACCTGCTACATGGTGCTTCGTCAGAGTAACTGTATCATGTGAAGAGCCCTGCTTTGTAGGGCAAGATTTAAAGATGTACACACTACATTATCGTGCCCAAATACAGACACCCTTTGAAAGATTAAAAACATCCTCCTACTGCATAACTGAAGGTGCTACACAGGACTTGAAATAAACTAAGACATTTACAAGGGCACAAGAGTTAATAGCATTGAAATATACAAAAGTCCAGAGGAAAAAAAATAAAGATAGCCAGCATTATATAAAGGGTCTCAAAAATACTGCAATATGATTGGATATTAGCATTCTGACAGCCTTACATTAATCCCTGTTACACTGTCTTGTGCAGCCTGATCACAATGGCACATGAATTCTTCCTGTCAGCATTATGTCCTCTAGAACTGCTGAATGACTGCAATGGTGCATTCTGATTCTAAATCAGTATTCTTTAACAGTTGGTGGAATAACTTTTTTATTAAAAATTTCCATCTCAATGAGGAAAACATTCAAAAAGTACACTTTTAATGCTTTTGTTTTTGAATCATTTTTATAATAGCAATAAGGCACTCCCAGGAGTTAGAGTAACAGTCAATCACCCCCTAGGGGTAATGTGGCATTCGGCTGTGCCTTGTGCCACTTTACACCCCAGAGGGTGACTAACAGACCGTTAATCTAACCCCTGGTCATGCCTTGCAGCCTATGGCAGCTATACTCTCCTGGGGTGGACACTGTCCCTCCCATAGTCCCATCACCACCGGGTGGAGGTCCAGTGTTGGTGCAGGCATAGAGGGCAGCTAGTAGGGTGGGGCGCTCTGCAGTGCCTGGCGTACGCGTGCCTCCACAAGCATACGTCAGCACCCTGGATGCGTACGGGAAGGGATGGGTGAAAAAGGGGGGAAAGCCAACAAAAATTGTAAATAAATACCTCCCTCCTGTAGCTTATTTACCCCCTGTGTGGTATTTCAAGGTCTCTATCATATCCCCCTCTCCCTCCTGTCTTCCAGGGTGTACCTATTTAGGTCCTTAAGTCTCTCCTTGAAGGTCTTTTGATGTAGACCCTGCACCATTTTAGTTGTCCTCCTCTGGGCTGCCCCTACTCTGTCTATGTCCTTCCGGAAATGTGGTCTCCAGAACTGGACACAATACTCTAGGTGAGGTCTTACTAGCGATCTATACAGAGGCAATACCACCTCCCTCTTTCTGCTGGTGATATCCCTCCCTATGCTCCCCAGTATCCCACTAACCCTCCCAACTGCCTTGTCACACTGCCTGGCCACCTCCAGGTCCATCAGGTTTAACACCCCCTCTTTTTCATATGCAGAGATGAAATAAGTTTGCTATATAAATATATACCAATTTATAGGGACTCCCCACTCACTCTGTTATTCTCAAAGGGGTGATTAGGGAACAGTTGGGAAGTCTCTTTTAAATGAGAATGAGCACCAGGATCAGGAGGCTTGCAATGAAGCTGGATGGGGGAAATTCAAGAGTGATGTGAGGAAATATTTCTTCACTGAAAGGGTAGTGGATGCCTGAAATTGCCAGCAGAAGTAGTGGAGGCAAGAACAGTGGGGGGTGGGGGTGGGGCTTCATGCATGGGATACACACAGAGGTATATTAATAATAATAATAATTCTTTACTTTTACTGCGCCTTTCTAAAACCAAGGCGCCTTAACAGCAAACTTCACATAAAAACAATAAAATAAACACAAATACAATAAATACTGAATTCATAAAATACAGTAAAATATCATCATTGGGGATATGCCATCAACCACAAATGGGTCTTTAACGCTTGTTTAAATTCCTCCACGGACGTGTACTCCTGAAGCGGGTGGAGTAGAGAATTCCAAAGGGTTGGGCTGCGTACATAAAAGTACAGGCCCCCGAAGATTTTAAAGAAACCCTGCAAATCTCTAGGAACCCCTGTCTGCCGAACGGAGCGATCGCCTAGGGCAGTAGGGTACCAGGAGATATTAGATAGAATGCAGCGAGGTGGGAGGGTCGATGGAGACCAGACAGGTTCTGTGGAGACAGAATAAGTAGGGAACATCTAGGCAGACTAAGTGGGCTAAGCAGTCCTTTTCAACTGTCAGATTCTATGGTCCTAAAGGTATGTTTCAAAGTAGCACAGAATTACATGTATCTTCCTACTACAATTCATTATGGTCAATATAAGCAAATCACCATGAGGAAATGTAGACTGACTGGGCTCTAATCAAGACTGTATGGTGGTAGTAGGCCTCACAAATAGATTGAAAGGTCAGATACAGCCAACCACTGTCATGCTTTGTCTTCTTTAGTACTCAACCATGTGATAGAACCACGGTCTCAGCAGGACTAACCCCTTGCTGAGACACTGGCTGCACCATATAGGTAAGTCCAAAATAGCATGAAATTTGTGATTTTCTGTTTGTTCTGATAGTTATGGGCCTGTTAAAGGGGAAAAGACAGCAGTTAGAGCCTCATACCCAAGTGTGAGACCGGTCCCAATTTGTATTTTGTGTGCAAAAACATTTTTTTAACTTACTGTTTACTGTAGTATTCATTCATTCATTCATAGCATAGGTATGTTCAGAGCAAAGTAGACAGATGTCCATGATGCGTGCCTGATGTTTAAAAATACCCTTTTATGCTATTAGTGATACAATAATTATCAACTTTCTTTTTAAACTCATTCATGTTTTCACAACCAACCATCTCATCTGGCAGGAAATTCCAGATTGTAACCACCCTCTGGCTGTACCAGAAAACCCTTTTCCTTGAATGTCACACTTCCCCTTTTATCTGTAAAATGTGTGATCTGGTATATGCTATGGCTATCATTTCTACACCCAATATATCCCATAGGTTATTATTTGTAAGTGCCTAGAATAACAGGCACATATAGCCCTGCAGTCTCCTATATTCAAGATTATACAATGGTAAGAAAGAATCTTGGACTGTGATTGGCCAGTTTGGGGCTGGACCCATGGTGTTATCCCAGCACAATGCCACAGGTCTACTGTCATACTATACTATACTATACATTTGTTGGCTGATTTTTTGGATCTTCTTTTAAGAAACAAAAATATTTTTCCACACTAACAAAAACATTCTTTAAAATTATTTTTTTATTTTATATATAACAACAAGCCATTGTATAATAGGAATAATGCACTCCAGGGTGTGTGTCGTTTGGGATAACGCCATGCCTGGGGCATTGGATGCACTCGGCCTGCAGCCTCGTGCCCAACCCCCCCCAGATGTGGCGTTATCCCAGCATGACACACACCCTGTCGTGCATTATTCCTTTAGTATACATGGCCAGTTTCTCCAATCCTCATACTCAAGGTCTCTTGCTTCTCTGATCATCCTGGTGGCCCTTCTCTGCATCCCCTCCAGCATTTTAGTCTGTCCTTTTGTGCTTGGTGCCCAAAACTGGGCACAGTATTCCAAATGGGGCTTAACCAGTGCTCTGTACAATGGCAGCACCACTCTTCCCTCTCTGGATGACATGTGCCTGAATATGCTGGCTAGTATGCCATTTGCCCTTTTAGATATTAAATTACAATTTATTTATTTATTTTTATTTATTTATGACTTTGATAACTGGGGGGAGTGCACTGATCCCAGGGACCATTTTCAGGCATGACCTGGGCCACAACACATGGCACAGGGTGACAGTGGAGTACAAGGTAACAATAATACACATGAAACAGATTTGATACAAGCAACAATGGTAAGCACAATATACAAGTTTGATGCATAGGTCAATTTGAGAACAGTGAATACAAGGTTTCAATATTGGAAATGAGGAGATTTGGTACAAAACAAACAAATCATAGGCACAGTGTACAATGTGTGACTGCAATGGTTTCTAAAGGTAAGATCATCCTTAACCCTTATTCCCAAATCTCTTTCCTCAGTTACCCCCTCACAATTCTTTCCTTTAGCTTGTACTCTGCCCTACTCTTTATCTTGCCGAAGTGCATTACCACACACTTTTCTATGTTAAGCTCCAACCTGGTCCTATGGGCCCACTTTTCTAGTTCAGTTAAGTTTCTTTGTAATTTGATGCTATTCTCATTATTCTCAATTACTGCTTCAATCCTAGTATCATCTGTGAATTTCACAGTCCATATGCTAGCCTCACATTTCATGGAAGCAGTATAGAGCTTGAATAGACAAGGATCCAACACTGATTGTTGCGGTCACCTTGGTCCACTCAGAAATTACACCTCTGATGCTTAGCTGTTTCCTTTCATCCAGCCATGAAGTAATCCATTTTACTATGTTAACATGAATACCCAAATGTGCCAAAGATGTGACCAGCTCCAACAAACAGAGTTGGGGCTGCCCACGGAAAGGTGGTGCTACAAAGTGAATAAAAATGAACTAAGAAACTTGAGCACTCACCACAACCTCAGTGATACAAGGGCACAAGTCTATTTCAAATAAAGGAGGATTTTATTTCATAATATCACAAATACATATGCCTGATGCGTTTCAGATGGCTCACCACCCTTTCCCAAATAGACCTGTGGTGAGTGCTCAAGTTTCTTAGTTGTTCATGTAACCAGCTCCCCAGGAGGGACCTTATCAAAGGACTTAGTAAGGTCCAGAAGGATAGCATCCACTGATTTTCCCAGTTCAGTTTCTCTGCTTACATTACCATAAAATGCCAATTAATTAGTTTGGCATGGCCTTCCTTTTGTAAAGCCAACATGGCTTTACAAAAAGACATCTCACAACATGTGAGAGTGAGATGTCTTCCTTCCCAACCTCTTTGATCTGTTCCTCAGTGAAATACCTGATGAGCCCCTCTAAAATCTTTCCCACGACAGAGGGCATGCTTACTGATCTATAATTTTTGGCCTCCTTCCAACTGCTACTGTTGTGTATTGGCACCAAGGTGGCCAATCTCCAGGTGTTTATTACCACACCTCTGTCTAGGGATTCCCAGAATATTTCTGTTAGTGGCCCTGCTGTCTCTTTGGCCAATTCTCTGGCTATTCTTGGATGTAGTTATTCTGATTGGGCTGTCATTTGTCTCCTCATGTTGTAGTTTCACATTATCAGATTTCCCATTAAATACTGAACTGAAGTATTTGTTCTGCACTTCTGCTATACCTGCCAAGTCTGTTATTGATGTTGTTTTGTTATCCTAAAGTGATCCCACACCTGTCTTAGCTCCTCTTTGGTGATTAATGTGACTGAATAGGGTTTTGTCGTTATCTTTGACCTTTACTGCTAATCTTAACTTGTAGTCGCTTTTGGCTATCCAAATAGCCTTTTTGAATTCTTGTAGGCTATTTTTATATCTTTCCCAAACACTTCCATCCCTACTAACCTTTGCTCTTATGTATAGTTTTTTTCTTTTTATTGAGCAGTCTTTTCACCCTCATATTCATCCTTGGTGGCACTCTACCTGTTTTATTATATTTTTTCCTTACAGGTACATACTTCATGACCAGGTTTTCAATTCTGTTAATTAGCAGATTCCATCTAATGTTAATGGGCTTCTCTGAAAACATCTCCTTCCAATCCCATTCGCTCATATCTTGGCTCGTAGCCTTAAAGTCTGCCCTATCATAACTTCTAATCTCAGTAATTCCTATTGTTGTACTTGATGACCTAAGTATTTCAAATTGAACCATGGCATGATCGCTATTTCCTAATAGTACCATTAAATTACATTCCTGTATGTCATCACCCATATTGCTTAGGACAAGATCATGAATATTTATTTATATATTTATTTATTTATTTATTAGAATTTTGGTAACCGGGTAAGTCCACTGAGACTATGCAGTCCCTTTTTCAGTGACGACCCCGGCGTCAATGGTGAACACAGTACAATAGATGAACACAATAATAATATACAGGATACAGAGAGATTTAACAATGTTGCAAAAATTATTACAATGGAAAGCCAGGTAAGTAACTTAAAACAGATCAGGCATTAAGCATATATAAATAAACAGGATAACTAATATTATACAATATATACATAGCAGGAACATGAGAGCAGGTGGATTACATGATACATCTATCAGAGTAATATAGACTAGGCATTAACAACGCTATAAGGGTTATTTAAAGCAGTTGCAGAGGAGGGGATTAGTAGGAAAGAGGTAAGCTCTTTTTGAAGGAGGATAGGATGGGGCAGGAGAGTAAGTTAGGGGGGAAGGAATTCCAATCAGAGGGAGCTGAAAAGGATGAGCGCATGAAGGCGAATATTCTCTCCCCTTGTAGCCTGGTTCACATATTGCTCTAGACCTATGTTCCCTAAGCATTCTAGGATATTTTCCTCAGTGGAAGATGTGGCCTTACATAGGTCCCAGTCTATCCCAGGCATATTAAATTCCCCTTGTAAGATTCTATTTTCGTCTGGTTCTAGATTTTCTATTTGTTCAGACATTATGATATTATCCTCCCTGGACTGTGAGGGCGGCCTATAAATTACTCCCAATAATGATCTTACTTCTGTTCTTGGGCAATAATTTGGTCCATTGATATTCCAAGCAGTCTGTACTTTGATCTGTCAATTCTAACTGGATAGAGTCTTCTATATATACTGCAATCCCTCCTCCTTTTCTACATTGCCTTTCTCCACTATACAGTGTATACCTTGGAATAGTTTTATTCCAAGTATCTGCTTTGTCCCACTATGGTTCTGTAATTGCGCATATTTTAATTGATTCAGAACTTAAGATATACTCTGAGTCCTCCTTTTTCTTGACTAAGCTTCTATCATTAACTAGTAAGTGTTTCCACTTTGAATTTTCCAAGTCTACAGGACACTTCAGGGTGTCTTCACTCTCAGCAATTACTTTGTTTAGATTCCCTCTCTCCTTACCCCATTTGTCAGTTTAAATGCTGTGTGATTGCAGCATTGATGCTACTTGCTAATGGTCTACACCCTTGCCTATTTAGGTGTAGTCCATCAGCCTCAAAGAATCTAGGATCTATGAAGTTATCCCAGTGACTTATAAAACTGAATCCATCATGCCTTCCTTCCTCCCTCCCTCCCTCCCTCCCTCCTTCCTTCCTTCCTTCCTTCCTTCATAACATATTTCACCAGGTAGACAAACAGAGCCCAGAAGTCTCATTTCCATTTATGACCTTGGGAGGGAGGGGAGCATAGGAATTAATAGGGAATACATACAATCTCAACTGAAATATAGTATGTATTTAATATAAATTGTACAAACAGCAAGTGTGTACAAATACAGCATCGCCCCTGTATGGGTGCAAAGGAAGTCACAAACATGAACACAGTGAAATATGCTTGGCTACAATCACAATGTGTAGAGCTGGAGCCACCTGAGGAGACTGAATGCTGAGGTTAACTTAAATACCGAGTGTACATACCGAAGCACCAGGGATTGTAAAGGGCTGAGTAGCACTAGGGACTAATTTTCTGTACTGTAGTTAGTAGTACTGTAGATTGGGAGCCAGCCCAGTGCTGCTAATGGTTGAGGTGGTGGACACCACACTTCGTGCCAAGCCGGCGACCTGGGGTTGGGAGCGACCTCGGGTTGAAAGGGGTCAGCAGGGGAGGGAGAGGATCGAGTATCTGATGGACTGCTCTCCTCTCCTGGGGAGGGGAGGGTTGTCATCCTGCTCCTTGGCTGCCCCCTAGAGGAGCCTGGAGGGTAGGGAGGCACAGGAGCATGGGTATGTGGCGTGTGTGTGCCTCCAAATGTGCATGTTCTTGCCACGAGGGGGAAGGGGCGGCAGCATAAAATGGAAAACGGTGCTGACTGGCAAGATGACACCAGTCCTCTGCAGGCTCAGCATCTGGCCAGCTGGGCACCTCTGTGCCATCGAGGTAAGTCCTGGTGGATGCCAGGGTGACAGGGCTGGGGAGACCAGTGGAAGGGGGCCGGATGACACAGGAGGAAAAAGTACATATAAAAAAAAAAAGGTCTGTAGATTGTTGTATCAGGCTGATTCGCTGACTTCCAAGCTGACATTTGCTGTAACCAGAAATCACTGAAGCTCCTGCAGCTAACATCAGAGGAGGGCTGCAGCAGTGGGAAATTCAGTGGCCTACAGTGCATGTTACAGCTTTTATAAGTTCAGATCAGGTGTTTTCCTTGAGGACGGTCCTCTGTGACTGTACTTAGCTCTGGGAGGACAGCGGGACCAGCAAACAAAAGATTAGAGCTTATAAGAACTCTAACATGAACTGCAGGCTATTGAATCTCCTATTGCTGCAGCCCAGCTCTGAAGTCAGCTGCAGGGGATTCTGGGACTTGTAGTTACAGAAAATGTCAGCTTGGAAAACAAGAGAATCAGCCTGATACAATGTACTGTACTATACAACATTATTATACGTAAAGTGCAGGTTGAGACCAGCCCCACACTTGGGTGTGGGACTCTTAGTGCTGGCTGTTACCTTTCAATTTCTCTTGTTTTTGCATTGTGTTAGATACGCTCCTAGAAATGCCTATTTGCTATTGAGGATAATGATTACAATGACAATACTGATGATGACTCCTCAGACCTGCAACTGCTATTGCTATATGTTTATGTACTTCTCCCAAGATGCTTTCTACTCCTGGTAGACAATGCGCGCTGTTTACTACTGATGATGACTAGGGCTGTATTTTTTTCACAGGCATCATGGAATTCATGAATTCCATGAAATTACACCCCACCATGAAAACATTAGTTTGCCTTTTTAGACAAAGCGGCTCTCTCCTCGCTACTCCCGATCCCAAAAAGGGTGTTCCTGTTTCCTTGTGGGAGCCATAAATAGGCTGTATTAGATCAGGCATTTTTCTTTGTAGTCGGGAGCTGCTATCTACTCTGTAAAAGCAGAGGGTAGAGCTGCTGAAATTGACAAGAGAAAAGCGGGGTCTCTCTCTCCCTTCCCCCCTCGCTCCCGACTAAAAAGGAAAATGCCCAAAAGTGTTCCACAACCAAAGGCAGCAGTAGTACATAGGGCTGGTGACAGTGACTCCTCAGACTTGGTAGTTCCATTCTGACATGCTTGAGTGCATTTTCTTCTTCCTTTTAAATGCTTTCTTCTCCTGGTGGAAAATGATGCCCTGTTCACTGTTGATGATGACGATGATGAAAACTCCTTGGTTTTTTTAATTTCTGTTCAGGCATGCTTCTTAAAGGGGAACATTTATGAACAGTGCTCATCATAGTCTGAATGTCAATGAAAAGCTCTTTTAAATTAGGTGCTTGGCTCCACTGTAGTTGGCAGCACTCCAGAGATATCCATGATTAAGTCTGCCCCATAGTGATACTACACTGCAACCAATTTAGAACTGTGTAATGTCTCTGATGATCTAGCGGTGCTTGACTACAATGTGAACAGTCACAGCCTGAGCATCAGAGACATCACAAGGTTCTAAAAATGGGCCGGTGGCACTGAGAGCTGAGGCATCCACTTTACCTCCCGCCACACCGGCTACCCGGGTTTGGGAAGGAACTCGGGATGCCGGGGGTCAGCAGGGGGAGGAGAGGATCGAGCATCCGGAGGACTGCTCTCCTCTCCTAGGAGGGTGGTTGGATTTCCCTGCTTTGTAGTGGTTCCCGGTGGAGACTGAGAGCACTACAAAAGCAGGGGACATATGTTGGGGGGGGGGAGAGATGATGTCAGACAGACATCAGCAGGTGGGGGCATGCCTGCCGTGTGCTGTCATTGCACATCTGTGCCTTGGGGGGGGGAGACAAGGAAAAACCTTGGACCACAGGATGACATCGCCATGAGGAGCTGGCGCACACACCCACCGCCAGACCCTGCCCAACCAGCTCTCCCAGGTCTCTATCCACTCCTGAGCCTCGACCAACTAGATTCTTGAAAGGGCATGTGGTAGCAGAAGGTGGTCTCACCTTGGGGGGTACAGAGCCAGGGGGTCAATAGAAGGGGCTCTGTGGAGTAGGAGAGGACCCAGCACCAGATTCTCTAGTGGGAGGGCCTCAGGCAAGGTGGTAAAGGGAGCCAACTAAGGGAGATCACCTCAGGGAGGTCCTACGATCTGGTGACCAGAGGGAAAAAGAATTAAAAAAAAAAAGGTTCTAAAAATGGTGGCAGTGCAGTATCAGTATAGGGCAGACAAAGTCACTGATATCTCCTGACTGCTGCCAGCAATATCTCATTAAAAGAGCTTTTCGTGGGCTTTCAGACTATTATGGACTCAGTTCCCATTTAACTACTTCTTCTGAGAGGAAGAGATGGAAGTGATCACAGTGATCCCACTTAAAGATGTAATCAGTGAGAGATCAAAATCTGTTATAAAACACTACTGTCTTCTGTGTCATCCCCCCACCCCCACCAATCTGCATTGGTGTGAACACTTATTGACTGACAGCTAAGTGCTGAGAAGTTTCAGAAACTGCCTAGCAAAGCAACCATCACCCACATAAAATGTGAACTGTAAGAAAAACAGAAAGAGCAGGAATCAACGTTAGTGCATAATTCCATGACCATACATTATTTGTGTATTACAGTTTACTAGAGAATACCATTTTTTATTCTTTCTCTGGGTTTGCAGTCCATTTAGACTCATTTTCCATGCTGTCTGTGAAAAATTATTTCATCAGGATTTTTTCACTTTATTACTTCATGACATTTCTTTGATACAGGGCTTACTATACCTTAGACTGTAAAACAACAGATTGCAAAATAAAACCTAGGATGAAACTTTTGATTATATGTATATCGAAATTCTTAAACTTTTGATGTATTGTTTTGTATTTCATTATTCCTTCCATTTTTTTTTGTTTGCCTAATGCCCGGAAAAAAGCAAAGAAGTTTAGAAATAAAGGGACTTTCTGACTTCATGGTGCATAACATGCCTATAGACTTTAAAGGCAGAAAAACTGAAGAGCCTCTGGAAAAAGTACTTGTTAAATAAGTACTTGTTAATGCCAAATATGTTGAATATTCAGATAAATATTTAGATACAGACTATGACACCTGTGGAATAGCTGGGCTGGCCCTTTGGTGCAGCAGTAAAGGTATCACTCATGATACTACCGACCTGTGTTCGGGAACAAGCGGGGGTCATTGAGGGCTGGCTAGGGGGAAGGAGGATCGAGTATCCCAGAAGACCCTCTTTTCCTTGGGGAGGAAGGGCCACCTGCTTTGTAGCAATACTGCCACCTGGGTGACCACAGGTGGCAGTGCAATGGAGTGGCTAGTTGGGGAGGGAAGGTGCATGCTTGTGCTATGCTATGCATGCACATGCGCACCTGAGTTGCCCATATCATTAGGGTGGGAAGAAATGGAAGGAGGAAAATCCCCCGTGCAGCATGACAGCTCCGCTGCACCCACAGGCCCCACACTCGTCGACCTGGGCAACTCCCAGATGACTGGGTGTTGGCTCCCAAAGAACCTGACCCACCTGGAGTCTCCACTCTGGGGAGTAAATGATGGGGGGGGGAGTAACATGCGGAAAATGTAACACCCAGGAGAAGGCAAGGTGATGGAACTAAAGTACAGCGGGGGCTTGAGAGAGGAGACCAAGGACCGCAGCAAGTGAGGGGCATAAAGAAAAAAAAACAAACAAAAAAAACTTTTGCTGTATGCTGTATACTATAACTTTATTGTCTAGCTTCTGGTTCACTAAGTCTAAGCTTAAGGAGTTCTACTGGGCCCCTTTATTCTGCCATAATTTCCCCCTCCCTCAGGGCACTACCTGCCATCCTACAACTAAGCTGGTCAGGTTAACAACTTGATTGTGTCCACACAGTTGCTGCTTGTGCTATATATCCTCACTGATGTTTTAAATACACCAATGCATGCCTGTTTAACATATGTGTTTTGTAGCTTACTGTTATTGTGCCCCCCCCGATTTATTACCGTTTAATTCTTCTCTGTGCCACCCCTCAAGATCGCAACTGGAAATTAACCATCTGAGCTCTGCTTATTTACTTGGTAAAATATGTTTTAAGTAAAATAAATAATATCCACCTCAGGACAAATGATCTGGCTGGAGATGAGGTTAAGGTAGTGCAGAAGGACTTCAGGGAGCTGGGGAGAGGTCTTAGACAAGTGGCACACACTCAGGGGCGCCGACAGCGTGGGTGCTCGGGTGCTTGAGCACCCACAAAGTTTAAATGAGCACCCTCAAATTCTTGTCCTCCTATACCTAACCCCGGCCCTAACCTTGCCTTTTCATTTCCCCACTTCCCTGCCTGCTTGCCTGATACTCCGTCGTCGTCCGTCCGACCCTGCACCTGGTCCACAACTTTCACAAGTCGGTCTCCCCCCTTCCCCTGTAGCAGCAACCGTTACCTGGCACTGGCGCAACGAGTCGAATCAATGGCAGTTCAGTTCAGCAGCCAGGCAGCAGCTGTCACATCAGTTTTCAAGCCTGCTCTGAGTGATCTGCTTGCAGGTGCAGCAGCAGCTGCATCATGTTGTTCTTTGTCTCCCCCCAGCGGCAATGCGATGGACCCCGGACGCGCGCACACAGGCTGGCACACTAGCTTGACAGTGAGAGATAGACCTGTTCTCACCTCAGTTTAAACCAAAGGGGTGCTAATGTGCATATGTAATAAGTTTATTTGTCCCTGACCCTGGCTATAAAATTTGTCAGTGAAACTAAAGTACACACACATACACATTGTATTAATAGCGTGTTTCCAGGTTTAGACATATTACAAAATTTGTAATATCATGTCTAAACCTGGAAACATGCTATTATTGCCATTTTCATTTCTGTCTAACTCTGATATGTATGTAAACAGTCAACAGATGTTGTTCTGTGTGTTGCCTTAAAATGGGTATTTGCTTCTTCCTAGCACACTTAGTTTTATTTAGCTTGTTGTTAATAAAAATGAGAGACAGAGAGAGAGAGAGAGAGCCTGAAAATGGAAGTCCACAAGTTCACAATCACAACATATTATGGAAAAGCAACTACTGGTCCAGAGGATTACAAAAGCAAGAAAGATCCCATTGATAAGCTGACATGGAGTGACATTTGACAAGTTTGACAACATAGAGTAACCTAATAATATTTTCAATGATCGTGTTATTATTGATGTATTTTCTGTATGCCTGAAATGGCCACTGGTTGATCAATAAAATATAAAACCTGAAAAACAAACTGTTAGCTGAGGTCACACAGTGCTAGCACAACATCTAGAGATTACTCAGTGCATTATGTTACACCCAAATATTAGCTGACGTCACACACTACTAGCACAATATCTAGAGATTACACACTGCATTATGTTACACCCCATCCCCAACTGTTAACTGATGTCACATTGCACTAGTACACTATTTACCGATCACAGAATGCATTGTGTTATACCCAAACTGTTAGCTTCAGTCACACAGCGTCAGCATCTGTACAGTGTCTAGAGATTACACACTGCATTATGTTATACCCAAACTGTTAGCTAAAGGCATACACTGCTAGTACAATATTTTGAGATTGCAGAGTGCATTATGTTACACACTACTACTACTGACTGTTCTCCGAGACCGATGACAGATCGAGTGAGAGACCGAATGTGCAGCTGCTCACTCCTTCTTCTGGCTCGAGTCCCAGTACCCGACTCTCGATCCGACCGTCCGACGATTTCCGGAATTACAATCCGACCCAACCCGAACCACCTGCATGCTGTGCGCCTACTGTACTCCGATGCTCGCTGCAACTGGCTCCTCTCCAATCGCCGGAATGATACAGATAAGAGACACATGACTCATCAAGGAGACAGTCATGTGATGCAGGTAGAGAGCAGCTTCAACTGAGAGCTGCATATCACATGCAAGGAGTGAGTTGGTCAAGCGCTAGCACACAGTGAGGATCCTCCATTGCTGTGTGAGCTGAGCGAGGAGCAAGTCGTTTTTTTCCTGTGGTGGTCGTCGTTGTATGGACCTGCTCAACTGATTCTTTAGCTAGCTAGCTAAGAGACCAAGGGAGGGGTACTACCCGCCGCCCTGTCGCAGAGTGACTTAAAAAAATAATTTTAAAACTGCAGTGCTAGAGATGAGCCTAGACTAGACAGTGTGTTCAGTTTGGTTGAGTTTTTACTGACAGTCACACTGTAGTCTCTGGCAAGTGGCAACAAGTGGCAACACTGCAGGACTCAGGACAGACTAAAAAGCAAACAAAAACAGCAAAAATTCTGCAGTGGGTTTGGGCTAGGGCCAGGCTCAAGCTGTGTGTGTGTGTGGTGTGGATTGTCTTTCGTCTGCAGACTGCAGCAAAGTTAGCCAGCCACAGTGGGAGGGAGTCTCAGTGTGGATGGAGAGGAAGGGAGAGTTGCTGGCATAGTGGCATTGCTGCTTCAGTTTGAGTGAACTGAACAGTCAGTTGGTTGGTCATTGTTTGCTGACTGTGACACTGACGTCCTGCAGCCTAGTACTTCTGTCTAGTAGTCATGCCCGTACCACCACTGTCAGAGCTTGACCATCCAAAAGTGAACAAAATCAAGTCAGACAGGGGTCTCCTGTCCAGTCCCTACCAGTGTCTGACCGTTCGAAAGAAAAAATACAAGTAAAATAGTAAAGTCAGAGTGCTGCTTGCACAGCACAGAGGTGTCTTCTGGGCCATATAGTCCAAGTGACAATAGGCAGTGCTCTGTCTGTGGGTGCTTGTGAAGTCTGTGTGAGAGGGTGAGCAGCTGAGTCTTATCCAGCAGCCAGTCACAGTCCTCCTGTCCAGTCCCTACCAGTGTCTGACCGTCCGAAAGAAAAAATACAAGTAAAATAGTAAAGTCAGAGTGCTGATTGCACAGCACAGAGGTGTCTTCTGGGCCGTATAGTCCAAGTGACAATAGGCAGTGATCTGTCTGTGGGTGCTTGTGAAGTCTGTGTGAGAGGGTGAGCAGCTGAGTCTTATCCAGCAGCCAGTTACAGTCCTCCTGTCCAGTCCCTACCAGTGTCTGAACATCTGAAAGAAAAATACAAGTAAAATAGTAAAGTCAGAGTGGCTGATTGCACAGCACAGAGGTGTCTTCAGCAGAGTAGCCAAGTGACAATAGGCAGTGCTCTGTCTGTGGGTGCTTGTGAAGTCTGTGTGAGAGGGTGAGCAGCTGAGTCTTATCCAGCAGCCAGTCACAGTCCTCCTGTCCAGTCCCTAACAGTGTCTGACCATCCAAAGACCAATAAAAAAACCCAAAATAAATCAGACTATTAGGATTTAAGAGGGGTCCTTGTGTCAAAAACAAAGTGCTGTGAACTGATTGTCTAGTGTTATTCTGACCTCCACTGACTTTAATGTTTTAATCATATTCTGTCCGGACCAGTAACTAACAGTGTAACCTATTCTGAATCAATGCAAGAGAAACACACACTGTAAGTTAGAATGGACAAGTTTATTAAAAAAGGGCTAAACAGAGTGAGGCAAGCAGTACAACAGCAGCACCATCAACAAGTGACGTAGCAAGTTGTGAGACTGAAGCTGAGGAAACAGCAGCTGGGCCAGCTGCACAAGTTCACATTGCTAGGGATGTGGACGTGGTTGATGTTGAGGAGCCATGTAGCAGCAGCAGCACTCTGTCTGTAAAAGAAAAAACAAGACAGTCACAGGAGGAATCAGTAGTCGCCAAGAAAAAAGGCAGAACCTTTCAAGAAAGGTGGCTTGACCGGTTCAAATGGTTACTGTATGATTCCAATCAAAAAAAAGCCTTCTGTTCAGTGTGTAAAGAGGCAAGAGAGAAAAAACTGCTCACATTTTCCACAAAAGCTGATGAAGCATTCACAGTTACTGGTTATAGTGCATGGCATAAGGCAATAGAAAGATTTGAATCCCATGAAAAAAGTGGCTGCCACAGTGAGGCTGTAATGAAAACACATGTTAAGCAAAATGTGTACAGCATTATGTCTGATGCCAATAGGCAGCGAGCAGTAGATGCAAGGATTGCACTTTTAAAAATGATGACAACTTAAGATTACTGGCCCAACAGGGGCTTGCTATCAGGGGCCATACAGATGAGAGTTCAAATTACATGCAAGTGCTAAAAGTGCGAGCCACTGATTGTCCACAGTTGCAGCAGTGGTTGTTAAGGGATAGCTACAGGTGGTTGTCTCATGACATAATGAATGAAATGCTGGACATTATGGGACAAGATGTGCAAAACACAATTGTTTCCAAAATCAAAGCAGCTCAGTATTTTGCTGTAATGATGGATGAGACAACGGACATTACTGTTCACGAGCAAGTCTCAATATGTTTTCGATTTGTCACTGAGGATTTCAGAATTGAAGAAGCATTTTTAGGATTTCATGAAACACCAGTGTAGATGCTGCTACACTATTCAGTATCCTTAAAGATGTTTTGTTACGCTTTGACTTGGATATAAATAAATGCCGGGGTCAGTGTTATGAAGGAGCTGCTACTATGGCTGGTATTCACTCTGGAGTGCAGGCTAGGTTAAATGCTATTGAGCCTAGGGCCCGTTTCGTACATTGTTTGGCACATTCCTTGAACCTTGTAGTACAGGACTGCATCATCAAAATACAAGAATGTCGAGACATACTAAATCAGTTACGAGAACTCATAACATTCATTGGAGACTCTCCAAAACAGCTAACTTTTTTTGAAAACATACAAAGCGGTATAGAAGACACTAGGCCTGGCTCTTTACAACCATTTGCTCCAACAAGGTGGACAGTGAGGACAAATAGTTTAAATTAAATTCTAGAAAACTATTTAGCATTATTGGAATTTCTGGACAGTGTGTCCTCAGAGAATACTCGGGAGTGTGGGGCCAAAGCTGGAGGGTTCTTGGCATAGCTACGATCATTTAAAGGATTTTTCTTCTTGAGTCTTCTTAAAAATTTTCTCCACTGTGATAGCATAAACACAGCCCTTCAAGCAACCTCTCTTCAATTTCTAAAAGCTAATTGTATGATTCAAACTCTTCTCGACACTATGCAACAATACAGAGGGCAGTTTGACAACTTCTGGAGTACAGTGGATGTAAGAGCTGAGGAACTGCAGTTAGATGAACCAGTTCTTCCACGTCAGCGCAAAGTTCCTCGCCGTATAGATGATGACTCTCAATCAGTTTTTGATGCATCCCCAAAAGACCACTTCAGGAGAATATTTTTCCAAGTGATCGATCAGGTTGTTCTTTCAGTCAAAGATAGATTTCAGACTCCAGTTCAGAAGCTTATGTTAGATGCAGAACGACGCATATAGGACAAGGCCCATTAGATTCCATATCTAATTTTATGGCAATGACTTAGATGCAGGGCATCTGCAACTACACCGTGACATGTTCATTGACATTGCAAAAGCTAGTGGGAAAACTGTTGATTCATTGCAAGATGTGTACTGTGTCATCACAGAAAAACAAACCATTCATGATTTACTGCCAGAGTTTGTAAAATTTATTCAGATCTTACTGACAGTACCAGTATCAACTTGTACAGCTGAGCGTTCTTTCTCAGGACTCAGGAGACTGAAAACATATCTTAGATCAACAATGTCACAGAGACGCTTAAATAGTGTTGCTCTGCTTCACATTCATCAGGAACACACTGATGCATTAGACATGGACAAAATAGCTGATGAGTTTATTGGGAGAGCAACAGTTCATAAGAACGCCTTCTATATGGTCAAATAATGTGTAATCATTCATGGCATTGCCATTTACAGTTATGTTTACTATTGAAAATCATCAGCAACTGTCTCTAGCAACTTACAATTACTCCTACTTTTGACCTGGCTAGTCCTAAAAAATTGTAATACCATTACACTGACACATGCTTCCCCCTTCCCCTGGTCGTTTCTGAAATGAGCTCTGCTCATGGTACCTTTCCCGGTTATCAACTTTAAAATAAATAAATAACATGCTAAGTGAATCCTTTGAGCACCTGGTGGCATCAAAGAGCCATTCAGGGCACTCTTCCATGTCTTCTTACACCACCTGGAGGTATCAGAGACTTCCAATGGAAGAGTGCCATGGAGCAAGGGCTCTTTGATACCCCCAGGTGCTCTAAGGTTACTTTGTGATTTAAGATACAGCATCACCACTCCACAGAGTGCAGGAGTGCCCTCTTTGTTGCTTCCATGTGCTGCAAGAAGACATGGAACCTTTGTCTTTCTGCAGCACCTGGTGGAGGTAAACTAAAATCTTAAAGAGCATCCTTTACAACACCTGGATCATGCATGAAAGAGCCTCCAGTGCACTCTTGCACACTGTGGAGTGGTGACACTGTCTGCAACCTAAAATCACAAAAAGACATCCTTAGAACACCAGGGGCATGAAATGGCCCTCCAGGGCACTCTTCTATGTCTACTTGCAGCACCTGGATGCATCTAAGAGCCCTCCAGGGCATTCTTATACCCTGTGGAATGGTGGCACTATACCCTAAAGTCACAAAAGGCATCCTTAGAGCACCTGGGAGCATCAAAGAGCCCTCCATGGCACTCTTCCCTTGGAGGGCTCTTTGATGCCTCCAGGTTCTGCATGAAGACATTTAAGAGTGCCCAGAAGAGCTCTTTGATGCCTCCAGATGCTGCAAGTAGACATGGAAGGAAGAGTTTCCTGGAGGGCTGTTTGATGCCTCCAGGCTATAGCTGCTGCAAGAAGACATGGAAGTTCCTTGTCTTTCTGCAGCACCTGGTGGAGGCAAACTAAAATCTCAAAGGGCAGTCCTTTTAGCACCTGGAGACATAAAAGAGCCCTCCAGGGCACTCTTGCACCCTGTGGAGTGGTGGCACTGTTTGCAACCTGCAATCACAAAGGGCATCCTTAGAACACCAGGGGGCATGAAATGGCCCTCCAGGGCACTCTTCTGTGTCTTCTTGCAACACATAGAGTTATCAAACAGCCCTCCAACCCAGGGAGGAGTGCCATAGAGGGCTCTGCAATGCCCCCAGGTGCTCTAAGGATGTTCTTTGTGATTTTAGGGCACAGCACCACCACTCCACAGGGTGCAAGAGTGCCCTAGAGGGCTTTTTGTTGCCTCCAGGCCAGGTGCTGAAAGAAGACATGGGAGAATGTCTGATCAGATCTTTATGTCTCCAAGTGCTGCAAGAAGACATAGAAGAGTGCCCTGAGGGTCATTTTATGCCCCAGTTGCTCTAAGGGTGTTTATTGTGATTTTAGGTTGCAGGCAGTGCCACCACTCCACAGGGCACAAGACTGCACTGGAGGGCTCTTTGATGTCTTCAGGTGCTCAAAGGATGCCCTTTGAGATTTTAGTTTGCCTCCATTCGATGCTGAAAAAAGACAAGACTCTTCCATGTCTTCTAGCAGCACCTGGAGGTGTCAGTGAGCTGTCCAGGGCACCCTTGCACCCTGTGGAGTGGTGCCACTGTCTGCAACCTAAAATCACAAAGGACCTCCTTACAGCACCTGGGAGCATGAAAGGGGCCTCCAGGGCACTTTCCTATGTCTTCTTGCAGCACATGAAGGCATCAAAGAGCCCTTGCTCCAAGCCAGGGAACAGTGCCATAAAGGGGTCTGTGATGCCCTGGTGCTCTAAGGATGTCCTTTGCGATTATAGGGTACAGCACCACCACCACTGAACATGGTGCAAGAGTGCCTTAGATAGAGGGCTTTTTGTTGCCTCCAGGTGCTGCACGAAGACATAGAAAGTGCCATGGAAGGCTCATTCATGCCCTCAGGTGCTCTAAGGATGTCCTTTGTGATTTTAGGTTGCAGACATTGCCACCACCCACAGGGTGCAGAGTACGGCTGAGGGCTGTTTGATGCCTCCAGCTGCTAAAAGGATGCCCTTTGAGATTTTAGTTTGCATCTACCAGGTGCTGAAAAAAGACAAGAAAATTCCATGTCTTCTTGAAGCACCATCCTGGAGGCATCAAAGAGTTCTCCAGGGTACTCTTCCATGTCTTATTGCAGTTGCAGCACATGGCTGAGCCTGGAGGCATCAAACAACCCACGATGTGCACTCTTCCATGTCTTCTTGGAGCACATGGAGGCATCAAAGAGCCCTCCAAGGCACTCTTGTACCCTGTGGAGTGGTGGCACTGTCTGTAACCATCACTAAGGGCATCCTAAGCATGTGAGGCATCAAAGAGCCCACCACCCAGGCACTCTTCCATAGGTCCTTAACTGGAGGCATCTAAGAGCCCTTCAGGATACACTTTGCACACTGTTGAGTGGTGGCACCGCGCCTGCAACCTAACATCAGTACTCTGACATGCTTGCAAAACTGAGAGCATGAAAGATCCCTCCAGGTGGGCACTCTCTTATTGATCTTAGCACCTGCTCAGGCATTAAATAGCCCCCAATGGTACCCTGGCATCCTCTACATTGGAGTAGTTGTGATGGTAGCATACTTATTCCAAAATGTATCAAAATAATCACCAAAATGCACCAGAAAGCATGAAAAATCCTATAGCTTCTGGGGGCCTAGGCAGCCCCCAGACCCCCGGCCTTTTATTAGGACTCTGAGCACCCACAAACTTTTTAAAAACCTGGCACCCCTGCACACACTAACATTTTCAGGGGAGTTACCAGTCAATGACAAGTGGGAAGGCAGGGCACACCACACCATGAGATTCAATGCATGGTTGAAGGACTGGAGCAGAGGGCTTTGACTTCATTGGGGACTGGGGTCCCACCTGGAGGGATGAAGGCCTATACAAGTGGGATGGATTGCATCTATCTGGGGGGGACAAGATCTCATGAGAGGTTTAAATGCTCATGGCAAGCACTTAAACTAGCCAAGGGGGGGCGATAGGGAGGAGGAAGAAGCTAATTGCCCCCCATAGGATGAAGCAGTCAGTAGGGAGGACCCTAGGGTTGGGAAATTGACATTAAAACCTAAAACCCAGATAGGTAGAATGGCAGAGATAAGGAAGAATGAGAGTAAAAAGAGGAGGGGAAGGGAGAAAAGACATGGGGATAAGAGGGGAACTACTAGAAGTGGAGGGTGCAAAACTTGGAAGGCCATGTGTACGAATGCTTGCTGCCTGGGAAATAAAATCCCAGACCTACAGGCCTTGATGGCAGAGGCAGACCTGGACATTGTCACTGTTACTGAGACATGGTACACGGGGAACCTAGAATGGGATATAGCCATACCAGGCTACATTCTATTTAGAAGAGACAGGGTGGGAAAAAAATAGCGGAGGGGTGCCTATCTATGTCAGGGAGGAAATTAAAGCAACTGAAGTTCAGGGAATACAGGAGGGAGCAGAAGCATTGTGGGTCACTATGGAGACAGGAAATGGCACTGCCATTCGCACAGGCGTGATCTACAGATCTCCAGCACAAAGGGAGGAGATGGATGGGGTACTAGTGGAAGGCATCCACAAAATGACAGCCAAAGGTAAAGTGCTGCTGGTGGGAGGCTTCAATTTGCCTGTTGTGGATTAGAGCACCCAGGCTGCAGCTACAGCCAGGAGCAGAGGCATCCTGGATGCCCTGCAGGGGGCATGCCTCAAGCAGCTTGTGGTGGAACCCACCTGAGAAGGAACAATATTGGACCTGGTACTCACCAGTGGGGATAGAGTCACTGATGTAATGGTGGGTAGCCACCTGGGGTCCAGTGATCATCGTATGGTGTGGTTCAATGTGAGAACAGTGGAGGAGTCAAACCACACAGAAGCAAGGGTCCTGAATTTCAGATGGGTTGACTTTGCAAAAATTGGGGAGTGTCTCAAGGAAGCCTTGGCAGGGAAGGAAGAAGGGGGGATGTAGAGAAACAATGGGCTAACCTTAAGGTAGCCATAGCAGAGGCAACAAGTCTTTGTGTTAGGCAAGTAAGCAAAACAAAGAGAAAGAAAAAAACACTATGGTTCTCAAAGAATGTGGCCAGGAAGATAAGAGAGTGAAAAGGTTAGCTTTCAGGAGGTACAAGGAAACACAGAGGGGGAAAGACAGGGAAATATATCCGGAAAAGCAGAGGGAGGTGGGAAAGCAATCAGGAGCACAAAGGCACAAACTGAGGAAAAAATAGCCCAGGCAATTAAGAAAGGAGACAAGACCTTTTTCAGGTACATTAGTGATAGAAAGAAGACCAGGAGTGAGATTGTGAGGTTAAAAAGAGATGGGGGTGTGCAGAGGGGGGACCTAGAAAAATCAACAATCCTGAACAAATATTTTTGCTTAGTATTCACAGAAGAAGGGGATGGAGAAGGGCCACTACTGGAGAATGGGAACACCAGTGGGAGAGAGGTGGACACCAGCCCGTTTACAGAGGAAAGAGTCCTAAAAGAACTCGAAAATCTG
Source organism: Neoceratodus forsteri (assembly GCA_016271365.2). NCBI lineage: Eukaryota > Metazoa > Chordata > Ceratodontiformes > Ceratodontidae > Neoceratodus > Neoceratodus forsteri. The sequence goes on from JADMNL010000025.1 coordinate 172,048,293, forward strand.
AAAGGGGACTAGGTTATGGGGTCGGATGGGATACATCCCAGAATATTAAAAGAACTTAGAGAGGCTGGCACCACCACTAACAGCCCTGTTCAACAAATTGATAGAGACGGGGTGGTTCCAGGGGACTGGAGGAGGGCAAATGTAGTCCCTCTCCACAAAAGTGGGAACAGGAAGGAGGCTGGCAACTACAGGCCAGTCAGCCTGACCTCAGTGGTGGAAATTAATGGAGTCACTGCTAAAGGGAAGGATTGTGATATTTCTTGAATCCAGTGGAGTACAGGATCCAAGGCAGCATAGATTCACAGTGGGAAGGTCTTGTCAAACAAATCTGATAGATTTCTTTAACTGGGTGACCAGGGAGGTAGATAGGGGAGGGGCCGTGGATGTGGTCTGCCTAGATTTCAGTAAGGCCTTTGACACTGTCCCACATAGGAGATTGGTGAATAAGTTGGGCAGCCTGGGAGTGGGCCAAAGGTGGTAAACTGGGTCAGAAACTGGTCAAATGACAGGACACAGAGGGTGGTGGTATAAGGTGTTCAATCCTAGGAGGGGGCGGGTGACCAGTGGGGTGCCACAGGGATCCATGCTGGGGCCAGTCCTCTTTAATGTATTCATAAGTGACATTGCAGAGGGGCTGGAGGGGAAGGTATACCTCTTTGTAGATGACACTAAGATATGCAACAAGGTTAACACTCTGGGGGATGGAAAAAATGAGAAAGGACTAAACATGCTTGAGGAATGGTCAAGAGTGTGGCAGCTAAGATTCAATGCAAAGAAATGCAAATTCATGCACTTTGGGTGCAGAAATCCAAAGGAGGCATACAAGATGGGGGGGAAGTACTTGCGGCCACCAGTCAAGAAAGAGACCTGGGGGTAATCATATCTGATGACCTAAAGGTAACGAAAGAATGTAAGAAGGCTGTGGGGAGAGCCAGTGAGATGCTAGGGTGCATAGGCAGAGGTATCACCAGCAGAAAAGAGGAAGTGGTTTTGCCAATGTACAGATCACTAGTGATACCTCATCTGGAGTACTGTGTCCAGTTCTGGAGGCCACATCTCTGGAAGGACAAAGACAAAATAGAGGCAGTCCAGAGCAGGGCAACAAAAATGGTGCAAGGACTGCACCAAAAGTCATATGAGGAATGATGTCTAATTAATTATTCATGAGCTAAAGGAGCTCATTCGTTGGCTGCTGTGCTGGTCTGAAATCTCTAAGAAATGCCTGGCATGGCAACCACGCATGCGGCTGACATTTCACTGAACGCTGAACAATTACAGCATAAGAGAATGAGTAGAGGCTACCCGAATCCCAACAACAAAACAATAAGTCAGCAATATTTCAATGTTAAAAATATATGTACCTCCTCGAAAACAGCAACTGCAATGTACTGTGATAAGTACCCAAGGACACTATGCGGCAGCCTTCGAAGCAGCGCCACATGGTGCCACGCAAACAGCTGAAAAAATAGTAAAATAAACTGCTCCCCAAAAGATCATTACTGTGATTAGACTTATAATCACAATAACGACCTCAGAGTTGGTAATTTCCTTTTGATTAATGACCGGCTGGGTGGAGGTGGCCCTCGGCTGCGCCTCGGACCACCTTTCCACCCCAGCCAGTCATTAATCTCTAGGAAATGACCAGCTCTTTGGTCATTAGTGCTTAAATACTAGAGGACCTCAATATGTATTCCGGGGGGGGGGGTACGATAGAGACATTCAAGTACATCAGGGGTATAAACATGGTACAGGAGGGTATCATCTTTACATATGAACATATGAAGAAGTCAGCAGAAGAAGGCCATTTGGTCTATCAAATCTGCTCATATTGCAGGGTCCACAGCTTGAGCTAATGTCCCTGTCCTCCCTCCCCATTCCTCCCATCCCCCTACCAATGATCCTTACTTTCCCCCATGCCTATCCCAGTCTCTCTTAAAGCTGCCCACTGTCTTCAACAAGATGACCTCTTCCGGCAGTGCATTCCAAGTGTCCACCACCCTCTCTGTGAAGAAGTGCTTCCTGACCTCCCTCCTAAACCTCCCACCCTCCAGCTTAAGACTGTGCCCCCTAGTGTTATGGTTGCCACTCAGCTTAAAGAGACTCTCCTTATCAACCTTATTTGTCCCTTTCAAGTACTTGAAGGTCCCAATCATGTCCCCTCTCTCTCTCTCTCTCTCTCTCTCTCTCTCTCTCTCTCCCCTGTCTTCCAGGGAGTACAGATTCAGTGCCCTCAACCTCTCCTCATATGCCTTACCCTGCTGACCCACTGTCATCTTTGTAGCCCTCCTCTGGACCTTCTCCAGCAGGTTAATGTCCTTTTTGAGGTGTGGGCACCAGTGCTGAACTCCATACTCTAGATGTGGCCTTACCAGTGACCTGTACAAGGGCAGTATAACCTCCTCTCTCCTACTACTGATCCCCTAGATATGCATGCTAGCATCTTGTTTGCCTTTGCTGCTGCTTTCTTGCACTGCGTGGAGTCCTTCAGGTCACTAGTGATCATCACTCCCAGGTCCTTCTTCTCCTCTGATGTAGATACTCTGACTCCACCCAGGTAGTACTCTGTCCTGGGATTCTTGGCTCCAATATGCATAACTTTGCATCTCTTGGCATTGAAGCCAAGCTGCCAGATCCTGGACCACCTCCCCAGCTTTTCCAGATCTTTCTGTAGGTCCTGTATCCCTTCAGCTGTGTCCACGCTGCTGCAGAGCTTGGTGTTATCCATGAATAGACAAATTTTGCCCTTAATGCCATCCCCAATGTCATTGATGAAGACACTGCACAACACCGGCCCAAGCACAAAGCCCTGTGGGACCCCACTGATTACCTCTCTGGTACCAGACAACTATCTCCCCACAACCACCCTCTGGGTTCTGTCCCTCAGCCAGTTTTCCACACATCTGGCTATCTTTTCCCCAACCCCAAGATCCACCAGCTTCCTGATCATCCTTTTGTGGGGCACAGAGTCAAAGGCCTTGCTGAAATCAAGATAGAGGATGTCTACCGCTTGGCCACTGTCTACTGTCTTAGTGACACAGTCAAAGAAGTTAATCAGATTTGTTTGGCATGATCTCCCCCCATGAACCCATGCTGCCTCGCATCCTGGAGACCATGCTCCTCTAGATATTCCACCAACCTTTCCTTTAGTATGGTCTCCATGAGCTTGCCCACAATGGAGGTCAGACTGACTGGTCTGTAATTTCCTGGGTCATCCTTAGGACCGCTTTTGTGGAGGGGCACTATATGTGCTGTTCTCCAGTTCTGTGGTACCATGCATGATTCTAGTGAACTATTAAATTAAATAGGTCTGTCAGTGGCCCTGCCAGCTCCTTGGCCAGTTCCTTTAGTATTCTTGGATGTACTCTGTCCAGGCCTGGTGATTTGTCCACCTTCAATGCCAGCAGCCCCTCCCTCACTCTGTCCTTTTCTATCACTACATCTGTGTTCTCCTCCCTCCCTGCTCCTCTTTTCCTTCCTGAAGGCACTGGTCCATCCTTCTCTTTGGTGAATATGGAACATAAATATTCATTTAGTATCTCTGCTTTTCCCCCATTATCCTCCACCCATTCCACCCCTTTCTTAAGCCTAACAATCCCTTCCTTCTTGTCCCTTTTCTCACTTATATAGCAAAAGAAAGCCTTCTCCCCCATCTTAATTCCTTTGGCTATATGCAGCTCTTTCTGTGCCTTTGCTCGCCGGACTTCCTTACTTGCCTCACTAGCCAACCTTAGGTAATTTTCCTGGCCACCTTTCTTTTGGTGTTCCTGAATTTTCTACAGATCAACCTCTTTTCCCTTACTGCCTTGGCAACCCAGAACTAAACCAACTGGGTGCTTTGGCCCTTGTGTTCTTACCCCTGAGCCTAATGCACTCATCTGTGGCAACCAGTATTCCTTCTTTAATGATGGACCACCTTTGGTCCACCCCCATATCTGCTTTGATGCCCACCAGATGGCTCCTTAGCACATTCAGAAAAGAAGATGTACAAGAACAAGGAGGCATGATATGAAGCTAGAGGGGGGTAAGCTCAGAAGCAATGTGAGGAAGTACGTTTTCACAGAAAGAGTAGTGGATGCCTGGAACAGCTTCCCTGTGGAGGTGGTGGGGGCCAAAACAGTAGGGGAATTCAAGAATGCATGGGATAGACATAAGAATACTCTAGCAATAGGGAAGAGAGGGTAATCCACAGATGAACTAGGGTCTGCGGTGATGCATTAGGTAGGGAAAAGGGACAGACTAGGTGGGCCACATGGTTCTTATCTGCCGTCACCTTCTGTGTATCTGTGTAAGACTGTGAATGGAAAAGGCCAAACTCATAGAAAACAAAGTTAAAAGTAATTACAATTAAACAATTTAGTTTAGAAGACACCTACTTTTTAATATTGTGAATAACACTTTTATGTACATTGGGTATATGCACAGCCAGGCTATATGTACAGTTTTTCTGTTTCTCATTTTGTGTACTTGCCCAGCCATGTTAAAACTTCCTGATAAATGCGCACCTGATAAGTGCACATCCCCTTATATGAGCAGCTTAGGGGCTCAAAGATGGCAACTTTTAGCTGCTCTGTGCACATTACCCTTTGATGAGCATCTAATGAGCTACAGTACGAGTGTGTCTGCTAATCAGGATAGTGAGTGATAGTAAAAGGGACACTGTCAACCCCTTTAGGCCTCAAAGTGTTCCTAGTTTAAGAAAAACACATTTTATGATTGCTTACATTCTGTAGAATTTGCTGATGTAGCTAATAGTTTGATTCCGATTCCTTTTTTCTGTATTAAAGTGAAAAACAGACTGCCCACCATACTGGTGTTACCACACAAAAACATGTTTATTTACACTCATTGATCAACCCCCACTGCATCTTTCCTGTGCTTAGTAACACCCCCAACACAGTCTGGCCTTTTAAGATGAAGTGGGAGGAGAGGAGACCATTGCATCATGATGGCTTTCAGGAAGTACAAAGAAACACAGAAGGAGGAGGACAGGGTAGTGCATCTGGATAAGCAGAGAGAGAGGCAGGAAAGGCAGTCAGAAGCACAAAGGTGCAAATGAAAGAAAAAATAGCCCAGGCAGTAAAGAAAGGGGACAAGACTTTTTATAGGTACATTAATGAAAGAAGAAAGACAAGGGACGGGATTATAAGGCTTAAAGGGAAAGAAGAAAAGTATGCGGAAGGGGACTTGGAGAAAGCAACCATCCTGAACAGATATTTTTGTTCAGTATTCACAGAAGAGGGGGAAGGTGAGGGACCACAATTAAGAGGCAGGAGCAATAAGGGGAAGGAGATTGACACCAGTCTATTTATGGAGGAGAGAGTTCTAAAGGAACTCGCAAAACTGAAAGTGGACAATGCAATGGGATAAGAGGAGCTACATCCTAGAACAGTAAAGGACTTTAGGAGGTGCTGGCAGCACCACTGCAGCCCTGTTCAATGAATCGGTGGAAATGGGAGTGGTTCCAGAGGATTGGAGGAGAGTGGATGTAGTCCTGTTACACAATAGTGGGACCAGGGAGGAGGCTGGAAACTATAGACCAGTCAGCCTGATCTCAACGGTGGGAAAATAATGGAATCTCTGCTAAAAGAAAGGATTGTGGAACATCTTGAATCCAGCAGCACGTAGGATCCAAGGCAGCATGGATTCATGGCAGGAAGGTCCCGTCAAACGAATCTGATAGATTTATTTGACTGGGTGACCAGGGAAGTAGATGGGGGGGGGCAGTGGATGTGGCCTACCTGGATTTCAGCAAGGCCTTCAACATTGTTCCACATAAGAGGCTTGTAAACAAGCTTGGCAGCCTGGGAATGGGTCTCAAGGTGGTAAACTGGGTTAGAAACTGGTTGAGAGATAGAATGTAGAGGGTGATGACAAATGGAGCTCAATCTGAGGAGACAGGGTGACCAGCAGGGTGCCACAGGGATTAGTTCTGGGATCAGTCCTATTCAATGTCTTCATAAGTGACATTGCGTAAATGCTGGAAGGAAAGGTATGCCTTTTTGCAGATGACACTGAGATCTGCAATGGGGTTGACATTCCTGGAGGGGTGGATAGAATGAGGAGGGACCTAGGTAAGCTAGAGGAATGGTCAAGAGTGTGTCAGTTAAGATTTAGTGCAAACAATGTGCAAAACCATGCATTTGGGGCACAGGAACCCAGGGAAGGCTTACATGATGGGGGGGGGATACTGATGACTACAAAACAGGAAAGGGATCTGGGGATAATGACATCAGATGACCTAAAAGTGGCCAAACAATGTACCAAGGCTGTGGGGAGAGCCAGTGGGGTACTGGGGTGCATAGGGAGAGGTATCATCAGCAAAAGAAGGGAGGTGGTGATGCCTCTGTACAGATCACTAGTGAGACCTCATTTGGAGTACTGGGCTCAGTTCTGGAGGCCACATCTCCATAAAGACATAGGGTAGAGGCAGTTCAGAGAAGGGTGACAAATATGGTGCAGGGCCTACACCAAAAGTCATATGGGGACAGACTGGAGGACCTCAGTATGCATACCCTGGAGGAGAGGAGTGAGGGGGGGATATGCCAGAGACCTTCAAATATCTCAAGGGCATAAATAAGGTACAGGAGGGTAGCATCTTTCAGAAAAAGAGATGCTCTAGAACAAGGTGTCATGACATGAGGGTGAAAGGGGGTAGACTAAGGGGTAATGTGAGGAAGTACTTCTTCACAGAATGGGTGGTGGACGCATGGAACAGCCTCCCAGTGGAGGTGGTGGGAGCAAAGTCGGTAGGGGAGTTAAAAAATGCATGGGATAGGCAATGAAGAACCTGAGTGATAGGAAGGAGAACAAAGCTGAAGATCAAGTAGGGTCTGTGGTTTTTACAACAGGTAGAGAAAATGGGCAGACTGGGTGGGCCTAGCGGTCCTTATCTGTGGTCAGTTTCTATGTTTTTATGTGGCTACTCTGTTTGGGGGTGTTCCTAATGTTCAGGATGTGCGCAGTAAGGCTAGATCAAGGGTTTAAAACAAAACAAGGTTGCATATAATTACCCATTAGCATGTATTTCAGGCGTACTCAGAAAGGAAGTACATAAGCAGCAACATCACTGAATTTTAGAGAAGGTAAGTCATCATAAAATGTGAGTTTTCAACTAGAAATAACATGATGCAAAAAGGGTTGACAGTGTCCCTTTAAGCCACAATCTTGTTTGTGTTTCTGTGATGGCACCGCAGTGGGAGAGGAGACCTCCAAAGAGAACAGTTGCTATAATATTTAATTCAATGTTGCTTACTGAACTTGATTTTAGATACAGCTTTAAAGGACACAGTCAATCCCTTTAGGCCTCAAAATGTCCCTAGTTTAAAATACATGTTATGATTGCTGACATTCTGTAGAGTTTACTGATGTAGCTGGTACTTTGATTCTGATTCCCTTTTTCTTCATTAAAATGAAAAACAGACAGCCCACCCTACTGGTGTTACCACACAACATGTTTATTTACATTCCTAGATTAACTCCCGCTGTATCTTTCCTGGACTGGAAACATCCCCATTACAGTTTAGCCCCTCATGATGCAGTGGGAGGAGATGAGGCTATTGCTTCATGAGTGACTGCACAGTTTGCAGATGTTCCTATGTTCAGCAAGTATGCAGTAACAATAGATCAAGGATTTGAAACAAAACAAGGTTAGGCATAATGACACAATTAGCATGCATTTCAGTTCTACTAAGAAAGAAGTCAGATAAAGCAGCCAGCAACATCAGTAAATTTTAGAAAAGGTAAGCAATCGTAAAATGTGGGTTTTGAACTAGAAATGATGTGCTGTTAAAAGAGTTGACGCTGTCCCTTTAACTCAATGCACTGTATTTATTTGCCTGAATAAAACTGATTTTGCCTTAAATATGCTACTGAATTAAACAGCATTTCCCTTCCCAGCCAACATTCCTAAATAATGAAATACTGGATAAATGTATTCCCCATTTATATACACAAAATATGCTGCAAACAGGGTGTACATATAACAGGGCTTCACAGTAATTGGTTATAAAATAGAGAATAATGGACAGGAAAGTGTGTGTTATGTTTTTTTTTTTTTTTACACACCCAAGGTGTTTGATGACCCATAAACCTCGAGAGGTTTATGAGGTCATCACACACCGAGGGTGTGTAAAAAAAATCCATAACACACACTTACCTATACTTCATTTTTCATAATTACTGGTGCAGGGACTCACAGCAGATCTTTATGCATCATGGAAAAAAAAACCTTTTTCAAGAATGCGGTTTTATTTTTGAAACATTTCTCTTTCATGTATTTATACGTTCCTCGGAGCCACTCATTGCTGAAAAAGAGTGGTTTCACACGCCTTCAGCTGGAGTGAGAACAGTGAAGCGGAGCTGTTCTGGTTCCAGCAGAAGGCAAGTTAAAACACTCATTTTCAGCAATGAGTGGTGACAGGGGACGTATTAATATATTATTGATCGAGAGCGATCAATAATATATTTAAAAAAAATAAACTTCCCAGAATGTGCCCGTTTCCAGGGCATCTATGCGTGAGACGCTCTTTGGGGAATAAGAGTGCCTCACACGCAGAGGAAAGGAGTGCTCTGATTGGTCTGGAGCGCTCCCTCGATCTATAATAACACAACAATGCAGGAACATTCAGAACTAAGAAAAAACTATGGCAACAGTAATTATTTCAGTTTTAGAGATTTATGAACTGTTACAGTTGATAAATACTGGCATTTTGGCTGATTGGCGCTCTTTTACGGTGGTTCTCTGGATGCCGATTTTACATGATGAACATTGCATAACTGATAAAACTAGAATTTTTTTAGCAGTTTAAACTTTATACAATATTTCAAAATCCATGACTCTTGATGTCCATTTGGTGAATGAAGATCCAAAAGTGCTATCATAGTTACAGGGTCTTTCCGTGCTGGCACTACCACTCGAGCAGCCTGTCAGTGACTTTCACTTTGTCAAATGCCGTAATAACTGGATTTTGGTTTATTACAACATTTGACAGTGCTTGTAATCCAGTAGATAAATAGAGTCACCAGTAATTACAAAATAAATATTAGAATTCAGGAATGGAACTTATTTTAGCTACCATGGAAAACCCAGTTCAACCTTTCTGGCACATATACAGTACAAGGACACTAGGGGGCACTCTGACATGGGAACAGACAGTGAGGTAAACAGTTGATTGCATGGTGGGAATCTGCCAAGCAGCAGAGCACTGGGAGGTAGGGGAAAAAAACACAGGCTTACCAGGACATCATTTTCATAGGTACAGTAGTTTAATTTGTGATTCCATTTCAAGCTTACATCCATGCATACAGCAATAGTCATGTAAAGTTGGCTTCTACTGCAGTATCCAGAACAGAACCAGCGTAGGACCACCACAGAAAAGAACTCAAAGCACTTATTTAGCTGGCAATGCTTGTATTTTACTTGTGCAAAAGAGTGACTTACATGTTATGAGCCCATTTGTAGAGATGATGGTGAGCACACAGAACCTCTGACTGGTTTTGTGCTAAAGGAGCATCAGGCGGATGATGCATAAAACTGAGTGGAGAATCTGTGTGCTCGCTGGCATCTCTATGAAGGGGCGCCTAGCATGTAGGCCACTTTTTTCCCCAAATATAATACAAGCGTTGCCAGCTAAGTAAGTGCTTCAAGTTCTTTTATTGGTGTTGGTGCTGCTTTGTTTTGGTACTGAAAGCTGTATGTCCTAAGACAGCACACCAAGCAGTGAGTGGTTTTTGTTTGTTGTATGCTTTAGTCACACTTTATTTTAGAGCTACTGACGCCTCAAAGAAAACTTTAAAAAAACATAATAATTAGGTACAATTCTGCCTGCATTTGATTTATATTTTATATATTTCTCCCCCCCATTATTTATTATGAAGGAAATTTGCATGAATATATGATCTTTATCCCTTAGAGTTGCTTTAGAGTCCATCTGTCTCTATAGCTTACTCCCTACTTCAAGTCAAAATCCTCTGTTGTGACATCACAATCTGTTGCCATGGGAGGAACTGTGATATCACAAGCAGTGCTTTGGGACCTCAGGTAGCGGGGAAATTGTTTAACCAGGAAAGGCACACTAAGCCAGAGCTTTTGTGACCTGGGAGCACAAGGAAGTTAAGTGACTTGCTCAGAGTCACACAGTACGCAAGTGGAAGCTGTGGGATTCAAACCCAGGTCTGGTCTGCTGGATGTTACTAGATTTGCAGCTCAGAGCCTTAGACCACTGCACTATACTGCCTCCCTAGTTGGGAGAATGCAGCAGGAATAGACAAACTCTTCAGGAGCAGAAATTCTGTTTTCATACAGGTGACCTCAGTAATAAATAACGGGGAGGAGGAATACAGCACTAATGGGAAATACAAGCTGGACTGTGTCTAAATATTAGGTTTTGTTAAAGTTCTCCTGAACGTGTCACCAGCTGTTTAAGTGTCAGTTTCAATGTAACTGTGGGGTAGGTAATCATTAATTGCATGCAACAAGGATAAACTGTACTGTAGTTACACATTTGTTGCAGGCAACTGCACCATAATTGCAGTGTAGTTACAGTGTAGTTAAAGAACTAGTGGAGCCAAAACAGGCAGACAGGAAATAATACAAATTTTAAGAAGTCAGTTGTAACTTTTAATTTCTGAAATATTTTTCATTTTCCTTTTTCTCATTAGAAAGTCTTCTATGGGATAATATTGCGCTGGATATGTGGAACAACTTTTAGTCTGGCAGCTGACTTATCTATCTCTATCTATCCCCCACTACATCATCAGCATTGTGATCTCAGACAATGACATCACAGGTGACTGACCTGGCAGCCACCAAGTGGATGTTCCTAAGCAGCAGTAATGTCACAGTCAATGAGGTCACAATGTTGATGATGTAGTGGGGGGAGAATAGAGATAGATATGTCAGCTGTCAGGCAGAGTGCTGTCTCATACATCACACCTGCTAACATTGGGTAAATACTCTTCTAATTAAACAAAGGGAAATGAAAAAGTACCTCAGCTATACAAGGTAATAGTTGACTGCTTTTATATATTAGCTCTTTAAGGAAAGTTAAAGTGTTCCCCTTGCTCCTACTGCAGTATACTTTATGTAGTACTGTAATTGGATCAAATTACCATTGAAGACAATGAAGTTGCTGCAGCATGCAGACCTCACTTACTGCAGCATTAATACCTCTCTTACTGGAGCATGCATACCTCACTTACTGCAGTATGAATACCACTCTAGCTGTAGCATGCATACTACGCTTACTGCAGCATGCCTACCTCACTTACTGCAGCATTCATACCTCTCTTATCACAGCTTGCATATCACACTTACTGCAGCATGTATACCACACTTACTATGGTACCATGCATACCTCACTTAATGTAGCATGCATACCACTCTCGCTGCAGCATGCATACCTCACTTACTGCATTATGAATACCACTCTAGCTGTAGCATGCATACGACGCTTACTACAGCATGCCTACCTCACTTACTGCAGCATTCATACCTCTCTTACCACAACTTGCATATCACACTTACTGCAGCATGCATACCACACTTACTGCAGCATGTATACCACACTTACTATGGTAGCATGCACACCTCACTTACAGTAGCATGCATACCATATAATGTCTTTATAAGTGACATTGCAGAGGGACTGGAAGGAAAAGTATGCCTCTTTGCAGATGACACAAAGATCTGCAACAGGGTTGAAACAGAAGGTGGCGTGGAAAGGATGAGAAAGGACTTGGCAAGGTTGGAGGAATGGTCAGAAGTATGGCAGCTTGGATTCAATGCAAAGAAGTGCAAAATAATGCACCTGGGAAACAATTTCTCAATTTCTCAAGGTCATCACAAATGGACTCTGAATCCCCTGGTCCTTCAGGTCATCTTCAAGAGGTGGGGCACTCTAGAGATAGATCTCTTTGCAGCCCCGGACAATCATCAACTCCCTCTTTTTTGTTGCAGACCTCCTCCCCTAGGCTCTGCTCATCAGGATGCTCTATATTGGATTGGAGAAGCAGGTTCCTGTATGCATTTCTTCCTTTCCCATTGATAGTCAGGGTTCTGATCAAAATCAGATCTCAGCCTTGCAGGGTGACTCTAGCGGCACCAGACTGGACCAGACAGCCTTGGTATCCTCTACTTCTGTCACTGTCAGTGACAATGCCTCTATGTCTTCCCAGACAGTTCAATATTCTGACATCCTCCCGGGGGGAGGATCCTCTACCCCAATCTTCAGGCTCTCAGGCTCAAGGCCTGGCTCTTGAAGAGTTAGAATATGCAAATTTAAACCTTTCTCAATCAGTCTTGGATATTCTAAAGGTTAGCAGGAAACCTGCTAGCAGAAAGACTTACAATTCCAAATGGAAAATATTTGGTTTTTGGTGTTCCCAGAAACCTGTTCAGCCAGAGCTGGCTGACATTGCTACTGTATTGGACTATTTGGTGTATCTTAATGGCTTAGGCCTCTGGCCTACTACTCTCAAGGTACATTTGGCAGCTGTGTCTGCTTCCTTTCCCCTGGTAAGGGCTCTTCTCTAGCCTCTCATCCAGTCTTCAAGAAGTTTTTCAAAGGTTTGCTACATGTTAATCCTCCCTTTTGGGATCGTACCCCTTCTTGGGATCTGAACATCTGTATAGCACAGCTTATGCAGCCCTCTTTTGAGCCTCTATCTTCAGCAGAGCTGAAATACTTGCCATGGAAAACTGTATTCCTGGTAGCCATTACCTCTGCCAGGAGAATCAGTGAGTTACAGGCTTTATCAGTGGAACCTGATTTCATTTCATTTCACAGGGATAAGGTGGTCCTTCAAATTAACAGAAAGTTTCTTCCCAAAGTAGTGTCAGACTTTCATCTGAACCAATCTATGTCATTGCCTGTATTTTTCACTGACCATTCTTCCTCTGGGGAGAGAAGATTACACAGTCTTGATGTAAAAAGGGCTCTTAGTTATTATATGGAGCAAACTAAGGCCTATAGGAGTGGCTGTTCTCAGTTATTTCTCACTTATGGAGAGGTGGGAAAAGGCAAACCAGCCACCAAGAGAACTATTGCCAGGTGGATTGTCTCCTGTATCCATTTCTGCTATTCAAAGCTTGGGAAGGAACCTTCCTCAGGCCTGAGGGCTCATTCTACCAGAGGTACAGCTGCTTCACTTGCAGCAGCTAGATATATACCTTTAGTGGAAATCTGTAAAGCAGCCACCTGGAAAACTGTCCATACATTTACCAAACATTACTCTCTAGACATTCAGTAAAGAAGTGATGCTAGGTTTGGCACAGCTGTGCTGCAGATCCTGTTCCCAAAATAGGTTCTGTGACTCCCTCCTCCTGGGAGGTACTGCTTGGTAGTCTGCATATAGTCAGAATACAGCAAGACTTCATGTTGTTTGAAGAAAAAATTACTCACCTTAGTAATGTTGTTTCTTCTAATGGAGTCTTGCTGTATTCTGACCTCCCTCCCTGCCTCCCCTCCTGGAACCTAGTAGTTTTGGGATGTGGGTGGGCAGACAAAGTGCTGCACCTCAGAGGTGTACTTGGCATGCCCTATCCTAAGGGTTTATTAAAGTTTTAATTTCACTACCTACTTGGTTTTTGTCTTATCTTAGCTTTCTTTTTGGGGTTCTTGACTTGAGTCTTCTGACCCTGAAAACAATTTGTGGTGGCCATTTGGCTTAAAAAAGTTTGAAACAATTTCCACCTGTTAAATTGATTAGTTAGTGCTCGTAATAATCTGATGGCTGCACTTCAGCATGCTGGAGACAGAGGTTTGAAAACCGAGCTCGAGCTCAATGTTCTATGCTTCTGCATAGAGTTAACTCTTTACTCTCCGGGGCAGTTCAAGCGCTGGGGCTAACTGCATATAGTCAGAATACAGTAAGACTCCGTTAGAAGAAACAACATTACTAAGGTGAGTAATTTTTTCTTCTCTACCTTGGTGTTTACCTCACTAATTACCGTGTTTTGTGGGGGGAGGCTGGGATTTCCCTGCTCCTTTTCAGTGCCTCCCCCCTTGGCTAGTTTAAATGCTTGCCAATGAAGCATTTAAACCTCTCACCTAGGATCCTGGTTCCCCCCCCAGACAGATGCAGACCATCGCGCCACTCTGGCTGCAGATGCATACTACACTTACTGCAAAGTGAATACTTCACTTACTGCAGCATGAATACCTCACTTCCTGCAGCATGCATACCTCACTAACTGCAGCATGCATACCACACCTACTGCAGCATGCCTGGCTCACTTTCTGTAGTATGCATACCACTCTCACTGCAGCATGCATACCACACTTACTGCATCATGCATACTTCACTTCCTTCAGTATGCATGCCACATTTACTGCAGCATGCATACTACATTTACTGTACCAAGCACACCACATTTACTTCAGCATGCATACTTCACTTACTGCAGCATGCATATCACACTGCTGCAGCATGCATACCACACTTACTGCAGCATGCATACCTCACTTACTGCAGTAGGCATACCACACTTACTGCAGCATGTATACCACATTTTCTGGAACATGCATACCTCAGTTGCTGCATCATGCATACTTGATTTACTGCAATATTCATACCTCACTTACTGCATCATGCATACCTCACTTTCTGCAGCATGCATACACTTACTGCAGTAATTACTGCAACATGCATACCATATTTACTGCAACATACATACCTCACTTACTACAGTATGCATACCACACTTACTGCAACATGCATACCTCACTTACTGCAACATGCATACCTTACTTATTGCAGTATGCATTCCATGCTTACTGCAGAATGCATACCACACTTACTGCAGCATGTATACTACACTTACTGCAGCATAAATACCTCAGTTACTGCAGCATGCATACCATGCTCACTGCAGCATGCATACCTCACTTACTGCAGCATGCATTCCACATTTACTGCAGCATGCATACCTCACTTACTGCAGCATGCATACCATGTTTACTGCAGCATGCATGTCTCACTTACTGCAGCATGCATACCACAGTTGCTGCAGCATGCATACCTCACTTGGCTTGGTGCAGTATGCAAAACACACTTGGTGCAGCATGCATACCACACTTGCTGCAGCATGCATACCACACTTACTGTAGCATGCATACCACGTTTGCTGCAGCATGCATACCTTACTTGGTGCAGCATGCATACCTCACTTCCTGCAACATGCATATCACACTTGCTGCGGTATGCATGCCAGACTTACTGCAGCATGCATACCAGACTACTGCAGCATGCACACGTCACTTGCTGCAGTATATATACCACACATATGCAGCATGCATACCTCACTTACTTCGTGGTACCATGAAGTAATTGGACCAAATTACCATCAAAGACAATGGAGTTGCTGCAGCATTCTTACCTCACTTATTGCAGCATGCATACCACACTTACATGCCACACTTACTGGAGTATGCATATCACATGTTCTCTGGTACTGTAGCATGCATGCCACACTTGCTGCAGCATGCATACCATATTTGTTGCAGCATATATACTACATTTACTGCAGTATGCATACCATACTTGCTGCAGCATGTATACCTCTCTTACAGCAGCATTCATACCTCACTTATTGCAGCATGCATACCACACTTATGGCAGCATAGATACCAGTTACTGCAGCATGCATACCACATTTATTGCAGCATGCATACTTCACTCACTGCAGCACACATACCACACTTACTGCAGCATGTATACCACATTTACTGCAGCATGCATACCTCACTTACTGCAGCATGCATACCTCACTCACTGCAGCACACATACCACACTTATTGCAGCATGTATACCATGTTACTGCAGCATGCATACCACACTTGCTGCAGCATGCATACCACACTTACTGTAGCATGCATACCTCGCTTGGTGCAGCATGCATACCACACTTGTTGCAGCATGCATACCTCACTTATGTTTGCATGATTACCACCCTAGGTACTAAGTAAGTAGTAAGATAACAAGTTTGTGTGAATTGCCAAACCCTGGATGTACTGGGTGAATGGACTGAACAATAGTCACAGTTTAAGCACAATTAAAGTGCAGAGCACTGTGCTTGTGTAACAGCCATTTTTTTATTTATTTATTGATTGAAGAGATTAAACAGAAAAACACACTGAACAACAAGTTGATCATCTCATTGTGCATCCTATGGGTGGGGTAGTAGATTATATAGGTAATAAGGTAACACTAAAACAAAAATCAAGGATATAGACATGAATACACAAGTACAGGGGGGTTACATGACCCTTGACTGAGCATTTCAAACAACAACTGTATACACATACATGGCAAAACATAGAAACATATGCAAGGACAATGGGAAGTGCTGTGTTATACAGGACAGGATGTGTGTGAACTAGGCTAGTTTTAATCCTTAGGCTGCCAACAAAATTAGAATGTATGGGAATTTTGGACTGATATATCAGTCTGCGACCCTGCAAAGGTTAAATTCTCAAGGAAATGGACATGGCACCCCTCTTCATCCTATTACTCTCCTTGTCCCTGTGTATTACTAAACCCTCAAGCTTGAGGGTTTAGTAATATGCAGGGCCAAGGAGAGTAATAGGAAGAAGAGGGGTGCCATGTGTATATATTATTGTATAGTGGGCATATGTGACACATGTCTATGGGTATATGTGTGGGATATGTGTGTACATGACACGTCTTAGGTGGCATGTATATTTATAAAATATTATATAAGCTGAAACATATCATATGACCATGTAATTATTCACCAAGCTTCCATGGGTGCACTTCAAATTTTATGTTTTTTTGCATTAAAAATTCTTCTTTAACCACAATAAGGCACTTCAGAATCAGGGATGTGTAATTAAGATCAATAATTACACAGCTCAGGTATTTTTAAAGGCACTTGGCTGTACCCCATGCCCCAAAACACATCTGAGGCTTGCAGTTATTGGCCCATAATTACACTCCCTGTCATGCCTTATTGCATACATGTAATATGTTGGTGTATGCATATATATGGCATGTGCCTGTGACTGTATGTGTATATATGCTATGCGGGTGTATGTGTACAGTATATATATGATATGTGTCTGTGTTATATATTTATATATGAAATATGGGTATTGTGAATATATGAAATCTGTCTATGTATATACTGTATATGATATGGAGATGTATGTGTATATTTGGTGTGTCAATGGGTGAATATGTATATATGAAATGAGGGTGTAGGTGCATATATTAATTAATTAATTAAAAAGGTTTTACCAGCAAGACATGCTGAGCTGGTATCAGCTTGTTTTCAGATGCATCCTAGGGAAGGGGAAGAGAGGAAAATATAGCAAAATACAGAATATAAAATACATAGAATGGAAATAAGTATGTAAAAATAAACAGGATAAATGCGCTTAAGAATAAATTGACAATCAGCAATATTACCATTCAATAAATTGTGGAACTGAACAAAAGAACAATTAAATAGTTATCAACTTAAAATAAGAAATGGGGGAATGACTGATACTAAGGAAGTGTGGAAGTGCTAAAGGTCAGAGGATTAGGTAAATTACAGGTAGAGGTGTAAACTCAATATCAGAATCAACTGCAGGAGTGAATAGAGAACTCACAGAGGACAAGGAGAGATTTAAGAGTAGGAAAAGAAGGAACAGAGCGAATAGAAAGGAGAAGGGAACTCCAAAGTGTAGGGAAATGAAATGTTAAGGCAGTCTGGCCAGCAGTAGATTTCATTTGAGAGAGAGAACAAAACAGTGAGAGTAAGCATTGTGAAGCAAGTAAGAGGATGGGGGAGGAGGGAGAGGAGAGGTTAGATATGAGGGGAGAGAAAACCAAACCGAAATTTGGAGATAAAGGAGACACAGTGGGTGAAGCACGTGGTATCAAGAGAGGGGAAGGAGAAGGAAGAATACAGGGTGCAATGATGTGTGCACATGGGATTATCAAGGGCAAGGCAACAGAAGGAGTGAGACATAGGATCCAGTCTAGCTAAAGCAGAATTTGGAGCAGCACTATAAACAATGTCTCCATAGTAAAAATGGGCAAAATCATCTTAGTGGGGATTTCTCTGCATGCAGGAAGCAGAATGCTTCTCTTATTTCTGTATAACGCTGCAAGCTTGGGGTGAAGCTTCTTGTGGATTGCATCCACATGAACTGAAACATCTAACTGGAGCTCTGACCAGACCCTGAGGTGCTTGAAGGAGGAGACATCTTCAATAGTCACACCATCAGACGCTGTTCTGCCATGGAGTAGCAGAAGGAGCAGGATTGCCAGAATGCTTGACTCTCACTTATGTACGGTATGCCACTGTTGCCTGTACCATTTTAGCTTTTTGCTACAAGAGGTCTGGTTAATCTTACCAGAATAAATTGTGTGTCTGAATATTTGGTGTGGTGTTCCCCATTGCTGTAGCTTTTTTTCTCCTGCAGGACCTGGAGTGTATGTGGTGGCTGACTAGCCCATTCTACAGGAGGACAACAGGAAGCCCCATGGGGGGGCAGAAAAGCATTGAGAATGCTATACCAGTGGGTGCAGCTTTGGTCATAAACCCTGTGGACAAAGCTACAGTATGTATTATTTTGTATTGCTCCTACCTTCCTTTTTGCTGTTACTTTCTTTATATGCGCTGTTAGCATTATTATTTATTTATTTATTTATTTAGCTTTTGTTAACTGGGTAGGTACACTAGACAAGTTGTATGCCTATTTTCAGGAACGACCCGGGACAGTACAACAGGTATTACAAACAACATCATTACAGCGAGGTAGGTAAACAAGTACAATATTGTAACTTAGTACATTGAGTCAACAAAACAAACAGGCAGTATAGGGATCATTATGTAGGCAGGCAGAGGTAAGTTACATAATGAGCAAACATTAAGTAGCATTGTGATACACATGTAGCATAGGCAAGTGCATAAGGAGGAGCTGGACCGAGGTCGACAATGGTTCAGTATAAAGTTCCATAAAAGAGCACCGAGGGCATTTATACCCAGACATGGGGCTAGGGTGGCTATGGGCACTCGCAACTTGAGGCCATCTTAAGATGCCCCCATAGGGATTTCTGGAGACACTAATGGGTAGGGGCGGTGCGAACCTGCTTGGGAAAGGTGTTCCAGAGCCTAGGGGCCCATGCAGTGAAGTCCCTGTCCCCCATGAGGGTGTGGGTTAGGAGTACTTTTTGTATCCCAGGACCCAGGGACCTGAGAGGGTAGGAGGAGCGGTCAGCAGAAGAGAGGAGCTGAGTCAGCCCTGGGGGGGGAGCCAGTACTGATCACCTTGTTCACAAGGCACCCAAGTCCAAAGTTTAAGTGATTAGTTGGAGAAAGCCAACCAAGCTTGTCGTAGAGTTCGCAATGATGGGTGAGGTGGGGGGCGGCCAGAGCGAACCAACAGATACTGTTGTATGTTGTATACCACTGAGTGAGAAGGGCTTTTGAGGTACGAGCAAAGAAGTGGAGGCCATAGCTGAGGGAAGGGAGGAGTAGTACTCCCCTAGCAAGAGCCAGGTGAGCAGCAGGGGTTAAATTATATTTGGCCCTGTAGGCCAGTCCCAACTTACAGTTCACAGCTCTGCAGGTGTTGAGGATATGGCTCCCTAGGTCCAGTTGAGGGTCGAGTGTCACCCCGAGGTATTTGGGGGGATCACAGTGTGAAGAGGAGTTCCATCTGCACAATTGATTCGCAGAGGGACTGGAGAGGCATGTATCTTGGCTGTTGAGCCAAATAGCATAGCCTGTGTTTTTTTCAGGTTGAGGACCAACTTCTGTTGGGTTAGCCAAGCCTGGATGTTTTTAAAGTCCTCAGATAAATGGAGATTAAGGGTGGCTGTGTCCCGGGAGTGGGCCAGGAGAACCAGGTCATCCACATACAGGGTAACCCTACATTTGGTTACTATGGCAGGGAGATGGTTAATAAAAAGAGAGAAGAGAAGGGGTCCCAGAACCGAGCCCTGGGGAATGCCAGAGGTCATGGGTAGGGGGTCTGAGAGGACTTTATTGAATTTGGTCAGCTGTACTGTGCCATGCAGGTAGTTGGTTAACCATTTCAAAGCTGATGGGGACAAGCCAAGGGACCTCATCTGAGTACAGAGCAGGTCATGGTCCACAAGGTCAAAGGCCTTGGACAAGTCGATGAACACTGCTCCAGAGAGTACCCCCTGGCCCGTGGCTGCTGTAATACTGGATGAGACAGAAATCAGGGCTGTAGTGGTGCTGTGCCCTTTGCGAAAACTGTGCTGGGCAGGTGACAGCAGCTCATGGACTTGAATGTATTCAGAGAGTTGTTCAGCTACTACATTTTCGAGTAGCTTGCTGATGGCCGGTAGAATGGCGATCAGCCGGTAGTTATCAGGGACTTTAGGGTTGCCCTGCTTTAGCACAGGGACTACCCTGGCAACCTTCCAGATATCAGGAATCTCCCCCATGGCAAGGGACAAGTTGAGAATGTGAGCCACCGGAGAGGCGATGTGAGGGGCTCCAAGTTTCAAAAGCTTGGGCTCAAGGTTGTCTAGGCCAGTGCTGGAGTACTGGGAGAGGCCAGAGAGAAGAGTCAGCATCTCCTTGTCTGTCACTGCCCTTAGGACTAAAGGGGGTCTGGAGAGGTCGGACTCCAGCTGGTCCGGGGGTGGGGGATCATTGGCACTCTTGTCAGTAGAGTTGTGTAGGGAGAGGGCAGATAGATCAGTGAAGTGGGAGTTGAGAGCATTTGCAATCGTATGTGGGTTGTTACAGGAAGCTCCTCCAATTAACATGTCAGTTACTCCAGAGTTAGAGAAACCACTGACCAAGGTTTTTATGTTTCTCCAGAACCTTCTTGGGTCATTAGCAGAGCTGAGGAGGGCAGACTTGCAGAAGTCACTTTTGGCAACCCTAATGGCTTTTTTACACTCATTTCTGAGTTGTCTATATTGTTGTAGCAGGGTCTGGTCAAGGGAGCATTTGAAGTGGGCCCAGCACTTGTCCTCACCCAAGATAAGGGCAAGGAGGCTCCCATGCAGCCATTTAGTGGCTAACCCCTGACCCTCTGTCTGATAGTGGGGGCATGCCTGTCTTGCAGGGCCCCGAAGGAATTGAGAAACTGGGTTATGGCTGTAGAGGGGTCAGGGGCACTATACACCCCTGACCAGTCCATGAGCCTTAGGTCCTCCATAAATGCATCCGGATCTAGTCTGGCGAAGTTCCTGATGTGGATGATTTTATGAGGGATCTTTGGGGAGGGGATTTTCCAAACACAGAAGACCAGAGAGTGATCTGAGATAGCGTCGGATAGGGTCCCTATGGAGGAGATCCTTTCAGGGCGATTTGACAGGATCCTGTCCAGTAGGGAGCTGGAGGTTCCATTAGACGACTGTTGGGTGGGCTTCTGTACGAGTTGCATCAGGGTTAGGCTGGCAAGTGAGGGTTCAAACTGCTTTTCGTTACCACCAGTCCAGTTTAGGTTCGAGTTGCCCAGGATTAGGAGCTCATTGTCACCAATGCTGGGGCCAACAGTGTCCAGGAGGTGGGTAAGACCCTGAAGCCCTCCCTTTGGGGGGTTATACAGTAGGTGTACACTACATGTAATTTCTTAGCGTTGCTGAGTAGTAGCATAACATGAAGCAGCTCACAGGGGGATGGAGGGGATGCCTGGTGGGTCACCAGGGATACTTTGAGGTGGCTTCTGAAGTATATCAGGATGCCTCCTCCCCTCATGTTGCGAGACCTGTCCAGTCATATGAGCTCGTAGCCTGGTACTGCACAGACTGAGTTGGGAATCGAGGGCTTAAGCCAGGTCTCTGTTATACCAAGGATATCAGGCTTGTAGAGTGCATCCCATGTGACGAGCTCATCCAGGTTGGGAAGCAGACTATGAATGTTGAGATGAGCCACTTTTAACCCCTTGCCCAGCTGCCATTCCTGAGGAATTGCAGAGGCATGGAGGGTGGGGCCAGGATTAAGTTCAACATCGCCGGCCAGGGCTAGGATCAGTGGGACAAGCCACAGTAGGTGCCCTCTGGAGGAGGACCTCTTAGTCGTCGGTTTGCGGGCTAGGCATCGCCTAACCCAGGTGCGATACAATATGGGTCTTGGTACCAGACCACTTATGGGATAACAGGGTCTTCCAGCATCTGCCAGGAGATGTGAGAAGGTGAAGTCAGCCTCCTCGCAGGGGGACACCCTTACACAGTCATCCCCAGAGGTATGGATAGGGGCAGTTACCACTTGGAGGGTAACTAATCCCAGAAGGAGACCTGCAAGGATGACTGAGCAGGGAGGGGGTGACAGGACGGTACCCCTAGGGGCCTTGGGAGGCACCATTTTAGAGGAGGACCCCTGCTGTTTACCTGTCCCCCACATAGGTAATGTGAAAAATTGCAAAAGTATCATAGGTGGAATATAAACTATAACCTGTGCAAAGTTAGGGACAATGTATACCATGGAATCACCATACAGTACGTTACAGTATTCAGGAGAGGTCACAAAAGGCAGGTAAATCAAGTCTAACTTTAGTAGTATTATTTTTTTAGAAGTGTTTGTATTCACAGCTTGAGACATTCACCCCCCTGAATACTGAGATTTTTTATTCTTTTTATGAAAGGTACCTTAAAATGTACTTTAAAAAAAATTTACATTTTAAATTTAGTGCGACTGATTTGATTGATTGACTGCTTAGGGCGTATGTAGTATGACTTATTAGATCAACCCCCCAATTACGCTCTTTGTTCCCTCTGGGGTTAAATGTGCAAGTGTGGTGTTCAGTGCCTCAGATTCGCCATTTTGGAGACAGAAGAAACCTACTCTGTGCTTTTGGAAACAGCTCTGCTGAGTATTTTTAGACTTCAGTGGTTGTATACTACTGCTTTAGTTTGTCTCAATAAATAGAAGGCTACAGTAATCAGCAGATGTTAACTAAGCAGCATACAGATTCTGGTGTAACTCAGAGAGCAACAAGCAGCAAGCAATATGCTGTCCTCAATGCATTCTATTTTGCTGAGGGTATTATTTTCATTCTTCTATAAAAATGGCTGTAATGTAAGTAAATTTAGACTGTCCATTTTAAAATTTTCAGTGTGATAAGCTATGTCAGATCATTGTTATCGTGTTTAAGTTCTACCAGGCTAAGGCACAGTATTTTTAGGTTAAATTTTGTGTTGAAATTGAAATTGGAAGCGACTGATTAATTTATTATTTTGGAAGGTTTTGTGTTTTTTTTTTAAGGTGTTCTATTTTGAGTTTATTTTTTAAAGTTGAAAGTAAAGTAAATTAAAACATAGATGTCCTTTAAGGCCTAAAATTTCACCCTGTGTTTTTTCTTTATTTAAGGGTGCATGCAATTTTGATTAAAACAAATTTTTTAGCAAGATTGAAACGTTTAAGAAGAATGAGTTTGGGTTCTTATTTTCTGGAATTTGGACGAAGTGGATTACTAAGTGGTGTTAAGATTCGAGAACTTACCTGATTAACAGTATAAATGCTTCTATCAAGCTTGGATTTGGATTTATTATGCCTACTCAGGATAAAGTTTGGTTTTAACATACGGAAAGTAACATCTGTGGGTATTCTCCTGGAACAATCTTCTACCTGAGTTGATATAAGTAGGCCGAGGAACAGAAGGAACGAAGAAGATGGAAGGATCAGTTCCAGTCTATATTAAGTATCCATACCCAGAAAAACTTTCTGTGAATATTACTGTGGATTTCCAGAGGCTGACTGGTGTAAGATTTGGAGGTCATAGTCCTGTAGCGTGGCTTGAATACTTTGGACAATTGTAGTTTTTAGCCTATACAAGTTTGTATCTTATGTTTTTGTGTGAGTGCAGAAAATTCTACAGTCTTTCCCTTTCTTTACTTTTTATTTCTTTTACACTCTGTATTAAGCCTTCTACTGTGTATTTGTGGGAGTGAACAAAATGGTGGTCACTAGGAAACAAAAGATGCAACAGAGCAATAGATCACCACTTCAGAAGTTGAATTATAATACAAATAAAGGGAAAAAGAAGGGTTCAGTTATTCAAACTAAAATTACTGACCATCTTATACCTTATAATGCACCCCAGAGTATATTTCAATTCAATTCAAAGAATTATTGTTCGACTTATACTAAGTCATTACAATTTACAAAAATTTAACACACATATAAATACAATATCACTGTCCACATGCATGGAAAAAATATTATGTCCAGCATAGACAAGGTAGTTTATCAATAAATGTGCAGCTATATTTCAATTTGACTTCATTATTCAGCTGATATTAAGTCATCACAAAACAGTAAACATCAAATATAAAAATATAAGTATTACAATTTTCCATAAAATATATAAAAGCCATGAATCCATTCAACTCCTTTTTGAGCTTAACTTTCCCTTAATCAGATATAATAATTTAGGCCTGACACATATGTAATTTTTTACTTTCAATTATTTTCAGGAAGGAAGTGACAGGTTTTAAAATATCTTTAACATTTGCTTTTAAATGATAAGCTGTTAAATGTATTGGTTCATATTCCAGTTCCCTTATAATATTTCCTAAACGTTTCTTCCTATATTCTTTATATAGAGGACATAATATGAGTAAATGTTTCAAATTATCCTGTCCATGACCACATTTACATAAATCATCTATTTCATCTTTATTTTTTGCATATCTTTTTCTATAACTCTGACTAGTAAAGCATTCAAATCTGAATCGAGTTAAAATCAACCTTTGACCGGCTTTTGTCAATATAGACAAATATTTTTCGATTTTATGATTTCTCTTATTAAATTTTAGCCAATTACGTACCTTATATTGTTTACACTTTTCTAAATTCTGTTGCACAAAAACATCTCTTATTCTATTTTTGATTTCCAAATTGAAATAACCATAGGGGTATCTGATAGTATCTGGGATATAGGTTAATAAACCATATGGTCTAATATATTCTTCAACTGTCCTCATACTCAGGGAAAACTCATTTACCAGGTATTGCTACATGCATCTGAGATTGTGGTGTAATCTCAGGTAGCAGGGCTACATCACTAATGTTATACTTTTTACAGGTATGTCATCTATTTCATCTAAGATGGGATGTTTTAAAGGTTAATGTTTGTAGCCTTTCCAGTATATCTTATTGCATCCTGTGGTCTCTGGTTGCCCCCTTTTCTGCTGTTTCTGTCAGTTGCAGGTTGCCGGAAGACAACAACAACAGAGTAAGGGAACCTAGATTCAGGAGCCTGCTCAGGACAGTGAAAAAAGCAGGAATAGTTGCAGCCTAAAAAAAAAAAAACCGGACTCGCACAGATCGGAACAGTGTCGGCGACTAATTATCCTTCTGCTATGGCTACTGTTACTTATAAATAGGGACGTAGCCATATACATATAGTTATGAGTGTTTGACTGTATTTGCTTAGTTGAGCGTTAAAAGTTGGATAATCTTATAAATCTTACAGATTTTATTTATGTGTTGGTATAGTTTTTACAGTTTTGCTTTTATTGTTTTGTTTTAGTGTATTATAAGTGTGGGTGAATTTTATATATTTTACTTCATTCTGAGCTTAGCTGGCAGCTTTCCTGGTAACTGAGTATTTAATTGAAGACTGGCTTGTAGTTGTTAATATCTTGACACACATTACCTTATTTAATCGTCAAGGCGGGGTGGATGTAAATTTGCTGCAAACATTGATTAAAAAAGCTATTTAAATGAGGTATTAAATTGCCCCCATATTAGAGATCTTTGTAGTCTTGCTATTCTCGTGCACTTCATGCTCTTTTCACCTGTGCCTAGTAATCATGTACTCTTAACTACCTTAGAATCTGCCTTGATGGGATACAGGTATTAATGCACATGTGGATTCTTGTTAATATAATTATACACACTGATAGCTGATAGACAGATCTCCTGAAGTACTGCTGAATGGAGGATTTGTGCTATAAACCTTTCCAGCAATTGGGACATTTTAGTTGAAGCTGGGAAGCTAGTATTTCATGTGTTCAGCTATCTTCTCTAAAATTTAAGCACTTAGTTTTGCACATTTGAGCCCAAGTATCTGGGCCTATGTTTTGTTTGGCTCAGAGCTGCTGCTGCTGCTATCTATCAGAAGGAGCCGAACAGTTTAAAATTAAAAGAAAAACTGTAGCGTTCTAAGATTCATTTGGGGCTTACAGAGAACATTGGATTTTACCCGCTTAGCTTATTGTAAAGTCTACGCTGAGTGATTTTTATAAATACATTCCTTGGCTAAAACGATAAAGGAAAAGTAAGAAATATTTAAATTTTATATTACTTTTAGAAGTTACTGCAAAACTATTTCTGTATGTTATCTTTATATTTAAATATATATACTTAAAGGGTGGGATATTCAGAAGGGTTACACATGGCGCAACACAGGTGCACCATGCGCAACCCACTGATGTGCCCCGGCATGATATTCAAAAGGGGAAAGTGCATGCTAAAAATCCAGATGTGGTGGGGTGCATCAGTAATGTATGCGGCGCACGTAAGGGGAGTGTACCCATGCATACTCCTCACATCCTGATATTTAGCCCGGGATATGCTGAGCAGATGCAGGTGCAACCCCTACCTGTGCCACACACAGTTGATCCAAAAAATCAAGGAGCAACAGCTGGCCACCAACAGGTGAGCTGCCGTATTGCAGGGCACATCACAGCAGCTGCCAGCTGTGGGTGACCACCCGAGCTCAGATGGCACCGTCCATCTTGGTAGCGCCCCCAACCTGATCGTGGGCACAAGTATCAAGGAATAATATTCCAATATCCCTGGTGGTCCAGTGGA
Source organism: Neoceratodus forsteri (assembly GCA_016271365.2). NCBI lineage: Eukaryota > Metazoa > Chordata > Ceratodontiformes > Ceratodontidae > Neoceratodus > Neoceratodus forsteri. The sequence continues at coordinate 172,075,048 of JADMNL010000025.1, forward strand.
CCATTTCCAGCCCAATCACGGGCACTAGTATTGAAACATATATGTCCTATATCCCTGGTGGTCCAGTGGACCGCTCGCAGCCCGATCACAGGCAGAAGTATAAAGAAAGGGATTAAATCCCATCCCTGGTGGTCCAGTGGACCGCTTGCAGCCCAATCACAGGCAGATGTAGAAAGAAAGGGATTAAATCCCATCCCTGGTGGTCTAGTGGACCGCTCGCAGCCGATCGTGGGCAGATGTATAAAAACAAAGATTAAATCCCATCCCTGGTGGTCCAGTGGTACCTCCCTCCCCATCCTCCCTTTGAGCCCCGCCACCCCACTCCCCCTGGTCAGCAGCGGGTGGCAGCTCTCCACCCACAAGATGCCTGGCCACCCACTGACTGACTGTGTACAGTACAGCTGTATGCCCATTGGTCCACAGTGTGGGCCAATGTGTGTGCAGACCATACCATACTACACAGTCCAGATATGTGAATGAATCCATTGTCTCTTTGCAGATGACACAAAGATCTACAACAGAGTTGATGCACAAGGTGGGATGGAAAGGATGAGAAGGGACTTGACAAGGTTAGAGGAATGGTCAAATGTATGGCAGCTTAGATTCAGTGCTAAGAAGTGCAAGGTAATGCACCTGGGAAACAAAAACCCAGGGGAAGAGTACACAATGGGGGGTGAGATACTAACAACAACAAAAATGGAAAGGGACCTGGGGGTAGTCATATCAGATGACTTAAAGGTGGGCAAGCAATGTGAGAGGGCAGTAAGGAGGGCTGGGGGGATACTGGGATGCATAGGGAGAGGCATCACCAGTAGAAAATGGGAAGTTGCTATCCCTCTGTACAGACAGCTAGGGAGACCCCATCTGGAGTACTGCATGCAGTTCTAGAGACCCAGTCTCCGCAAGGACATAGACAGGATGGAAGCTGTCCAGAGGAGGGCAACTAAAATGGTGCAGGGTCTGCACTGGAAGACATATGAAGAGAGACTAAAGGAGCTTAATATGTATAGCCTCAAGGAAAGGAGGGAGAGGGGGGACATGATAGAAACTTTCATACCTCAAGGAATCAAAAGTCCAAGAGGGTAGCATCTTTCAAAACAAGAGGTGTGCAAAACAAGGGGGCACAATTTGAAGATAGAGGGGGCGGCCTCAGAGGTAATGTAAGGAAGTATTTTTTCACAGAGAGGGTTGTGATGCTGGAATAGCCTTCTTTGAGGAGGTTGTGGAGTCAAAAACAGTGGTTGAATTCCAAGCATGCATGGGACAGTCATAAGGCAATTCTAGGGGGTGGGGGTAGAAAGAAGTAGGCTGCTGGTTAACTAGGATCTGCAGCTTATCCATTAGGTAGGGAAATGGGCAGACTGGGTGGGCCACGCGGTCCTTATCTGCCATCAAATTCTATGTTTCTGTGTTTCTATGTTTCTATATGTCCAATTTAGATAGACCACCTGAAAATGAGGATTTGAATGGTGATAAAGAGGTGGCTGAGGAAGTAATTGTTAAACCAGTTTCAAGACCTGAGTGTTCACCTAACCCAGAAAGTCAGGGTTCCTATTTGAATGGATTTGAATGTTTCTTAACTCCATATATGAATAAGGGCACTTTGGGTTCTCCAGATAAACACATGAAAAATAATTTGAGTAAGTATGGCAGACAAAAATATCAGATAAAGTAGGTGGAATGTCTTGTGATAATTATCCAAATACAAAAGGGGTTAACATAAGTAGAGATATCCCTTTAATTGAATTAAAGGATTTGGGGAAACCCAGACTTTGCCTCCAGGTCAGAGCTTGTCCATATTGGGGATTGGGGGGTAAGTGGGGGTAAGGAGAAAGTGCTTGATGAAATATGGAAGGAACTTAAATTTGGTGCCGCTCAGCTTTTGGAATTGGTAGCTTTATTTAAAGCATTTATTGAATTTTATGCTGAAAAAACTGCCATTTTGGAAACAGTAAAAGGTCATAACAACTGTTTTATCCAGGAGGTCTTAGAGCTAGTAAAAGAAGGAAAGATGGTTGGAGGAAGTAATGATACAGTAGGGATTAGGGAGGAAACTCAGGTGACCTTCAAACAAACCCCTACAAGGTATCTAAAGAATAGTAGAATTAATACTACATTGATTGAAAATAAGAACCAGGAGAAAACAATAAAAGATACTAAAGAAATTACAGAAAGAAAACTAAGAGATATAGATCAATTAATCTTAGAGCTCAATCAAAGAAAGAAAATAGTTGAGGTAGAAAAGAAAGAAAAAAGATTACATTTAGAAGTGAGTTAAATAAAGAGAATCATCTAAAAAGGGAGGTGGTGTTAATCCATCAGTTGACTTCATCACCAGTTACATCTAATAAATTAAAGGATAAAGGAGGACTTACTGAAAAAGTGAAATTTAGCAAAGTAGTACAGGCAGATTTGTGTAAAGAAGGAAGGAGGAAAAAGAAGACTCGTCTATAAAAAAGGAGAGATTGGTTAAAATAGGTGAAATATTACCTACAATTTTTATTAAGGGTGTACCTTAAACGAGGAAAGAGAACTCGTATTTATTAAAACTGTCTATATATAATCTCGTGAAAGGGTTAATGGGTAAAAAGATTGGATGGCAGGATTTAAAGTGAGTTTATAAGTACAAAGCTAGTGCATACAAAGGATGGATTTGTGTGATATTGAAGAATGCAGAGAAAAGGAGATGTATTCTGAATGATAAAGAAATGTTTCTGGATGTAGGAATAATATTAGATACAACTATCAACTGGGAAAATGAGAGAAAAGTGAATGAGTTAGGAAAGATGGGCAATATAGGACTTTAAATAAAGCAGGAAATACAAATTCTAAACAACCTCGTATCACTGCATATATGAAACCGGTAGAGATAACACAAGATTTAAAAGGAGAGGAAACAATGAAATTATTAAGGAGAGGAAGAGTTCAGTTCTGAACAAGGATCAATAATAGTATGGTTCTAGAGATGGAAGATGACAGCAATTCACCTGATAGTTTTATGGATGCATGTTATTTGGTTTTGATTTTGGGGGGGTGATGTTGAATTGAATCCAGGACCTAATGTTTCAAATTAAATAACTGTTTTACATGATAATGCTCGTAGTAAATGAAAAAAATCTGATCTGCTGGCAACCATTCTAAATTCTCAGAACCCTTGTATATTGGGCCTGAGTGAAACTTGGCTTAATGAAAAAATTAGTACAACTGAAATGAGTGTGCCAGCATATCAGACTTTTAGACAAGATAGAAAAGGTAAAGGGGGAGGGGTAATGTGTTTTGTTAAAAACTCATTGGGGTATGTTGAAATAATGATGGCAGGAAATGAGGGAAATATAGATTATTTAGTCATTTTTGTTATTCCCCTAAATTTAGTAGTAGCTGTGATTTATTCTCCCCATCGAACAAAAATAAAACCTATAGAGGAGGTCTTACACAAAATAGGGGATCGTATACAGGATAAACCTATTGTTTTAATGGGGGATTTCAATTGTGATTGGGCAAATGCCAGAGGAAAACAATTAAAAGAAATTACGAATAAGATGGGACTTATTCAACTGATTAATTCATCAACAAGGTATATAAATACTACAGGTAAGGGATCTATATTAGACCTAATTTTTGTTTCCCAAACTTTCCAAATAAGAGATCAGGGAATTCTGCCTCCCCACTTTAGTGACCATAATCCTGTTTGGACTGTTCTTATTATACACCCTAGGGGAGTGTCTGGAAAGTACTTGGTCTCGTGATATGAGACACTTTTCAGAACCTCATTTTTTGGAGAGTATTAGATCAGAAAGATGGGAGAGATGTTTATTAATACCAGAGCTAGATTTTAGCACTGAATACTTTACTGACAGTTTCCAAAAAATCTGTAATATCCATGCCCCAAAATAATAAAAAAATAGTGATTTGTCTAAATTTCCATGGATAACAAATAGATTGCAAAAGATAATTAGAGTCAAAAATAGAATTTGGAGGAAAGCTAAAAAGGTGAAAAAAACTATAATTGGGACTTATTTAAATTTAAAAGAAATGAGTGTCAAAAATTAAGAAAAAAGGCAAAAATATCTTATTTATCACAGTAAATTAAATCATAACATTAATCCTAAAAAAATTTGGACAACTATAAAAAAATGGTCAAATCCTGGAGGGCATGGTGGACAAGTTAAGTTAAATCTGAAAGTAAATGAAAGTATTATAGAAGATCTAGGGGATGTATCAGATATCTTAAATGATTATTTTGTTGATCTCCCTAATTTGAGACAAATAGGAAATACATCAACGGTAATTAATATTAAAAGTGAGGAACATTTTTCTAATCAACATCCCCCTTTTAGATTTAAAAAATTAACATTATTGGAAGTTACTAAAGAACTGTCAAGAATAAATCCATACAAATCTGCAGGATTAGATAATTTGAAGGGCTGTTTCCTAAAAATAGCTACCCCATATATAGCACATACAATTTTAGCCATATTTAACTCGAGTTTACAGGAAGGGAATTTTCCTACTCTATGGAAAACAGGAAAGATAGTACCTATCTATAAAACTGGAGATAAAACATCTCCTAATAATTATCGACCTATTGCTGTTTTGCCCGTTTTATCCAAATGTTTGGAGAGACTGGTAAATCAGCAAATGGGAGAATATTTGAAAAAATATGATTTGTTAACAAAATTTCAGTCAGGTTTTAGGAAGGGTTTTTCAACCACATCGGCTTTGGTTGAATTCAACGATCTGATATGTACATCCTTGAATAAAGGTAAGGATACAGCAGCAATATACATTGATCTATCAAAAGCATTTGACTTGGTGAACCATTCCATTTTATCTGAAAGGTTGGCTGGTTTGGGTTTCTCTGGGGATCCACTCATGTGGTTTATGTCATATTTGACTGATCGATCTCAGAGAGTACAGTTACAGAATCACCTTTCAAACCCTTGGACCATCAAAAGGAGAGTTCCACAGGAGTCCATTTTGGGACCCTTGTTATTTTTGATATTTAATAATGATTTACCATCAGTGATTCAGCATACAGATATAAGGATGTATGCAGATGATACAGTTTTACTGGCCTCTGAAAATAACCTGGTGGATCTCCAGAGAAACCTACAGGCTTACTTTACCAGGGTACAGGAGTAGTTCACCAAGTCAAAATTAATAATGAATGTAAATAAAACTAAATTCATGTATTTTGGTATTAGTAGATTACAGGAGTTCATGGATGTACAGATCACATCATTGAATCAAACATTAATAGAACAAGTTTCCGAATATTGTTACTTGGGAGTTAATATTGATTCTTCATTAACTTTTAAGAATCATATAGAGTCTATTATCACTAAAACATATAAAAAGTTAGGAGCTTTGAAGAGAATATCAAAGTGTTTTAAGTTGCAAGACAGGAAATTGATTGCAGAACAGCTCATACTTCCAGTGATTAAATATGGAGATGTCATTTATAGGACTGCTACTAAACAACTTTTGAACAAATTAGATAAATTACAGTATAGGGTGGCAAGATATGTTCTATGTTGTAGTTTTAGGACTCATCATTGTGATTTGTTAATGAGGTTAAATTGGTTATCTCTTGACCTGGAATATAGGAAGAGTTGGTCCTTATTTATTTATAAATATAGGACAATTCACTTAACCTATAATATAGCCAAACTATTGGCAGATAGGGATCCTGCACTTAGGAAACATTCAGTAAGGGTTTTGTATCAAAACAGAATTGATCCAGACAAGCGTAAATTAAATTTGGGATAGAACATTAGCATCACAAGCATCAGTAATCTGAATACACTCCTCTTATTGCGATCTGAGAAAACTGTTAAACATTTTTGAAGGTTAAAATGTATTATGTTTATTCGTGTGTTTGTGTCTGATATTGACTTTTATTGTCTTTGTTTGAATGATTTTTGTAATTTTGTAATTGTGTATTTATGTATACTTTGTATTAGATTGTTTGTCATTGGTGTGATTATGTGGAACTTGGAATATTTGCACAGGACTGTCTTGAAAACTGGATTGTATTATCCAAATGACATGTATTATTCCTGTATAAAAATACATTTTTTACTACTTTACTTTTTACTACTACAAGGAGGGAGAAATAAACAAAGGTAATTGTGTTACCACTAGCTGGAATACAGGGGGGATTAAAAACAAAACTTATGGATAAAGGTTGCCTAGAATGGCTTAAAAACTATACTATGTTGTTCCTACAAGAAACTTGGATTGGTAAAGGAGAAGAAATAGTTATTGAAGGATATAATTCCTGGATTACTCCTGCATATAGAATAAAAAAATTTGGAAGACTGAAAGGAGGCCTGGCAATTTTTATAGATACCAGAATAGGATGGGATATAGTGGAAACAAGTATGTATAATGAATATTTCTTGTATCTAGTAATTATTATTGATGGTAAAGTATGGGTACTGTTTCATGTTTATATTCCCCCAGGGTTAAATAATATCAAATATCAGTCCATATTACAGGATTTAGGTGAGTCTTGTACATCAATTAGACCCAGATTTCCCATAAATATGTTTATTATGGCTGGGGATTTTAATGCACATATTGGAACAGAGCTTGAGGAAACCTCCATAGAATGGGGTATTGATGATGCATTAACTATCCCAACAAGGCAATCTGAAGATAAGCTTCTTACAAAAAATGGTAGAAGGCTTCTTAAATTTTTTTGAGAAACCAGTCTGAGAGTATTGAATGGACGCATAAAGGGGGAGTGGCAGGGCCAAATTACATTCCCTACGGTAAAAGGCGGAGGTGTACTAGACTTATTTGTTGTTTCTACTAGCGATTATCAGCTTATTAAACACTTTTTGGTACATAGAGCATGGGAAAGTGATCATTACCCGATAATATTTACTATAGAATCAGATTTTAATACGCCAAGTAATAATAAGGTGCTTGAAAGTGAATCTAATCAAAATATGTGTATAAAAAATGGAAAAAAGATACACTGGAATGAATATACAGAAAGGATAATAGAAGATATTATAGATGGAGAAGAAATGAGTTCTATAGTTGCTAGATTGTTTGCACATGATTCTGGGGCTTTGATAAATAGTAATACTATAGTTTGTCACTTTGATTCACTTATGAACTTATTGGAGAAAAAACTGGGAAAAAAGAAAAGACCAATAAGTATTGATAATACTATTGGCTCAGTTAACCCATGGTTTGAGACTGACTGTTATAAGATGAGAAAAGAGATTCATAGACTTGCTAAATTAAGAGTAAAAACTCCAACAAGTTTAATATTAATAGCATTAAGGTGGCTTAAAAAAGAATATAGGCAGTTAATAATTAATAAACAAAAAAGATGTATAAAGCTACATTATGGGGGAAACTACATGACACCATTACAAATAAAGATACCAAAATGTTCTGGGCACTGGTGGCATATGGACATCATGAAAGTAATATCTGTTACAATATTTTGGGTTTAATTACAGAGAATAGATGGGTTGATTACTTTAATAGGATATATAATAGACAGGAGGGGAGAGATAATCTGTCAAAATATGAACGTATAATGACTGAGCAGATATTAAACTATCGAGTACTCTCTATTTCTGAAATAGAAGTGAAAACAAGCAATATTAGCCCAGAAAAAGAACAAGGCAGCATGTGCTGATGGAATCCCAGCAGAAGTTTTCTTACAAAACCCAGATTTTTGGGCAAAAATCTTGGCCTTTATGTTCTCAATTATTGCCAGTTATCTAGTACTTTTTAAATATTGAAATAAAGAGATTATTGTTCCATTGCTTAAAAAGGGAAATACACAAGATCTGAGTTGCTATAGGCCAATTACTTTACTCCCGGTGGTGCAGAAAATCTTTTCCAGAATAATACTGGAGAAATTAGAGATATGGGTAGAAGACAATGGATTAATATCCAAGTTCCAATGTGGTTTCAAAAGAAACCATAGTACACTGGATTTGATCTTTACTTTGACTTATTTGTTAGATAAGTATGTGGGGGAAAGATCTGGAGTACTATTTGTTGGATTTCTTGACATCAGAGCAGCCTTTGATTCAGTAAATAGATTAAAACTCTGGGAAATGTTGGAATCTGTGAACACTGATCCTCAATTATTGTCAATATTGAAATTACTTTATACAAATACCACAGCGGAGATTAGATATACAAGAGATGGAGCATTAACTAGAGAATTTAGTGTAACTAATGGAGTAAAGCAAGGCTGTATCCTTGCCTCACTTTTGTTTAAATTATACATTAATAGATTAATAAAAATATTCAAAAAATTTATACTTTTCCCCAGTAATAATGAATGAAAAAAAAAAGTCAGGTTTTAATGTATGCAGATGATGCAATTGTTATATCCAGAACTCCCCTGGGAATGAGACGAGCACTCTCTAACATTATGAGCTGTCTGGAATAATTGGATTTATCATTAAATATTGAAACATCTAAAATAATGATATTTAATAAGAAAAAGAGAAGTAAGACAGAAAAAGAATGGGTGGTTTGGGGTAAAAAATTACAGATTGTAGGGGACTACAAGTATCTGGGGTGACTTTTGATTCAAGGGTATCCTGGAAACAGCAATCAGAGGAATTAAACGTTGGGGCACAGAGAACTAATAATGCTATATTCTCCTTTGCTAATACATTTGCTAACAACTCTTTTATGGCAATGAAAAAGGCATTTGAGGCAAAAACAAATAGGACAAATGCTTTATGGTAGTGAAATTTGGGGTTTGGGGTTATCTAAATATATAATACAGAATACTGAAGTTATTCAGAATACATTTATGAGAAATTTGTTGCATTTACCAAGAGACTATCCGAAAAGTTTTTTTGCGATTAGAGACTGGAATGTTAGCAATTAAGACAAGAATACAAATTAAAGCAATTAACTTATGGAAAGAATAAAACTGATGGAGGACCAGTGTCTACCTAAGTTGTGCTGGCTGGCAACTTTAGAGTTAATAGGAGTAAGGAAAGAACTGGATAACTGGTTTATTAGAATGTATGAGATTACAAAAAGAGTTGGCCTTATAAATATATTTACTGTACCTAATGCTGATATATATACCAGTGAAACTGTTATAAGATTACAGGATAACGTTAGACAATTGGACAAAGGAAAACTTAATGAAATAGATGTTGGGGGAATGTATTCTACCCTGAAACAAGATTGGGGTATTGAAACCTATTTACTAAAATGTGAGAATGTATGGCATAGATAAACATTGAGTGCAGTTAGATTGGCTTATTTAGGCCACCTGTATTTTAATATAGGAAAATGTTTAGGATATGGAGTCTTGGGTCAATGTAATTGTACCTATGTATCTATAGATATAGTACATACTATTTTGGAGTGTCAGAAATGGGACATAGAAAGACAGCATTGGTAGTTCCCTTATTGCTAGAATTGAGAGGGAAAATGGGTACAGAAGCAGTTATCTTTTTATTAAAACTTGATCAAATTAAAAAAATGTATGCTTTAGCAAAATTTTTTGAAGTAATAAAAAACTCTGGATATAATACTGGAAGATAAGCGATTGTTGTAAGTAGTAGTTCATTTATTGCTGATCGGTTAAATAAACATTACAACATTTCAAATACTAGATAAAAATATTACAATACATCACTTACAGTACAGAAGTAATATAATCATATATACTTTAACTTACATCAATACAATAAATATCTTAAAGTAAAATCTGTTGAGAATATAGTAAAAATCAGACCATTTTGCAATTAATTAGAATCCTCCTTGAATAGGAAGGCTACAAAATAAGAGGATTAATTCATTCTCCTAAAAGTTCAATTATGCTAGCCATCCCAATTAGCACCAGTGGTCATCATACTGATTCTTAGAAAAAGAAAATCAGGCCATCATAAGGCCCTCTGAGGGTATCCAGATGTCCTACAGCAGTACTATGACATTACAGATTGAGAGCACATAGTCTCTGAGCTTAGTATTAGATATTCTATGATATCAGTGACACCATCGCCTTTTAGGTAAGACTTCAGGTGCACCCTGCAGCTCATGCCACCCCGTGCTCCTTATCCCCAGATATGGGTGGATTTATACACCAATTACAGTGAGAATCACTTAAAGGTATACACTGACCAGAGCAGTCAGTCTGTCCATTCCTTTCTCTCTATATTCGGACATCAAATCAACCCTTTATAGGACAATTAAGACCATCAAATTCAAACCAGGTAACAGATTCCTACCACCATAGTTGGAACCCTTTTAGGACTCCAGAATCATCTGTTTAAAGTACTCTATTCCAGACAAGGTGGCAAGATTTCATCTCTGGACCAACATTCAGAAAACATATGTTGTCAATAATACCTTCCTCTCTTTGGTATAACCGCTGGAGCACCCTGCAGTGTATGCTGCTCCATGCTCCTGGTGTTTGCCAGGTATGGGAGGATTTATAAACCAACAGCAATTACAATTCATATGCTAGTTACCAGAGATCCTATCCAGTTTCACCTGTCTACACATTTCCTGGTCACAATTAGGCCCCCAGAGCCCATTATTAGGACCCAACATGGCGACCAGTTTCAAGCCCAATTAGTGCCAACAACAGGTAACTGGATACCCATTACTTAGGGTGGCAAACGAGCAAACAAATAAGCATTCCTTTCTACAGTTTAACATTAGAATAACACATCAATTAAACTGTATAAAAAAAAAGAAAAATAGACATAATTTAAAACACACTTCATAATGACACTTTTACCGAACTATTACTATACACTTAAACAACTAATTAAACCATTTTGAAACTCCTTTAAATCGGGAGGTAACATTTGCATCAATTTTGAGCTCTGGGAAGCTAAATTAAACAGAAACTGTAATATTCAGAGCTCAAACAAAAGTAGCACCCCCTGAATGCCACATTAGTAAAAGTTTATATTTTGACTTCAAAAAGCATTGCACTTAACTCGAAGTGTCTTTACTGCTTTTATCATTTAAAAAAAAGGGAAGAAAACTCTTCAGGGAATTACTACAGAATCGCTTTAAACAGCGTTCATATGCAACCATTCTACTCAGCGGCTGCAATCCACTTTAATTTTCCCAGAAGTAATACAAAGTACCTTCCTTAATTATACATTGATTTTCCAAACCTATAACTCTAACTCATGTAGCTCTCCTTCCAACTCTGTAAATGACCAAACCTGCACATGAGTCTTTTGTTGCTCCTTTTTCCTAATTTAGGGAGGAGTGAGTCAGAAATGAGCTAACTAATTTCAGAAAACAGACTCCCAAATTCCACCATAGACCAGCTGCAAGTCCTCCTCTCATCAGTCCAAATCTTTTCCATTTCACCCATCCCTTGGTGTGAGGAGCTGAAAAACAAATATAAAGGGAAAAGTTCTCCCCTAAGCACAGTAAAACACACTTCCATAAGTATGTAAGACCCCAACCCTTGGCAGCAGTAGTATACCTGCTATAAGCTTTTAGTGAGCTTATAAATACAAAGTGTTTCCACATTTTTCTGCCTCCTTTAAGCTACTCCACAGACCTTCTCTCTCTTGTTGCTTTGCTGCTTAACCGCTTTATCGCTCCCCATCTGAAATACTCCAAATAAACAAGGGCTCTTGAAAGTGCTTTGGACTGCAGAATAACAACAATATGCCTCCAGTCCTGGTTAAGGCAATGATCCGTTTGAACACCAAAGTGCCAAAAATAGTCTCTCAGGGCAAATAAAAATAGCGAGACTCTCACAGCACAATTTAAGCACCAAACGCAGAATGCCAAAAACAAACAGTCGCTTAACAGGGTTACTAAAAGTTCCCATCGACATGTAACGTTCTGTACAAACTCAGTAAGTGAATAAATTCAGAGTCTCATTCATACCTGAGTAAAAAAAGAACCTCTCTTTTTTAGAGCCAAAAACTAAACTTAGGAAGAGAGCAGCGGCAGAGCAGAGCAGCCCTGCAGCCATCTTGCAGCTCTGCCCCGCCCACCTACCCGATATCTCCACTTTGATGTCTGATGGACTGATAAGTGACTGTTATATTTGCACGGGTTAGATTAGATAAAATCTTACTGTCATATAAATTATTGTGTATTTATGTGTGTTATTGTTTTTAATATTGTGATGTAACAAATTGTTTGAATTTTATACATCTTTAAAATAAAGGAAAATCTGAATCTGAAAATCTATTTAGATACTAAATTGCCTCATGCAGGCATAATCTTGGAAATCTATATGTTTCCATACCATGTACTTTCAACCAGTAAATTACTAATCTTTGTATGATCTGACATTTTATCTGTACCTGTCCCAGTTCTGCCCTAACTAATGCTGATGGAGCACTTGAGGGTAAACCTAACAATTTCTTGTAACATTTGTTTAAACAGGGTTCAATCATTGTTTTTGAATAGCTGCCCCATATCTCTGCACTGTACAGTATCCGGGTTTTAATTTTTGCGTTTATTACATCTATATTTCCTTTCACTGATTTCCCTCCATATTTATAAGAGAATGAATTAATACTGGAAATAATTTTTCTTACTTTATTTTGAGTTTCTAAAATATGTTCCTTCCTGTGAGAATATTATACCCAAATAACACAATTCCTTTACTACTTCTAGTCTATTGTTATTTTTATTGTATACTTACATCTATTATTATTCCCACCAAATACTAGAACTTGTTTTTTCATAATTAATCTCTAACTCTGCTTGAACACATTCTTGGTAAAGTTTCTTTAATAATCTTTTCATACCCAGACAACTGGTTGAAAGTATGGCAACGTTGTCTGCGTATGCCAAATATGGACATCTTTTATCTCCCGTCATTGGCATATGGAACTTTGGTTCATATAATGTATTGAGGACAGTATCAAAGAAGACATTAAACAAAATTGGTGATAGAGTGCAACCCTGTTTTACTCCTATATTGGTCTCAAACCAATTACTAATTTCTCCCCCTTTGTGTTATTTCTGATACAAGAGAAATTATTCTGATACAGTATTTTGATTATATTTAATATTGCTCTTTCCATCCCTTTTTGTTCTAGTCATTCCCCATAATAAACCCCTATTAACCTGGTCAAAAGCTGATTTTAGATCAATAAAAGTGCAATACAACTTTTGTTTTATAATTATCTTATATTTATACACTAAATGTGCAAGTATGAAACATTGATCTATTGTTCCGTAATCCATCCAGAATCCTGAATCCAGAATCCTGCTTGGGCTTCATCCAATATCCCTTCTGTCTTTACCCATGCTTAAACAACTGCTCTGCATGAAGAGGCAGTAAAAAGGTATTAGGGATTGTACTTTTGCAAAGAGCTGGGGGATCTCTACACAGGAAGTGAGAGACAGCTGCTTCCTGTGCTAACGAGATAAAAGAAGCTTCATTCATGAGTGGGGCAAGTGATGAGAGGTGCGAGCGCGTGAATACGTGCCGGAGATGTGCACGTGCCGCGTCTGTTTGCATGTCCGCATGTTTGTGGGTGAGTTAGGAGTATATCATAAAACTACAAGATTATTTTATACGACATAAACCAGGTGATGGGGGTAAAGAATAATACGTGCTGACAAACATGGAAAGGCAAGATACTTCGAAAGGACTTTTAACAAAGGACGGGGACTTGCTGATACAGTGTGGAAGCTGCCACATGTATAAAATGGAGGAGGAGGGAACTGACTATTCAGCATATATATGTGAGAAGTGTATACACAATCAGGAGCTACAGTACAACATAAAAATGATTAGTGAAAGGTTAGAAAAACATGGATAACAGCCAGCTGGAACTGGTTGTTAAACTGAAGACTCTGACTAGCTTAAATAAAACATATATTGACAGGGAAAACAGTGAACCACTAGAGGGACTATGAAAAAGGAAAATGGGTAGTAATAGTGAGGAAACAGATAAGGCAGAATGGAGTGAAGTAAATAATGTAAAATGGAAGAGAGAAGGAAGGAGCCCATTATAACTGGTACTGAGATGATGCATAAATGAAACTATAGAAGGTGAGAGTAGAGATAAGGCTACACCCCATAATGGGGACAGAGAAAACCTTGTTAACAGAGAGATGGGAGATCATGTTCATTTTCGAATTCCAGTGGCTAACAGTTTCCAAACATCAGCTGAAATGAACAGTCAGCGTGGGGAAACGTTGCAAACGTATGGATACGCAGCAAAAAATAACTAACCAGGACCAAAGACAAGTTATAGTAATTGGAGACTCAATTATAAAATACATGGACAAATAAATATGTAGAGAGGATAAGGCAAATAATATATAGAAACATAGACTTTGACAGCAGATAAGGACCACTTGGCCCACCCAGTCTGCCCATTTCCCTACCTACTGGATAAGCTGCAGATTCTAGTTAACCAACAGCCTACTTCCTGCAACCCCCCACTATAATTGCCTTGTGTCTGTCCCATGCATGTTTGAATTCCCCCACTGTTTTAGACCCAACGACCTCCTCAGGAAGGCTGTTCCATGCATCCACCACTCTCTCTGTGAAAAAAAATTTCCTCACATTACCCCTGAGCCGTCCCCCCATTATCTTTAAATTGTGCCCCCTTGTTCTTACACATCTCATTTTCTGAAGGATGCTACTCTCCTGGACTTTGTTGATTCCCTTGAGGTACTTGAACATTTCTATCATGTTCCCCTGTCCCTCCTTTCATCAAGAGTATACATATTAAGCTCTCTCAGTCTCTCTTCATATGGTTTCTGCTGCAGACCCTGCACCATTTTAGTTGCCCTCCTCTGGACTGCTTCTATCTGGTCTATGTCCTTGCATAGATGAGGTCTCCAAAACTGCACACAGTACTCCAGATGGGGTCTCACCAACTGTCTGTACAGAGGGATAACCACTTCCCTTTTTCTACTTGTGATGCCCCTTCCTATGCATCCCAGTATCCCCCGGCTCTCCTTACCGACTTTTCACATTGCTTACCCACCTTTAGGTCGTCTGATATGACTACCTCCATGTCCCTTTCCATTTTTGTTGTTGTTAGTACCTCCCCTGCTATTGTGTACTCTTCTCCTGGGTTTTTGTTTCCCAGGTGCATTACTTTGCACTTCTTTGTATTGAATCTAAGTTGCCATATGTCTGACCATTCCTCCCACCTTGCCAAGTCCCTTCTCATCTTTTCTATCCCTTGTGTATCAACTCTGTTACAGATCTTTGTGTCATCTGCAAAGAGGCATACCTTTCCCTCCAGACCCTCTGCAATGTCACCTATAAAGATGTTAAAGAGGACTGGACCCAGTACTGAGCCCTGAGGTACTCCCACTAGTAACCCCTTTCTTTGGAATGTTTTCCATTCACTATTACCTTCTGTATCCTGTTGTGCAGCCAGTTTGCTACCCAGGCTACCACCCTGGGACCCACTCCCAGGCTGGCTAACTTGATTATTAATCTTTTGTGCGGAACTGTGTCAAATTCCTTGCTAAAGTCTAGGTAGGCCACATCCACAGCCCCTCCCTGGTCTATTACTTTGGTCACACAGTCAAAGAAATCAATTAGATTCATCTGACATGACCTTCCTGCTGTAAATCCATGCTGCTTTGGGTCCTGTGTCCCGCTGGCCTCTAGGTACTCAACAATTCTTTCTTTCAGAAGTGATTCCATCATTTTCCCTACCACTGAGGTCAAACTTACAGGTCTGTAGTTTCTTGCTTCTGCCTTGCTCCCACTTTTGTGAAGGGGAATCACATCTGCCCTCCTCCAGTCCTCAGGTACTGCCCCATTCTGCCATGATCTGTTAAAAAGTGTGGTCAGTGGTGTGACTAGGTCCTCCCTTAGTTCTTTTAGGATTCTGGGGTAAATCCCATCAGGCCCCATTGCTTTGTCCACCTTGAGTTTTAGGAGTTCTTTCAGGACTCTTTCTTCTGTGAATGGACTGGTGTCAACCCCCCTACCCAGAGTGCTTCTATTGTCTGGTTTAGGTAACTCCTCCTCATCTTCTTTATGGAACTGAGCAAAGTATTCATTCAGTATCTCTGCCTTTTCACTGTCTCCCTCTGCCCACCTCCTCTCTCCTTTATTAATCTTCACTATCCCTCCCTTAACCTTTCTATGCTCCCTAATGTACCTATAAAAGGTTTTATCCCTCTTCTTAACTGAGTTCACTTTTTTTTCCTCGGTTTGGGCCTTTGCTAGTCTGACTGCCTTCCCCACTTCTTTCTGCTTTAATTGATACAGTTCCCTGTCATGCTCCTTCTGTGATTCCTTATACTTTTTGAATGCAGCCTTTTTCTCCTTAACCTCCCTGCCACCTCTTTTGAGAACCATAGTGGTTTTTTACTCCGCTTTGTTTTCTTTATTTGTTTCACACAAAGGCTTATTGCCTCTATGATGGCAGTTTTGATTTTTCTCCATTGTTCTTCCACCCCTCCTTTTTGGTCATTTGCTAGTGCATTTTCAGGTATTCACCCATTTTGCCAAAGTCAGCTCTTCTAAAGTCCAGTATCCTTGTTTTTGTATGGCTTATCTCCATGGTTGTGCTCATTGTGAAGCACACTGTGCAGAGGTCGCGTTCCCAGATGTCTACTGACTTCAAATTTCTGATCCTCTCTCCATTTGAGAGTACCAGGTCTAGTATTGCTCCCTCCCGAGTGGGTTCCAACACCTAGCTGTCTGTCTGCCTGCAGGCATCGAGAATGACCTCGCTTTGGATGTGGCTGCAGTACATGTTATCCAGTTAACATCTGGCATATTCAGGTCCCTCATCAACAGTATCACCCCTTTTTCAGCCATTTTGAGAATGTCCTCTATCATTTTATTGTCCATTTCCTCCCCTTGAGACGGGGGTCTGTATACAACCCCTGTGCAGATTGTGATGCCATTCCCTGTCTCCAAGGTGACCCAGAGTACCTCTTGTCCTCCCCATTTACTTTTTAGTTCTGTAGCTTTGATCCCTTCCCTTATGTATAGAGCTACTCCACTTCCTCTTTTACCTTCCCTGTCCCTTCTGTAGATTGTGTACCCTGGTATGTTGACGTCCCAGTCATGGTTCTCGGTGTACCATGTTTCCTTGACTGCCACAATATCCAATTGTTCATCTTCCATCAGGGCTACTAGCTCAGGAAGCTTGTTTCCCAGACTATGGGCATTGGTACTCATTGCCCTCCATTTAATGTTGGCTTTATCCTTTTTTCCCCCATCCCTGATCTTATTGTCCTTGTCTATTTTTCCATTTACCCCTGTCCTGCCCTGTGTTGAGCTCTGTATCTCAGTGTTTACCTTACTACCTGCCATGTTTTGTGGGGGGAGGCTTGAAATTTCCTGCCTTTTATCAGTGCCTCCCCCTTTGGCTAGTTTAAAAGCTTGCCAAGGAAGCATTTAAACCTATCACCTAAGAGCCTGGTTCCCTTCGTGGACAGATGCAGACCATCATGCCAGTATAGATCTTTATCTCTCCAGGTAGTCCCCCAGTCCCCAATGAAGCCAAAGCCCTGTGCTCTGCACCAGTTTTGCAACCATTCATTAAACTACATGGTGTGCAGTACTCTAGCCTCACTACTGCCATGTACTGGTAGCACCTCTGAGAAGGTTACCATGCTTGCTACCCATCTGAGGCCCCTCCCCAACTCCACAAATTCATTCTGCACTGCACTGATCCCATGCCTAGCTAGGTCATTTGTCCCAAGGTGGACTATGATATCTAGTTCCCTCTCCTGTGATGCTGCTTCTGCAATCCTGAGGATTCGCTTTGTGTCCCTCCAAGCCATGGCACCAGGCAGGCACTCTTTCTTCCCTCTCCCTTTCCCAGGTTTACCCCCCTAACAATAGAGTCCCCTATCAGAAGCTGTTTCCTTCCCCTGTGGTGTCCCTTGCCACCCTTTTGTGGTTCTTCCTTGTGGATGTCCTCACCATTCTTCTGGGTCTCCACTGAGGGTGCCATCATAGAGGAACCTTGCTCTGCCAGAATGGCATGTGATTTGTGTAGAGGTACAACTAGGGGGCTTTGCCTCTGGTCCACCACCTGCACCCTCCCAGAACCCACTATGGTCCAACTGCTCTTCATACTTGGCAACCTCTGAGGCAGTGGTTGTGGCAGTGGTGCTCTTTGGAAGGGGGAGGCCTCCTTAGTCCTTGCTAGTTCAGCCTGGAGGTGGGCAACCTCCTCCCTCAGAGCTGACAGTTGCCTGCAAATAGGACAGCAACGCAGTTTCCAGAATGTCTCCCGGAAAACTGCTGCCCCACAGCCAGTGCATTGCACCACTCCCCACATGTCCCTCTCCCTTATAATATACAATATATATATTTTTTTTTTATTACTATTTGTGATGTGTACCTACCCTTTTTGCACTGTGCTGGGTTATTAAGGATATGACAGTTCTGCCCCAAGACCTATTGAGGAAGTGATGTCAGAGCTGTGGCTATAAAGGAAATGCCACACCTGGGGGGCAGGGTGTGGGGTAGGGTGGGTGGGTAGTCCACAGCCACTTGTGACTGTTAGAAACAATCAAATACACAACTGCTCCACCACCCTGGTGAGTATTGCCCTTTATAGTAATTCAACTATCACCACAATTTACTAGACCACGGCTCCTGCGCAAACTACTCTGCTGAGTCCAGGGATAAAAATTAACTCACTCCTCAGCCAGCAGGACACTTAAAATGTTGCAAAAATATCCTTCCAAATCCTAGGTCTCACCCACAACCATCAAGCAAATTCAGTTGTATCTCACTCCCTCTGGTTATAAAATTACTACATTTTTAATGGAATCCTGCAATTCTCTGCTTAATGCCAATAAGGAAAAAAAATGAAACTTTTTGTAGAAAGCGTAGCTCCCCTTCTTTACAAGTATTATGCCTTACCAGGTTTCCAGCTCCTAAATGGAGTTATAGTTTGTTCTTTGCAGTGTAGCAAGGTTCTCAGCTTCCAACAGACAAATCAAAGTCATATATGATGAGCAGTTTCTCAGGTGCAGGGGTGAATGATTTGTATAATATGGTGGACAATATATTTATAAGAGCAGGACCCAGACCAATAGCCATAGTACACATCGGCATTAATGATGTTGCCAGGAAGTCATTGCCAACTTTCAAAAAAGAATTTGAGGAGTTAGTCCAGAAATTAAGGGAAAAGGATAGTGAAATCCTGATATCAGAAATCCTACCAGAACCAAGAGAAAAAAATATCAATAACTAATGCATGGTTAAATAACTGGACAAAACACCAAGGATTATCATTTATAAAACACTGGGAAACTTTCTGTAATAAAAAAGAACTGTACTGTAGGGATGGAGTTCACTTGAGTTTTAGGGGAAGTTGAATACTTGGAACACGTATACGTAATGAAATTGAAAAACATTTAAACTAAACAGAAGGGGGACGAATGGATCTCAGCCCAAGTTCCAAATACCTATAACTAGAAATAAGAAGATAATAACCAAGACTAATGTTTTGATGTTCAATGCCGGAAGCTTAAATAAAGACAAAATGGCAGAACTAAAATTGATATTGAGTACGAGTCATATAGGATTAATAGGAATAGTGGAAACTTGGTGGAACACTGATATGGGATGGAACCAGTACATTTCTGTATACCAACTCTTCATGAATAACAGGTTATTTAGGAGAGGGGGAGGAATTGCATTATACATTAAGGATGACATTGTGTGTCAAAACATTAGTATGGATGATGACTACGGAAACATTGAGGCCATTACTGGAGATATAATAGGACTGTCAGGTAAACCATTCAAGTTGGTGGTCTTTTATAGACCACCAGGTACTACAGTAGGAGATACAGAAGACTTTATGGAAAGATTTGCCACCCTAACAGAGGACCATGATATACTATTAATGGGAGACTTGAATATACCACAATTTTGGGGAAAAAGGACTTGATCATAGTAATCAAATAGGCATACACTTGTATGATATACTAACAGCTGCAGGAATTCAACAATGTACTAAGGAAACTATTAGGGGAGTGACTGTATTAGATGTGGTATTAACTAATACCTGTATATTTGAGGACATTGAAAACATGAAAATTGGACCTCCGGTTGGAACAAGTGATCATGGGGCTGTCACATTTACAATTAATAAAAATAAGAAAATCATATAAGGGAAAGACAACCCAGATACTGTATAATAAGGCTAATTATCAGAATATAATAAATTAATTTTATAAATTAGAAACATAGAAACATAGACTTTGACGGCAGATAAGGACCACTTGGCCCACCCAGTCTGCCCATTTCCCTACCTACTGGATAAGCTGCAGATTTTAGTTAACCAACAGCCTACTTCCTGCCACCCCCCACTACAATTGCCTTATGTCTGTCCCATGAATGTTTGAATTCTCCCACTGTTTTGGACCCAACAACCTCCCCAGGAAGGCGGTTCCATGCATCCACCACTCTCTCTGTGAAAAAAAATTTCCTCACATTACCCCTGAGCCATCCCCCCTCTGTCTTTAAATTGTACCCCCTTGTTCTTACGCATCTCTTTTTCTGAAAGATGCTACCCTCCTGGACTTTGTTGATTCCCTTCAGGTACTTGAACATTTCTATCATGTCCCCGTCCCTCCTTTCATCAAGGGTATACATATTAAGCTCTCTCAGTCTCTCTTCATATGGTTTCTGATGCAGACCCTGCACCATTTTAGTTGCCCTCCTCTGGACTGCTTCCATCCTGTCTATGTCCTTGTGTAGATGAGGTCTCCAAAACTGCACACAGTACTCAGATGGGGTCTCACCAACTGTCTGTACAGAGGATAATCACTTCCTTTTCTACTTATGAAGCCCCTTCCTATGCATCCCAGTATCCCCCGGCTCTCCTTACTGACTTATCACATTGCTTACCAACCTTTAGATACTCTGATATGACTACCCCCAGGTCCCTTTCCATTTTTGTTGTTGTTAGTACCTCCCCTGCTATTGTGTACTCTTCTCCTGGGTTTTTGTTTCCCAGGTGCCTTACTTTGCACTTCTTTGCATTGAATCTAAGTTGCCATATGTCTGACCATTCCTCCAACCTTGCCAAGTCACTTCTCATTGGTCTGGAATACAGAAATGAAAGGATTATCAACCGAAGAACCATGGGGAGTATTTGTTAAGACAATAAAAAACTTGACAGAGAAGTATATTCCTATCAAGAATGTGTATAATAATAGGGGAAAAAAACCTTCTAGGATAAACAACAAAATTATTAAGTTATGTAAGAGAAACAAAATACTCTTTAAAAAGATGAAACAGGTAAAAACAACAGGTAGTAGGGTTAGTTATAAAAAATATTACGTAAGGTTAAGTATGACATTAGAAAAGCAAAAGAAAATCTGGAACATAGATTAGCAACATCTAATAATAATAAAAAGATTTTCTTTGCATATATCAACAACAAAAGGGGGAATAATAATTATGTGGGACCCCTCAATATTGATGGTAAATTATCAGTTAAACCTGAGGAAATGGCTAAACAATTTAGTATAACATTTGGTAAAATGTTTGTTAAAACTGATCAATTAAGAGACAACATTATAATTGTACCAGATAATACTGTACTAACTGAGATAATTACTACTGATTTAATAATTAAGAAAATACAAAAACTTAAGATAGACAAATCCGCAGGCCAAGATGGGATACAGCCAAGGTTCATTAGAGAACTTGTTGATGAACTAGCACCTGCTATTACCATAATAGGGCAGAAATTGCTATAAGAAGGATATGTACCTAATGATTGGAGAACTACATGTGTGCTTCCAGTGTTCAAGAAAGGAAGTAGGGCTGAGGCAGCGAACTATCGACCAATAAGCTTAACTTCGGTGGTCTGTAAAATCATTGAAGGGATAATTTATGATGAGATCATGAACTATATGTCAGACACGGGATTAGTAGATTGAATCCAGCATGGTTTTCTAAGGAATAGATCTTGTGAGACTAACTTGATTAGTTTCTATGAACATGTTAGGAAATTATTGGATCGGGGAACCAAGTGGATATGGTATTGCTGGATTTCAGCAGAGCCTTTGACACGGTCCCTCATGGGTTAATAATTTTAAAATTGAAGAAATTAGGAATCAATGGCAGTATTATCAAATGGATAGAGCATTGGTTAATGATGAGAACCCAACTGGTTAGGGTTCAAGGATTTCTGTCCGATGAGGTAAAGGTCCTAAGTGGAGTGCCACAGGGATCTGTGTTGGGACCTCTGCTGTTCAGCATTTTTATTACTGATCTGATTACTACTAGTGGGAATAAGTTTGCTGATGATGTCAAGTTGGGAGAAGTGGTGAACACTTTTGAGGACAGACTAAGATTTGGTCAGGATTTATTGTACATAGAAGAGTGGGCAAATACTAATAAAATGTGTTTTAATTTGAATAAGTGTATTGTGATGCACATGGGAATGGGAAATATAAATCAGGAATATTATTTACAGGGAGTAAAATTAAAGGATTCAGTTTGTGAAAAGGACTTGGGGATATGCATTAGCAATGACCTGAAGAGGGGATCCCACTGTAAAAAAGCAGCAAATAAGGCCATGCATTTGGTTAATTGTATTCGAAGAAGCTTTAATTCAAGAAAGGAAGAGGCACTGATGCCCTTTTTTAAATCCTATGTGAGACCTCACTTGGACTATTGTGCCACGGTTTGGAGTCCATATTTGAGGAAAGATACAAGAATGATAGAAAAGCCTCAAAGGGCCTGTAATAAACTGATAAAAAGAATAAAAGATAAACCCTATGAAGAAAGATTAAATAACTTGGGGTTATGGGCAATGAATGTAAGTGGGTAAGGGGAGATTTGTTGATGTTTTATAAAATCTTAAAACATGATATGTTAATGAAAGATCTAGAATTTCATACTAAGGAACAAAATTATGACCTAAGAGGTCACAAATACCAGATAATAGAAGAACGTTGTAGAACAAATTTAAGAAAATTTAGCTTTGGTCCCAGAACAGACTATGGAATAAACTGCCAGCTGAATTAGCAAAAACTCCTAGTTTCAATGCCTTTAAAGCAGGTTTAGATAGTTTTGTCTCAGTTGGTAACTTCGGTTTCCTCCACTGAAATGGTTGGGATAGCTAATATAGGCCTTGGCCTTCTGGTTGTCTTAATAAGTCCATTATGAAACTAAGAAATTCTATTGTTTAAAATTCTTGTAAATATTTTGGCAGTACTGTCAATTAAATGTATTGGTCTATAACACTCTGGTGTATCTTTTTCCCCCCTTTTTAAAAATTGGTATGATAATACTTAAACACCAACTATTTGGAATTTTTCAACTATCCCATATCTGGTTAAATAATTTACATAGTACTGGAATCCATAATGTCTTGATCTTCCAAATGACTTCTATAGGTACACTGTCTGGTCCGGGTGTTTTATGTTTATTAAAGGCATGTACTGCTTGCTTTACTTCTTTGTTATTCTTTAGGTCCTATCCACTTTGTTGATAGACTATTGGAGAGTTTTTGTAAATAGGGATTATCTCTTCTGTAGAATAATATACCAAAATGTTTCATCCATATGTCAGGTTCTATATAGTTTTCTGGTTCATAGCCATTACTACTCATTCCTTTATTAACTAATCTCCAGAAGGTTTTACTATTTTTAGTCTTAACTGCCAATTCCAAATCTGTCCACAACTGCTGGATAAATTTTTGTCTATTAATTTTCTCTATAGTCTTTCCTTAATTTATTCATTACTCTATTATTATTTAGGGAAGGATTGCTTTTCAAGTTTCTAAGCTGTTTATTTAATGCTTGTTTAGCCATTTTACATTCTCCATTATACCATATATAGCCTTCTTTTTTATAGATATTGATCTTTTTGTTTATCAGTATTGAAATTGACCCTAATATTGCCCCAGATCAGCTAAATAAATCTTCACTCTCTGTTTCTTCTTCTAATTCTGCAAGGATTCCCCGGTTTTCTAAGAGTTGTATAAAATTATCACTCTGAATTATACCCCATCCAATACAATTTTTATTTTTAATTTCAATTGGGGCCATACACATCTTTCTATTTTTCCCTTTCATATAATTTAAATTCTAAAGCAAGGTGTTGGCTTTCTGGCCTAAGCTGTATATCCATACTTAAACAGAAGTTTAGCATCTAAAGATTTACCCAGATATAATATATCACAGATGATCCATTCCCCCCATGAATGTGAATTTACTTTCTGTATCTCCTGTTATTCTACCATTTAGTAGTATTAAATTATTATTTAAAAGTTTACTATGTACTTCAATTCCGTTAGTGCCAATTTTCCTATGAGAAGAGTTTCTCTTTCCCTTTATCTGAATTAAATTCCCCTGATCAATATAATTCTTAATGTCTTTATCTATTTCTGACAATCTACCTATCCTTATCTTCATATCACCGGTAACCACTGTTTTTCCCATTGGGTAGTCTTGTTGAATTTCTCTTATTATAGATTCAGTATGGATTAACCAATCTGTCACCAAATTTACTTGATTCTGGTTGTGCATAAATATTGATTATAAATAGGTTTTCCTTGTAATTTTAGTTATCAGAATGCTATCACTTTCCGTTTTTAATTCTTCTGTTTGCACTTTATCTCCCAATTTACATAAGGTTACCAACCCCCCCATATTGCTTCCATATTTTTTCTTTTTTATTGCACTTTTCCAATAAGCTTTAAAACCATTTAAATAAATAGCCCCAACAATTCAGGTCTCTTGAATGCATATTATATCAAATTTGTTCAGATGACCTGTTACTTTTGATCTCCAAATTTATCTCCTAATCCTGATATGTTCCATGACAGCAATATTCCAGGGATATCTACAGAATCTCTCATTAACTTTGTTCTTTCTTGCATTCCATTTAGATCCGTTACATCTCTTCCTTTATGATTTTCCCTAGTTCTGTGTCCATTGTTAATGGTCGCAGATCTACATTAGTCAGAATATCATATTTGTTTGCAGTTTCAACAATATATTCCCATTCAACACTTTTCTCTTCCTTTGATATTGCTTTTAAATGCCTCATATCTTTCCATTCTTCATATATATAAATACCCATTTCATCTAACAGTCTTTGTTTAACCAACGAGTCCCTTATACTTTCATTATTCAGCCATATCGTAACTTGTCCATTATTTTCCCATCTAATAGCCCTTGTAATTTCATGGCAGCACACACGTTGATTCAGGATTGTATTCAGGGTATCTAATATAATTCCTCTAATATTATTTTTATTTTCCCTATCTTTTTGTACTAGGCCGAATATGGATATTATTATTTCTTTTTTATTTGTTCCCTCTCTCTTGTTTTTATAATATTCTGGGAACAAGTTCTCACACATTCAGTCACTTCACTACCAGTTTAGCATTGCTAGTAAAGCACTTTGGATGTACGAAAAGTGCTATATAAATGCTGATTCTTCTTCTTCTTCTTCAATGTAGAAACTTCCCCATTTCTATACCCAACCCCTCTACTTCATTTTTTTGTTAAAGCCTTAGTAAAAAAAAAATTGGTCTGTTACCAACAGTACTAGTTCTGAATTTACTAAGGGTCTAATAACACTCAGAAATTCTAACAAGTGTGTGCAGCCAGTTACGGACTTGAATAATTTCTTAATCATTGTTAACAAAATGTCATTTGTCTCATTAGGCATATATGAAACTTTGTATAATGGTAAGACATAGTCTGTACCTTTTGTTTTATTTAAAAATAATCCAAATGCTTCTTCTTTCTCATTATCCTTTCTCTTCAGTCTTTCTTTTTCCCTGTTTACATTCTGTTCTTCATTATTTCCTGAGTGTTCTTTTATATCTTTTTGCTTGTTTATCAGAGTAGTTCACTTATCTATATTATGTCCATCTATGTCTTCTTCCCTCTCACTTAGGGATTCTTGTTTCCTTTTAGATTTTCATTTCCCTTTTCCTTTTGTTTTTGTTCCCTTTGTTTTCTTTTTACCATTGACCCTTGTTCTTATTTTTCCCCTCTGTTTATTTTCATTTTTATTATCCATAATCCTACCCATCTTCATCACACCTCTACCACTGTCCTTACTATCCATCATAACCTTATTTGTGGAGGAATCTATTTTCCTTGATTTTGCCCCCTATTTTTATTTTCTTTGCGGTCATCCAGTTCTTTCCCTCTTTCCTTCTTATTAATTTCTTTGTTATCATTCTTAGTTCAACCTCCCCCTTATTATTTTTCAAGCCTGCATTTGATTTACATCTTTCTTCTTGCTGTAATCCTTTTTCCCATATCAATACATGTCCCTCTATTAGTTCTTTTGTTACACTATTTTGTCTCCATCTTATATCTGGGAGCATTATTAGTTCTGACTCAGTTTCTAAATCTCTTGACTCCTTTGTATTTATCAGAGATCTTGAGTCACATTCTAGACTGCCTCCCTTCCTCTGCTTCCATACACTCTTTTGACTCACTTATTTCATTCTTTTTATAGTTTTTCATTTATTTACGTATTTTATCCCCCTTATATAATTGTCATTCTTTTTCCCACTTTATAGATTGCTTAGTTAGTCTGGGGTGAGATATTGTCCTGATAATTTTCTATTTTTTGAATCATTCCTTTTCATATTCCTTATGGCTAGAATTTCTAATCTCTTGGATCTCAACTATCTGTTTAATATGTATACTATTCTCTATACATACTCCTTTGACAAAGGATAGATCTTTTCTGATTGCCACTAATTGTTCATACATCATTATATTGGCAGTAAAAGCATCTTGCAGTGCCAAACATAAGTCTTCTGTTACATTTTCTGTAAGCAATGCCTTTTTATCAGTTAAACTTGTTGGACTCATAAACAGGGTCTCATCCCCTATTAAAATATATTCTCCTATTTTCTCACTATTTATCAATGTATTGGTTAATTTCTGTGCTTGCCTGTAAATTTTCTCTATATCCTCCGTTAATGAGTTATTCTCCTCCATACTTAACCTTTTAGTATCAGTCACATATTCCTGCCCATATTGTTCTTCAGTTGGGGATGGTACTGATCTAATCACACCCAATTTAATATCCCCAATCTTTTTCTCAATTAACTTATTAGTCTCTGTTGTTTCCTTTATTTCTTCAACTGTATTGTTTATTTCTTTGTTTGCAATGTTGACCATATCTAAATTATACTCATCTATTTTCTTAGAGTTGATTAACTCAGTAATCTTTGTGTCACCTTCTATACTGTTTGTTACCTTTCTTATTGTCCTTCCATCCAGAGTCTTACTTAATCTTTCCTTATTTCTGTCTAGCATTTCACAGATCATTAACTGATTTATTGACTTGTTCTTCTTCTTGTCTTTTGCATTATAGCCAATTGGGGTAGATGTTTTATTATCCCCTTTACTGAATATTTTCCCTTCTGCTTCTATACACATTTTCTTTTCAACATTATCCTCTTTAATTTCTTCTTGTAATTCTGTCCTTACTAATTGCCTTGGATCCTTTTTCCTTCTTGCCTTAATTCCCCACTCCTTACCCCTCTTCCTCCTTTACCTTCTCCTCCATTCTTCCTTTGTTCTTTCCCACTCCTTGTGACAGCTGGCATAATATAAATCCACTATTATAATGTACAAAAAAAAACTGTCTACAGTATAAATTAGATCTACACAATCAATTAAATAGATAGTAAGATGATTAATTGGGCAATTGGATTACCAATCTACCAATCTGCCAATCAACTAATCCACCAATCCACCAATTAGCCAACTGATCAGCCCATTCTTTCCTTAATAATTATTTTAAAAAAAGCCACAGCAGTCACACCACTTTGTGCTCTTCTACAATTATTACAATTGTTATAGTGAGAATAATTAGTAAGAACAGCGTCAAAGATAGTCCCCAAAGCACTGATCTTCCCATCTTCTCCTTTATAAATCTTCTTTTCTTCTTTACTTGTACACTTATAAGGATTCTATCCTTCCTCTATCTTCACACTTTCCTCCTAATCCTGTACAAAGTATCCTCAATATCCATTTCCCTTTTCTATGTCCCTTGTCTCTTTCACCTCTATCAGGTTCTGGTTTTATGTTACCCATTGGGAAATGTTCAGGGAAATACTAGATCCACACGAAGTC
Source organism: Neoceratodus forsteri (assembly GCA_016271365.2). NCBI lineage: Eukaryota > Metazoa > Chordata > Ceratodontiformes > Ceratodontidae > Neoceratodus > Neoceratodus forsteri. The sequence continues at coordinate 172,103,092 of JADMNL010000025.1, forward strand.
CAAATCGAACAAAGTTCCCTGTTCCTTCACTCCACCCCTCAAGGCCTTTGATATTCTGATGTCTTTGATGTCTTCCTTCCACTGCAATTACAAATTAAAACTGTAATATAGGGAAGAATACTTTGCACCTTTTCCCCTTACAAGATTTAACAGCTTTTGTAATTCTTAACAAGCACTTATATAGTGTGCAAGCAGAAAAAAAAAACAGGTATAAGCAGGTAATATTATACTCTCTTACAGAGCTTTTAACCAGCAATCAACAGCTTAACAGCCTAACACTTTAATAACTTAATAACTTGTTAGCACCTTATTAGTTTAATAACTGAATAGTTTAATAACTTATTTCCAAGGCTGCATATTATCAAATTCTACTACTACTGCTAATGGTTTCTGATTCTTATTTTAGACTAGTCCTTATTTTTGTATTTTAAGCAGTAGTTTTTATATTTCTGATATTTTTCAGTAGATGAATAAATCAGTTTTCTTAATTTTTCCCTTTGTGGCTAATATCCTATTTTTCCCTGTTTTTTCACAGAGGGTAGAACTTCACTGGAACATTTCTTGAATCACAGTCAAAGACTGAAGTGGAGCAAAAAGCAGTAGAGCAGTGCAGAAATAAAGCAGGACCAAACAGGATCGCTGTCAATAAGCACACTCTAAATAATGTATTTAAAATGCTTGCCCATTTAGCAACAGGTTATCTGCACCCCGGTGCTGAATTTACTAATGAGACAAACTCATCAAAACATAGCAGTAAAATGGGGTATTTAAAACAACTCTGTCAGCTCAAATTTTCTGACAGTACTGTTTACAGCTGAAATGTCTAAAAAAACATTTGCAGCTCCTCTGCCACCATGCCTCTCCATGTACAACTTGGTCAAAAATGATGCTTGCTATTGCAAATGCCCGCACATGCGCTTTAAGCTCTGAAATCACATGCCACACTGAACCAATGAAGTCCCTACTTCCTTATTTTCCAAATATGTATAAAATTTAATTTATTAATATAAAACAATTAAATATTTCCTCCCAATACAGTTTATATAGCTTCTGAACCCTTTAATTAGCTGAATACACCAAAAAAAGCCAAACAGATCAAAACCTCTCCCCTAAAGCATAGCCATGGCTGACTTTCAGCTACCCTTCTATCCTCAATTTATCTCAAAATATAATGAGTACATACACTTCATACACTTTGCACAATGGTTTCAAATACCTGTTCAGTTAAAAAATGACCAAAGTACCACAAGTACCACAAGCAGTGAGCAATAAGCAATGAACAATATACAAAACATAGCTATCTAAATTTCAATCATCATAGACCCATAGGTCAACCTTTATACAAAAAAAAAAAATACTAATAAAGGGCTAATTTGCCTAAACAGGCAATCTCCAGTGCCATTTTCTCAGTAATTTCAATAATTTTCAGCAGCTCTGTCTCACAAGTGGTTTTTCCAGCTTCTTTTCGGGCTTGTGTGACAGGCCGTTAAGCCTCCGCAGACTCCACCAAGCACTCTTTTCCAACAGCTGGCTACTCCAATGCTAGCACTCCCCACTGTTCCAGGGGGCCTGGAAGCCTGCCACCATGGCACCGCTTTAACCACTTCAAATGCCAAGGGTTCTAAGTCAGTCCAGAAAGGACAGTGAAATTAAACAATAAAATGTGGCAACAATGGCATACCTTTTATAAAAACAATAAAAGCTTTAACTGACTCCTGCTATGAATGTTGCTCTTCAGCATTCTAGCATGTAACATTCAGTCACCTGTCCACCCCCCAGAGTGAATACAAAGAAAAGGACATCAACCCCCAAAGTGAGGATGAATGTTTCCTTACTGCTTCTCAAAATACCTATTTGTGATGGGGAATTAAGGAAAATTTCACATACAGAGATTGTTTTAGAGTATGGAAATTGTACATTAATTGATTTAAATGTGTCCAATGTGTTAAATATGTCCAGTGGTTAATTTTTTGCGGACAGTTCAAATGCAATTTCAAGGGAAAATAGTTATTTAAGTCTGCCAAGGGATTGCTCTTAGAGAGATCTGATGAGATCTACAAACGAGGAAAACTTAAGTCAGATCAAAACGGGGAAGGATCATGTAGCTATCTCTGGATATGATTTACATCTTATAGCCTCAGAATTACAATATACAATTGAAGGGATGCAAAGAACTGAAGCTGAGGCTAATTGTCAGTTTAATGGGGGATATCACCCACAGCAACCCACTAACTACATCCCATATGGTCTCAGTGAAGACCTAATCTTCTCTTTAAGAGATCAGTATATAGCGAATCTGCTACTAATGGAGCAAATGGTAGTGATTAAGAATTAACTAGAAACTGCCAGACAATATATAGCAATTAATGGTGCTAGGCTGGATGACGTTCTAAGGAAATTGGATCAAATAAATCCCCCTAAAGAGTCAGACTCTGTGATTTGGGATGAGGCTGAGGTTGAGGGTAGGAATGGAAGACCGGATTTTAGTTCTATAATAATCCCAGATACTCCAGTACCAAAAATAAAAAGAAAAAATAAGGAAAATAAGAGAAGGAATAAAAAGGGTAAAGATAATAAATCAGCTTCCACCACAGGCAGAGATGGCTCTGATAGTACTGCTTAAAGTTATGTAGTTAAAATGAAGACAGTTGTAGGAGTGGCGGATGAAAAAGGGATAATGACTTAATACAAAGGTTAGATAAGCCTATGGACGAGCTAGGTAACAATTGTAAAAGCAGAGTTCTGCAACATCAACTCATTTCATTAGAAAGGGAGATCAAGCTATTACAAACTGATCTTAAAAATGAATATAAAGGATTAAGCATAGGATACAATGATATTACTTCCACATTCAAGAGAGCCAGATTTAAGGGAAAGAAATATCTCCTCAGAAGGTCAAATGTTAAATTCTCATGACGGAATAAAGAACATAGTTAACCCATCTAAATTTCCCACTCCCTTTTTAAGGGGATATTATTAAATGGGGGATTACAGAGGCAACAGAAGCCTGCACCAAGACACAGAGTAAGAGGAGCAGAGCAGAGCAAGGAAACCATGCTGGTTGAACAGCGAGGTAGTGGAGGTGGTGAGAGCAAAATGAGAGGCGCACCAGAGGTATTGGAGGATGGGGAAGGAAGTGGACAGGGAGGAGTATGCAAGATGGTCCAGGGAGGTGACCAGAAATGTAAGAGAAGCCAAGGCCCAGAGGGAGCCGAGATTAGTGCAGGGAATTAATGGGGGGGGGAGAAAGTCTTTTTCAGCTACATCAGGGAAAAAAGGAAGTGCAAGGAGGAAATAGTGAGGATAAAAAGGGGTGGGGAGTGGACGGAAAAGGGTGTGAAGCAGGCAGAAGCACTGAATGAATACTTTTGCTCAGTGCTCATGGAAGAAAAGGGGGGAACGCTACCACCATGGACTGGGAGGGGGGACCACTACAACCATGGACTGGGAGGATGGGGACAGGGGGAGAGGAGGTGACAGATGGAAGAACTGAGGCAAGTAGAGTCTTAGAGGGACTGAGGGCACTGAAGGTAGACAAGGCACCAGGGCCAGATGGTATCCACCCCAGGGTGCTGAGGGAGATGGCGGCAGTGTTGGTGGAGCCACTGGTGGATCTGTACAGCACCTCACTAGAGTCGTGATGTGTGCCACTGGACTGGAGGATGGCATGTGTAGTACCATTACACAAGAGTGGACCAAGGGATGAACTGGGTAATTATCGTCCGGTAAGTCTCACCTCCATAGAGTGTAAACTCATGGAAATTATACTAAAGGAAAGACTGGTGGTGTACCTGGAGGACAGTGGCCTCCAGGATGTGAGGCAGCATGGGTTCATTTCAGGGAAGTCTTGTCAAACCAACCTGATACGATATTATGACTGGGTGACAGGTGAGCTGGCTAAGGGTCATGAGGTGGATTTTCTTTACTTGGACTTCATCAAGGCATTCAATTCTGTGCCTCATAGGCAGCTTGGGGGGATGCTAACTGGCATCAGGGTAGGGGAAAAAATAAGGAACTGGATTACAAGCTGGCTGAGAGGGAGGCTGCAACTGGTGGTGGTGAGAGGGGAGCTCTGGACTCCAAGGCCGGTGGTGAGTGGGGTGCCACAGGGCTCTGTATTGGGTCCAGTATTATTTGGGCTCTTCATATAAGACATTGCACATGGGGTGGTGAGCAAGGTAAGTCTGTTTGCTGATGACACCAAAATCAGAGCAGCGGTGGATGGAGATGAGGGATGGAAGCAGCTGCAGGGGGACCTAAGCAAGCTAGAGGAGTGGTCAGAGAGGTGGCAGCTGGGGTTCAATGCAAAGAAGTGTAGGGTTATGCACTTTGGGGTGAAGAACCCAAGGAGACAATACTGGCTGGGAGAGGTTAAGTTGGGGATCACTGAGGAGGAGGAGGAGAAGGACCTAAGGGTAATGATAACAGGGACCAAGAACAGGAGACTGACTGCAAAAGTAAACAAAATGTTGGGGTGCATAGTGAGGGGGGTTTCATCCAGGTGAAGAGAGGTGATCTTGCCCCTCTACAGGTCACTGGTAAGGCTGCACTTAGAGTATTGTGTGCAGTTTTGGAGGCCATACCTAAAGCATGATATCAGGCTACTGAAGGGGGGTGCAGAGGAGGGCAACAAAGATGATCTGTAGAATGGGGGAGAGACTATGACAGCAGGCTGGGAGACCTGAATATGTACACCCTGGAGGATAGAAGGGACATGGGTGACATGGTAGAGACATTTAAGTATCAGGGGAATCAATAAAGATGGGGCAGATGGGGTCTTTAAGCTAAGGAGGGAGAGGAACACCGGGGGCACGGGCTAAGAATAGAGGGGGGAGATTTTAGAGGGAAATGAGGAGATACTATTTCTCAGAGAGGGTGGTAGCAAAATGGAATGCACTACCAGAATGGGTGGTATCATGTAAATCTGTGAACAGCTTCAAAAGGGCATGGGACAGGGAACAGGGGAGACTGAGGGTGGAGGAGGTGGGGGCGGCAGTGGGATGACAAAGGGGAGAGGGGATGGGGCAGTTGCAAACTAGGGGTGCTAGCTGCACAATCTAGCAGACTTAGATAGACTGGGTGGTCTGTTTCTGCTGGCACATTCATATGTTCAGATGTTTGCATTGTAATGGCACTAGATGGTTGGCCCCAAATGAATGGTGATATACTCAAAGTATTTATAACAAATTTGATAGTAAAAGAGATGGGCCTAGAAATAACTGAGTCAGATATTGTGGAAGTAAGAAATTCTCAAGATGGGTGAAAAATTCTAAAGAAGTTATTTTTGAATCCCCCAAGGTGGCAAATAATATTTGATACAATGGAGAGACTATTAAGAAGCAAGGTTATTTCATTATGTTTCCCATTAGGCAAGTCTTTAATCAGGAAGCATTAAGAAGAATAAATAAGGAAGAGTCAGTGACCTTGAGTCTCTTCAGAATGGAACGAAGGCCAAGAGAAAGTAATAAAAAACTAATTGGATCATTATGCAACTTATTTAGCTCATTTCTGAATATTAAATTAGGTAAGATGGGCGTTAAGAATGCAATTAGACAAGTTTATTCATCACAAATAGATATTACGGTGCAGGATGAGGAACTTGCTAAATTACTACTAGAGAAAAGCCTACAATTAGATGTACTAGGCTTATATTTGTGTAAGTCAGATGAGATATTTGGAGACTCCTCCTTTAGTAACAAGATTGTTTGCTTTAGTTATCTGAACCACACATATATAGCATTACAGATCTTGATAGAGCCCTCCCAAGTTTAGACTGACTTGGTAACCACTTTAAGGAAGACTTTCCTATTGTCTTCTCTGACTCTAATGACTATGAGGCCCCTAACACCATTGAAGTCACAAATTTTGATAATAAGTTCTAGAATGGGAACCTGATTCCACTGTTTCTATTGCCCTATGTGAATCGAAGGCGTACAGAATAAAAGTTTTCTTTCTTGGAATGTTGCTGGATTAGAACATAAATTAGTTGATAAGGAGTGGGATGATTTCCTTCTGTGCTCTGATATCATATATCTACAAGAAACCTGTCACACTGAGGTGAATATCAGTATACTGAATGGATGTGAATGCTTTCATGTTCCAGTTGAAAAGTCCCACAATTTTGGAAGAAGAGCAGGGGGTTTAATTTCCTTTATCAAAACTGTCCTTTTTCATGATGCAAAATTTAAATATGCTGACAGACATATATTATGTCTACAATTGAATAGTAGTACATATAACATTTTCTTGGTGCATGTGTATATTTCACCCCATGCTTCTAAGTTTTATTTACCAGATGTTTGGGATAGACTTAGGGCTCTTCTCCATGACTGCAGGTCAGAACATCCTAATTTTGAGATCCTGTTAATGGGGATCTAAATTCAAGGATTGCAGAATTCGATGGGTATTGTGACAATTCTGTATTCATGTTTGATGACTCTATGGGTTCTAATAATAGTAGAAAGTTGCAGGCTCTAGTAAAAAACAACTTCAGAAGAAAATTAATGACTGTTGTGAAGGAAATTGATATGTACTCATTAAATGGCAGACTTAAAGGAGATAAAGAAGGCAATTTTACCTATATTAATGGAATGAGTAAATCTGTCCTAGACCTAGTCATCTGGTCTGGTCAAAGTACTGCATGGGATAGTCTTCAGATAATAACCAAATCAGAAAGTGATCACTTCCCTCTGGTGTTAACTGGGTTATCAAAAAATAATAGTGCACAGTCTAACCTGTGTGTGGCTCAGGCAGAATTCATTCAAAACAAAAGAGTGTTATAGTCAGTTAATTTAGAAGAAGCATTAAAAAAATATAATATATACATATTTAAATTCCCTTGGTTCCAAGCTACTTTTGGAATCAGCTAATAATCTTTGGGCTAGATGACTGATGTCTTTGTTGATCTATAAAAAAGTTATATGAAGATAAAATAACCAAAACAAAAAACAAAATTAAGGACATAGGGTGGTTTGATAAAGAATGTAGATTGTTTAAAAGACAATTTTGGGCAAAACTTAAGTTAATCAAAAAAACTAATGATAGAGTAATGATTAATGAATTAAATAAAGATCAGAAAAAATACAAAGTACTCTTAAACCAGAAAAAAAACCCAATACTACAAATATAAATGGGAAAAAATACTGTCCGTTATAGCTAAACAAGACACAAAAATGTTTTGGACATATGTAAGCAAAGATACAGATACCTATAAAACAGCCCCATATATGTTTATTTCAGAAGATAAGTGGCTGAAGCACTTCTTTGAAATTTGTTATGATAGCCAACTTGACAATAGTTATACCTGTGGTGATCTTAATCAAAATGAAATTCTAATTACTAGACAAGAGGTATATTTTGCAATAAAATTGTTACAACTAAATAAAGCCCCAGGATTAGACTTCCAGCAGAAGTATACCAGGTAAACACCATGAGGTGGTGTGAGCTTTTGGAAAAAGTTTTTAATAAGAGTATACAGGAGCAATATTTTCCTGAATCATGGCGGGGGGCATTAGTGATACCCATTCACAAAAATGGGAAAGTAGATGACCCTAAAATTATTGGCCGATTAGCTAGCTTGATATAAACCTGAACATTTTTTCAAAGATTATTCTAGAAAAATTAAACTGTCACAGGAGGCCTTAAAGAAGTGCAAGCTGGCTTTAGAAGTAATTATTCAACAATTGATAATTGCTTTACTCTGTCACATATTATTGAAAAATATGTAATTGTAAGAAAACAAAAAGTGTTTTGAGTGTTTATTGATTTTTCATCCGCCTTCGATACAATAGATCAAAGAACATTACGGTGCCAGATGAGAGATAGGGGAATTGATTTAGATCTAAATGATAAAATTGCTAATTTGTACAGAGATAATTGGGCCATGATAAGGATAGGCATCAAAGGTGAAGTTTCCAAAAAAAATTTTATTAACAAAGGCATACGCCAAGGGTGTCTCCTGGACCCGACCCTATTTTCCCTGTATATCAATGGTCTCCTAAGGAAATTGTCCAACTTGACTCCTGACACTTCAAAAATTGGTACAGACTCTTGTTCCATATTAGCCTATGCGGATGATATTATTTTGATGTCCCTATCAAAATCGGGACTTCAAAAACAATTAAATTTATTATATAAAGAAGTGACAGAAGTTTTGAACTTAAAAATCAACGTACAAAAGTCCCAAATAATGGTTATTGGACAGAAAAAGCTAAGTGGTTCTTAGTATTTGGGCAAAGAGAAACTCTTGAATACAAATACAAATACTTATACTTATCTAGGTCTGACCTACTCCTCAAACCTAGCCTGGTGGGCACATCTTAATAGTGTATCACTTCGGACAGTAAAAACTACATATGGTCTGAATAAGTTTAATTATTCATATGGAGGTAACTCTATTAGACCACTTTTAACAGCAATAAGGTCTAAACATTTCCCCCAGATTCTGTGTGGAACGGAGGTGTGGGTACATAAAAATGTGAAGAACTTAACAGTTCCAATATATAAAGTATTAAGAGCTTCACTAGGAGTAGGGAGCTCCTGTCCGTCTGCTTATATAAGAAGTCACTTGGGACTGGAAAATATTGAAGCATTGGTGGATACAAAAAAATTAACTATTGGATAAAAGTCACTAGAATATCTAATGAGAGGCTCCCCCAGAAGTGCCTTTTGGAAAAAAATAGAGTGGCACAAGGATAAAGTAAATGTAAACAGCTGGTATGGTAAAATATTGAGCTCATTAAAAAAGTATGATCTCCTTCAGTTAAAGAAATATTGGGATAGAAACATTGTTCTTAGTTGGAAGTATGCAAAATGTGTCAAGAGGAAGATTCAGAATACTTGGATCAAAAATTATCTGAATCTTATTAATTGTTCAAGGTATTCATGCTGGTTTGTTTATTTGCAAAGGGGACATAGTTTTAAATGCTATTTAGACCTCTTAACTGAGCCGAACTGTGGAAAACATATACGAAATATAAGTTTGAATGTTTTACTAATAATGTGAACGAAGTGAGATTTAAAAGATTACCATTTACCGCACAGAAATACTTTTGTACTCTGGGGGAAAGGGAAGACTTATTTCACGTAATTTGGGAATGTGACTGTATACTAAAGCCAGAGCCCATTGGCTTGGGTCAATAGTTAATGGGTGGAATACTATGGATAAGAGATATCTAACCACTGTGTTATTTAATACAGAAGATGATTATATTATAATTCTACTAGCAAATTTCTTCCATCAGATTAGTAAAATTAAAAAACCAAAAATGAAAGGTATTGATACCACTGTAATATGACATTGAATATATGTTTTACTCCTAGTTAAGCACAACTGGGGCTTTTTCCTTGCATTCGCACTTTATGTATTTATAGTATTTTAAAATATGTTATTGTATTGCTTTTTGCTTTTTGTAATTGTGTATGACTTTTAGTCCAACAATAAACCTGTTACTGCTACTAGTCACACCATCAAGGGTATGAAAGGAAGGAAGGGGAAGAACTCTAGCAAGTCTCTGCCTGATGCCAAAAGTTATACAGACTGTTTTCTTAGCACAGAGGGATAAGTAATTATCTCAGAACCAATGCTGGATGTTCTTAAAGTCCAGTTGGAGTTGGTCCATGAGATCAAGGGTCAGAGGAGTCAGAGGAAAAATGAACTGTACCATCTGCATACATATGTATTGACACAGAGAAGCAGGCCTTAGAGTTAGAAAAATAGAGAAAAGAATTGGACCCAAGACAGACCCTTGGGGGTACCTGAGCTGATACTGAGTGTGGGAGGAAGGGAGCCTCCATTACCAACAGCTTGTGACCTGCCCTCAAGGTGGGAGTGGAACCACCCAACTGAAGAAACTGAGAACCCAGCTACCTTAAGCTTGTCCAGGAGAACGGCACATATATGGCACATGTGTATGGGTGTGTGTGTGTGTTTGATATAGTGGCGTGGTAGCGCCGCTATAGTTAGGGTTGAGCAGTCACTTCTATGGGATGCATTTATTCTTAAGACTATTTAAATTTTGCTAAAGGAAATTGGATGTTTGTTTGTTATGATTATTGTGTTTTTCTTGTATGTCTTCTATGTTACAAGCCACAGGACATTGTTGTAAATGGGGGTCTCACCCTAACCAATTTGTATCCTGTATTAAAATAAAATTTGATCATCATCATCATGTTAAACTTGAAATTTTGTACTTTAATAACTTCACAACTGTTCAAATGATTTGCATGAGATTTTGCATGCACCACCAGGGACCACAGATCTCTTGATGTGGCAAGTTACATTCCAGTCAGATAGGTGGGTGTGTAGATGTGTGGGGGGGTTAAAATGTGAAATTTACAATTTTTGTTAAAATTCTTTGTCACACACTGTGTGAAAACTGTGTGGAATTTTGGTCTAAAATATTTAGGGTATATAGGTCTTGGGTCACAGTGGAGCTTTTAGAAGGTTTGGTGAAAAAATATTAATCTACTCAAAAGTTATTAAATTTCAAATGTTCCCATTATTTCCTATGGGACTAGATTGATGTCCCACTCAACAAAGGATTCTTGCTGGCCCAGTGGTGCTGAGGGCTGAGGCGCTGGATGCCTTACCTCACATTGCACCAGTGACCTGTGTTCGGGAATGGACATGGGCTGCTGGGGGTTGGCAGGGAGGAGAAGGATAGAGTATCCCCAGGACTGCTCTCCTTCTCTGGGGAGGGGGGTTAGTAGTGCCCAGTGATTGCCTGCCCCCTAGCGGAGGCTGGGAGGTGGCACGTCAGCACTAACAATGTGGGGAGAGACTGAGGTAGGCACTTGGTGAGAGTGCGCATGGATGCGTGTGCGCTACCGCCGCTGGTGCCATTGCACACCACAGCCTCTTGGGGAAGCAAGGAAAAAGGGAGTCCTCTGTTTGAATGGTGATTGTCCCCCTCCATGTCAGCCTGGGAAGGCACCTCCCCAAACACTACATCTGGTCTGGTGGGTCGAGTCTTTCCCCACCCCTGCCACGAAGGGTAAGTTGTGGGGTTAAGGGGAGGGGGTCTCATACCCGGTGCCGGGGGGACACAGGATGTGTAGCAGAGGACTTCAGGGAGAAAAGATTAACTGTAAAAACCAAAAACAAAGGACTCTTTATCACAAATGTGGAATCCTTTGCCACAAATGTGGAATCCTTTGCTGCAAATGCGGAATCCCTTGCCATGCTGCTGGCATCTTGTTTTCAGTTAGCAGTGGCAAAAAACTTAAAAAACTCAAAAAATGCCTGGATTTGGAATGTGGCAACAGTTGTCTTTACCTAATCTGGGCATGTAGACCTCGATTATGGGGTCAGTGTTTTGATTCTGGGCCTAGAGATGTGTTTTATGAAAGTGGTGAAATCCTTTCTCGCAAATCCTGAAAAGCATTTAGCAAAAAATTATCCTTTTTGTGATTTGTGGAAAAGCATTCATCCTTTGCCACAAATTGCAATAAAGAAAGCATGAAAAAGAATCTTTTTTACGATTTTCAAAAGAGGATTTTTAGACAGCATTTTCTTTGTCACTTCACAGTTAACAGTTTGGGACTTTGGCCTAAAATTTTCAGGGTACAAAGGGCTTTGTCACAGATGCACCTTTTGCTGGTTTGATGAAAAAAAAATTACTTTGCTCTGGAGTTCTGTGTTTTTAAATTTTGCTACATTTCCCATAGGATAACATGGTAATGTGAGGTGTACCCAGTCATTTCTTTGTCACTCTGCTGTGAAGAAATGGTTTGCATTTTTTTTCTCTGAAATTTTCAGGGTAAGAAGGACTTGCTCCACTGATGTGCCTTTTGCTGGTTTCCTGAAAATAAATTAGTTTGGTATTCAGTTATAAAGGTTTCAAATTCTACTGTCTTTTCTATAGGATAATATTGCAAAATTAGGTATTTCTTTGGTGCCACTCACTATGGGATGGGATTGCAGGACCTACATTCCCACAGGCAAATAAGAATACCACTACAGTCTCTAAAAAAATATGCATAGATGGGAGTGCAGGAACCGGAGGGTCCTGCATTCCCACACTCAAATATTCATTTATTTTTTATCTTTATTTGTTTTATTTGAAAAATGTTTCACCAGGAAAGACAACATGATCTGTAAACAGCTTACTTCCAGAAGTTTTCTGGCGGAAGGGGATTACAAAAGTTGGGAGTGCAAGCAAACACTTAAACAAGGTGAAATAAAATTACACTAGAATTGCATTACATTATAGAACTATTACATGACATTGTAATACACTAGGAAGGTAATTTCAGGAACTCAAATGAAGTGCTATAAGTCAAATGCTGGGCACAAGTTTGATAAGTGCGATACAAGCCCAAGAGGGGCTGAAATATGACAAGAAGGGATGTAGGTGGGCGAGGGATAGTGAGGTAGAGGGTAGAGGAATGGAAGTGGGAGAGAGGAGAGAGCCACCATGAATTTATGACCCTTCAGGATGTTGAGAACCCTGCAAGGGGGACAAGTGACAGGCAGAAAAGGAGAAGGGGATGGGGAGTGGGAGGAGGGGCAGAGAGAGTGGGGGAGACAGCCAGGATCAGATCAACCCCAGATACTGAATACTAGTATGCAGTCATGGGAGGATAGGCCCCAGATGGCCCTGTGCTCCCACACAGAAATAAGGATATGATTATGGAGTGATGGATGCAATTACAGTCTCTCTAAAATTATGGATGTATGGGAGCACAGGGTCCTCAGGGCCCTGCACTACCATAAGCAAATAAAGCTATGAGCGTACTTTGAAATACATTGCAAAAAACTTTGTTAATGCATCAGTTAGGGTTCCAGTGACAAATGCTGGGAAATGTGGTATTAGGGTTTCCAACCCTAACACCCCACCCTCACTCTGCATGCACCAACAGGGTCAGGGGTGTGCCTTGGGGTTGTCAGCCCTAACACTCACCCCATTCTCCTATACTGTACCCATCTCAGCTTATTTACTCATGGAACTGGGTGAGTGTTAGGGCTGACAACCCCAAGACACCCCTCCCGATGCCTGTTGGTGCATGCAGGGGTGGGGTGGGGTGTTAGGGTTGGAAACCCTAACACCACATTTCCCAACACTTGTTGCTGGAACCCTAACTGATGCATCAATGAAGTTTTTTGCAATGAATATATTATATACACATATATAGCTATATCTATGTCTCTCTCTCTATATCTATATCTATATCTATATCTATATCTATATTCTTTGCAAAAAAAATGTTGTTAATGCATTAGTTAGGGTTTGAGTGTCAAAGGTAGGGAAATGTCATGTTAGGGTTTCCAACTCTAACACTCCATCCCACCCAACCCTGCATGCACCAACAGATGTGGGGTGTGCCTTGGGGTTTTTAACCCTAACGCGCACCCCATTCCATGAGTAAATAAGCTGAGATGGGTACACATATGAGAATGGGGGAGCATTAGGGTTGAAAACCCTGAGGCACACTCCACGTCTGTTGCTGCCTGTATGGTGGGGGTGGGGTGTTAGGGTTGAAAACCCTAACACATTTCCCTACTTTTGATGCTGGAACCCTACTTAGTGCATTAATGAAGCTTTTTGGAAAGAATTTCCTTACTTTTTGAGATAGTATAATCATATCCTTATTTGCTTGTGGAAGTGTAGGGCCCCCAGTTCAATTTCAACCACAGTTACCTTGTTTGTCGTACAGCATTCACCAGTTCCAGCAGCAAGACATGACATTGATTGGAGAGTGGATCTTCACAGTGGGAGCACTTCAGGTGAGTGAGGGTGTGCGGGAGTGTCTGGAGGTGTGGGTGGTGGGTGCACAGTGGGAAGTTGGGTGGGGGTGTGGATGCAATCAGTGGTGGATTTTATTTTAACAGGTTTACAAAAAACATTTAAAGACACTGATGGACCAATTTCTTATTTTAAGGATAAGAGGGCCATGTGGGTAGGGTACCACTGGACAGCAATGAATTTTATTTTCAGTGTATGGAAATCAGAAGGTGGGGAGTGCCACTAGACACCAGGGCTATAACGTATAAATTAATGGGGACCAGGGCACAATTGGAGGGTGGGGAGTACCATTGGATGCCAATGAAAATATAAGAGAAAAAAAGTGTATGGAAATCAGAGTGTGAGGGGGTACCACTAGACACCAGGGCCATAATGTACAAATTAGTGGGGACCGGAATAAAATTGGAGGGTGGGGGAGGTAACACTGGACATAAATGAAAGTACTGTATAAGAAAAAAGTTTATGAACCTTTTTTCGTGATGATAGACCCTTTTCGTGTGAATGAAAAAACATGTTGGAAAAGGATCCATTAACATGAAAAATAATTTTTGATCCATTTCCCAATTAAATTCATTGCTTTTCCCTGGTGTCCAGTGGTACCCCTACCCTCCAATTGTACCCTGGTCCACATTAATTTGTATATAATAGCCCTGGTGTCCGGTGGCACCCATCACCCTCCAATTTCTATACACTGAAAATAAAATTCATTGGTGTCCAGTGGTACCTCCCCACCCTCCATGGCACTCTTGTCCTGAAAATAAGGAAACTGTCCCTCGATGTCTTTTTTTTTTTGTAAGCCTGTAAAAAAGAAAAAGGTCCACCGCTAATCACACCTGCAACCCCACCCAACCTCCAACTGTGCACCCACCACCCTGCATCCCCTAGAAGACCCTTCCACACACCCTTACTTACCTGAAGTGTTCCCACTGTGAAGATTCACTCTCCGATCAAGGACACATCTTGCTGCTGGAACTGGTGACTGCTGTATGGTAAATAAGGTAACTGCAGTTCAATGTATTTCAATGGGATTTTTGACTGCAGTTACCTTGTTTGTCATATAGCAGTCGCCAGTTCCAGCAGCAAGACGTGTCTTCAGTCATAGAGTGGATCTTCACAGTGGGAGCACTTCAGGTGAGTGAGGGTATGTGGGAGGATCTAGGGGAGTTCAGGGTGGTGAGTGCACAGTGGGAGGTTGGGTAGGGGAGGTGCGGGTGTGATCAGTGGTGGACCTTTTTTTACAGGTTTACAAAAGAAAAATTGAAAGACATCAAGGGACTATTTTCTTATTTTCAGGATAAGAGGGCCATGGGAAGATGGGGGATACCACTGGACACCAATGACTTGTATTTTCAGTGTATGGAAATTGGAGGGTGGGGTGCCACTAGACACCAGGGCTATTGTATAAAAATTAATGGTGACCGGGGCACAATTGGAGTGTGGGGGTGTGGTATAATGACAAAATGCTAGGAAAATGTAAGAGGATTTGGCCAAAGTGTTAAAGTAATGTAAAGTGGTGACTAAAAGACAAGTGCTTATTGGAGAGGGTACTAGCAAGAACTGGGTTAAAGATCACATGTTTTGTTTAGAACAAAAAGTGTCTAATCAATGCAGACTTGCTGGGCAAAGCAGAATCTTTTGTACAAAGATATTCTCTTGTGCAATGTTTAACTTACTGTAGCTAACACAAATAGCTGTAAACAGAAACAGAGTGGTATGTGTAGAATGGCCACGCATTAATGTACTGTCCACTTCCCTATCTTGTGTTTTCTTTCTTTGGTATGTGCATTACTTGGTAACATTAATGAATACATATTATACTTTTATCTCATAAAATTAGTTTTTCTGCTTTTCTGGTCAAAGTGTTTCCAGTTGCTGTGAGGCTTTCCTTGTGGTTATAACAATTAATACTCCCCTCCATGTTAAATTAAATCTTCATTTTAGTCAACAAGGATAAATGCACACTGCCCCTTTATCTTATGACCTCTCTTTCTTTGCCGTTTATGGCCAGGATGTCTCAATACTATGGAATTTCCTCCTTTTCATTTCTTGTCAACAACTACTGTATATATACCAGACTTAGATTGTATGCCCAATGTGTTCGAGAGGGAATGAGCCAAAGACCACCTCCATAGATGGTTGAACATCCCGAGAACGGGTAATATTGCTTGATTTTCTCTGTATATCTGTAGCTCTGATGGTAGTGGGCCATCAGCTATTTAGATTTAATTGTTTTAGGGTTTATTTTGGCATTAATAAATTACAAAATAGTTTGATGCAACATCTGGTGTAGAGTGGTTTTAGTGGGCTGTCAAGGACCAAAGGCCATGAACCCCCTGTGATTATAACATCACCCCTTTGTGTGTTTTTAACAAACCTGGTGAGCCAGCCAGGAGGTGGTTCAGTTCTGGTGCCAACAGTTCCAGTAAGACAGAATTAGTAGTCTAAATAAGGTTCATATAGGTAAGGGTCATAACCTAACTACAGAACTGGGAAAAGGAGTCTAACAAGCTCTGAGTGTTCAACTGATAGTTGAACCTACAGGTAAAGGTCTATGGAGAAATTAAAGAAAAAACTGGATAAATGTAAATGTGTTCAGAAATTAATTAAGTGCATGCGAGGGTCCGAGGACCCTTGGAAGCATGCTCAGGGCCATGTACAGCAATGTATTCAGTGGAAAGAGGAAGTATATACTGTTAAAGCTGAAAAGGAGAAATTATTAGAACAGCTCAAAGCATTAACAGGATAACAGCAAATGCTAGCTTTCACAGCTCAGGCTGCCTCTGCTAGAGAAGTGGTAGCTGCCCAAGTGATGTTAGGCAATCAACATTTAGAAAAAGAAAATGAACACCTAACCAAATGTCTAGAGGAGGCACAAGGGGCAATTAGATGTCTCTCTCAAACCTCCTCCTCTAAACCAGTGTAGACCATTGCAAATGTGAGAAACGTATCAAAGAGCTAGAGAATCAGTTAGGCAGACACCAGGCAGTAGTCACTGCATATAACAGTGCCCCTATAAATGACGATATAGATGATGAGGTAAACTGGGGTGACCTAGAGGATGCAGACCGGCAAGAACACTGCCAGAAATATCCCAATGACTGTATAACGCATCGACCACCAGCAATGGCTCCCACAATAATAAAAGCCTAAGCAGACCACCAGGGCAATCTTCTGGGCCATGTCACCTCCTCTAGAGACCTCACTGGGCCAGAATTAGAGGCACTAAGCCAAGAAATTTGACCCATAAATCCCGGGGATAATGCAGCTGATATTTACAGTAATACAAGTACCTTTAGAAGATTACACACGTCCCTTAGTGATGTTGACATTAGAGATATCATTATACATTGCTTACACCCCATCTTAAAAACCAGACTCCCCTATGCTACACTTGTCATAGGACCCAGGAGGACCCTGCACAATGTTTTGGTGCAAAGTATTGCAGTTAGTAGTGGCACGCCAAAGAAAAGGTGAGCCAACTGCAGGTTATGCCGAGCACTTATATACTTATTATAGTGTTACGTGACCCACTGCAAATCCTGCAACTTACCAAGATAAGTCTTTCAAAAAGTGACTCCTAAGTAGTATACTCCCCGAGCTTAAATCCATAATTGGAGTTACCATAGATGAAACCAACAGCTATAACGTAATAATAGCTAAATTGCATAAGGTAGAATACCTTCTTCGCTCACAGGCCAAAGCAGATAAAAGGCCCATAGCAGCGGTGGAGGGACCACCCAAGCAAACAGTTACCTATCTCACAAATCCCCAAACAGGTAGAGCCCCACCAGTCTGCCACCATTGCAACCAATCTGGGCATGTTAGACCCAGGTGTCCTCAGTTGCAGGCATCAGCACCTCCCGCACTGGTGCCGATACCTTGAGTCATGGTTCCCCCACAGGAGGAGCTCTTGCAAAAGTTGCGCTCCATGGAAATACAGTTGGCAAATGACAAGCTGTCCAAGTGGTGAGTGAAGTCACTCACCAACCATCCCAATAGGGGTGTGTGGCCTCCTTATTGCCGGTTGTGAGATTCCGGTGTAATGCATGGAACAGACCCGCCATCCAAGCTGCTATGACTGGAGGCCTGCAGCAGACCATGCTGGTTGACACAGGAGCTTCCATGTCCATCATACATACCTCACACCCTGAACAACATCCACTAGCAACTTGAGAGTCAGTTGGATTCTCCACTTTTCAGGGCTCTACCGCAACAGCAATCAAGGCTAAGCCAAC
Organism: Neoceratodus forsteri; assembly: GCA_016271365.2. NCBI lineage: Eukaryota > Metazoa > Chordata > Ceratodontiformes > Ceratodontidae > Neoceratodus > Neoceratodus forsteri. The sequence goes on from JADMNL010000025.1 coordinate 172,121,072, forward strand.
TAAAATCACTATAAATGGATGTACCTTCAATGTATTTGCACATTTAATGAGTTTGCCTGATGGCATAGGGATTATAGGATCTAATTTCTTAAAGTCTACAGGAGCGGTAATAGACTACACAAATAGTCATCTCTGGCTGCGGCCAAACTGCAATGAAAATGAAGAGCCTATTGTCATTTCTGATGTGTATGCTATTTCCACTCTTAAAAAGCCAGAGAGTTTGCCCCTTCCTGCGTATGACTCTTCCCCTAGTAAGTCAGTTAATCAGTCAGTATGTAAATGCTTTTGCTAAGCACAAACATGACTGTGGGTTACTAGAACAAGAAGAGACTATAGCCGGGAAAGCTCATCCGGCTCAAAAGCAATACAAGATTCTGACAGAATGTAAAGCAAATGTAGATGCTATTATACAGTCATTGCTGCAGCAAGGGATACTGAGAGAGAGTGAAAATCCACAGCTAACTCCCCTGTTTGGCCAGTTGCCAAGCCGGATGGTAGCTGGAGACTCACTTGATTACTGGAAGCTAAATTCCATTACCCCTGCATGCGCCTCCATAGTGCGAGAGGCCCCCCCCTGTTATCTCAAATTCCTCCTACAACCAAAGTTTTCAGTACATTGGACACTGCAAATGGCTTTTGGAGTGTGCCAGTGCATAAGGCTTCCCAGTACAAATTTGCCTTCACCTGGGAAAATAGACAGTTCACATGGACATGCCTAGCTCAAGGGCTCCACATCAGTCCAACAATGTTCCACAAAAGAATGACCACAATCCTAACCCATTTTTCTAAACCAGAAGCTGTTCTACAGTATGCTGATGACTTGCTGTTAGCTACTGAGACAGAAGAAGAACATCTCAAATTACTAAGCGAACTGTTGTAGTTACTACAAAGGGCGTAGCTCAAAATAAACCTAAAGAAGTGGCAGCTGGTAAAAGAGTCAGTGATGTTTCTTGGCATTACCATCACACCTAATGGCAAGCAACCAGATGCTGAAAAGACAGACTATTCAGAGACTTGATCTGCCTGTTACAAAAACAGCACTCCGATCCCTTCTCGGCTTGACAAGCTATCACAGAGACTTTATTCCTTTCTATGCTGAGCGAACACAACCCCTCTATGACCTGCTCAAAGCCTCGTTGGATGACGACATCAGAGCGACATGGATGCAAGAGCACACTGCTGCTGTAAGACAGTTAAAAGAAGCTATTGCAGCAGCAACTCTCTTGGTGCAGCCAGCCCCAGCCCTGCCCTTCCATCTCAAAGTATCTGCCTCCCCAACTGCTGTATTATGCCAAGAACAACAAAACAAGCTCAGACCAGTTGCCTACGCCTCCAGACTGTTAACTGAAGCGGAAAATAAGTTTTCAGCCTGTGAAAAGCATCTGCTAGCAACTTTTTGGGTGGTTAAACATTTTACCTACATTACTGGACTGCAAAAGACTATTATACATACCCCTCACACTCTGTTGAACTATTTGCTAAAACCAGGAGAGACTGTTGTTTCCTTGCAAAGGCTTTCACAATGGACGTTAATGTTGCTGCAAAAAGACTTGGCCATTACTCCAAAGAAGACAACTTTGTTACCTGCAAGCCTCCTTTATATGGGGGAACCCCATGAACGTCCATTAACATTTAGCCTTCCCAAACCACTTGTACATACAACCCCAATACCCCAGCAGATAACTGGTGTACTGATGGGTCATCATACTACGTGAATGGTAAGTCAAATACTGGATTTGCAGTGGTAACCCTACAACAAGTCCATTCACATACTTGCACCCCGCACTCTTCCCAGTATGCTGAGCTAGCAGCCATTGCTTGTGCTTTAGAGTATGTTAAGAATTGTTCTGTCAATATTTACACTGATAGCACTTATGTGGTAAATACTGTTGCTATGCTTCCTTTATATACTGCACTCAATTTTTTAGCCTCAAATGGTAAACCCTTATCCCATATGTTCTTGTTACAGTATATAATGTATCTATTGCAAACACTTTCCAACCCAGTGGCTATACTTACATTCAAAGGACATTCCACTGGCACTCCACAAGCCGATGGAAATCGGGCAGCACATAATGCTGCACAAGCCACGGCACAAAAAGGAGTCCCTTGGCATCCACCCCTTTCATTTACCCCCATGCCAGTCATGGCATTAACCCCGGCAACTCCCTTAGACCTCAAATCCTTGCTGATTATATATACCCCCTATCAGTTAGTCGTTAACTGGCATCTTCAGTGTTCTCTGCCCACCCCCACCCCTTGGGCAAATAAAATCATACTAGGCGGGGCTGACCCCCCAACTCAGTACTACTGTACCAAGAAAATGAGCAGTCTTATCCTGTTGCTTGTGTTCCCCCAGAACTAGCAGATGAGATATTCCATCTCTATCATGCCCACCCCACAGGAAGGCATTACTCACTAGGCACCACCTTAGAAAAAGTTAAAGCAGTTATGTGGTGGCCAGCCTTGCAACAAGATCTCCAAGATAAGTATCATTGCTGCCTCCCATGTCTACAAACCAATCCCCCACACACCTCAAACAGAGCACTGTTACGGTCAACAAAAGCACCAGAAGGTCCATAGGACCATATACAGGTTGATTTTATCACTGGATTGCCAAGAACACCAGGTAATTACATTCATTGTTTAGTAGTTATTTATGTATTTTCAAAATGGATAGAAGCATTTCCCACTAAAAATAAGAAGTCTATACAGCAGCTCGCATATTTTTATACGAGTTGTTTTCCAGGTGGGGACTGCCATGGGTAATATCCTCAGAGAGAGGACTAGAATTTACAGGAAAAATATTTAGACAATTGTAAACCATGCTAGACATAAAACAGGAGTTACATGTGGCATTCCATCCACAGTCATCAGGGGTGGTAGAAAGGGGAAATCAGACTTTAAAAACAATTCTAACCAAATTTTGTGCTGACAAACCCATGCAGTGGGCTAAAATGCTGCCCTTGTGTTTAATGGCAATTTGGTCCACACCCAACAGAACTACAGGTGTTAGCCCATATCAGGCTATGACGGGAAGGTTAATGAGAACTCCCAGACATTTGCTGTTACCAATGGCTGCCCTCCTTTTACAGGGAGCCATAACTGAAAATTAGGTATAGCAAATGCAAGAGTACTTTATAGAAGTGAGCTGGTTTGTTGCTATAAACATTGGTAAAAGGAAAAAGCAAATAAAAAAATATGTTTTTACAAGAAGGTACATCATTTGAATACCAAATTGGAGATTCTGTCATGGTCAAAGACTATGCCAAAAAGAAACATTGTTTTGTGCCCTCATGGAAAGGATCCTTTCCCATTGTAGATAAAGCAAGCCCTGCAGTGTATTTAATTGAACTGGCAGGCTAGAAAAGACAGCCTGTGTTAAAATGGTATCATAGTAATCAATTAAAAAGAGTAAAGTAAATGAGAACAGTTGCTATCCCTGGTCTTTTTCTGCACACAGATAATATCTAATACAACGCTGAGTCATCATCATGTGTGCAGCCAAAGGTGCTCCCCCTCAGGAAATGCACAGAGTCATCAATATGAAAATCCAGTTATTTCTTTTCTTCGAATACCTGGCAGCAACCCAAGGGGAATCAATCGTCTGGTACCAGGGACATGAGGTTGGAATAGAAAGTCTAGACAGAATAGAGAGTATGAAAAATATTGGAGAGGACAGTACAGCTGGCTGCAATACAAGGTATATTTTAAACCAGTACAATACCAACCAGTTCCAATTGGGGGCGAGTTCTCAATATCACTTGTAGACACTAGGAGCAACCTAACACCTGAAACAGTGCATTGTTGTCTGCCTAAGCGTTCTCACTTTGGTTTTGCCCTTGTACCAGAGAATTTTGGGGTCAACACTTATCGCAGTGCGGGACTGTACAATCAAGGAAAAGTATCACTTACAGAATGACAAAGCAAGTATCTCTGGACAGTAGAAGTGAAAAATGTACAAAAAGATGACTATGGCCTGTGATATTGTAACTACCAAGTTGTACTGCCAGGATGGACAGGAGGGATGAGTATGTGGTACAGGTGCAAATACCCCCAGTCAATCCAGTGTGGATTCATGCAGATTTACCTAAACATCACGTACAAACAATAACTATGTAGGGACCAACTACCATCCCAACCATAGACCCATTCCCGCCACAAGCAGAAGATTCCCTGCAGAGACTTTGCAATGCCCAACCTTAAGTCCGGGACCTGACAGCCACTTCAATACCAGGAACTCTAACAAATGATGTACAATATATGCATATGCCTGTAGTTTTAAACATTTCACATTGGAACATGGCAGGTTTGGTCACTGTACACAAAATAATGTATCTTTGTTTTATGCATCCCTAATAGTAGATGTTATAGCTGCTCACCATCAGCGAGCCCAGGATCAAGTAGCTGGCCAAGAGACAATTAATACTCAAAAAACATTCTAGTCCAGATGGCTTAATGCCTTTGGTCTAGGAGAAATAAGAGGAGTGGTAGGAATGGCCACAGGCCTATTTGGATCTGGTATGTCTATCTGGAATAGGTTCAAGGTTCAAATTTATTTGCATGCATGTATAAAAATAACATTCATTACATGTAATATAGTAAAATCACATAATAACTGCCACAGCACATACATATAGACATATGACACATTCCATCTATCTCTCAGAAACTTCTCCTTTTAAATACCCATGCTTAAAGCCTCTATTTACACCCTGTATCGCTGTTATAAAACATTTTAGCAATCTGGGGGTTGGTGTCAGTAGAACAGGGTGAATGTGTGGATTTCATAGGATTTGATTATGAACCTGAAAGTAACGGAAATGGTCTGAGTTACATAGGGAAAATTGGGCCTTTAGAGTGTCAAACTAACTTATACCCTGAGAGGATAAAAACTGGTAGAAACTGGATAGACCCAGTTGCCTCCATCTCCTAAAGGAAAGATCAGACAGGTTTGGCAGGAATGATTCATCTTCTGAAACTAATATTTGTTTGGTCCATCTCATTCTTTTCCAGATTTGATAAGTGTGGGCTGTTATCTTGATAAATGCGCCTGGAGGTAGAGATCGGGATTCTGAGGAGACGAGTATTTTAGATATATCAAATAGATCATTAATTTGTAATTCCAAGGTCTTCCAGGATTCTGACATTCCTCAGTCAACCATATTAGGATCGTTCATAGGAACACGGCTTTAGCATGTAATGAAATGCCTAGGAGGGCCACTTCCCCCTGTGCCAGGGATAGTTTGAGGATGGCCAATTTAATTCTTGGGCGACCCTTACCCCAGATAAAATTAGATATTAACCTATCCCAGGATTTAAGATAGAAAGATGAGGGAAAACTAGTTAAGTTTTGTATTAGATACAAAAGTCATGGTAGGATATTCATTTTAATACGCCATTTCTCTGGTGGAAGGAAAAGACTATTGGTGTCCATCTGGTCAGATCCATTTGAATATTAAGGGTTAAAGGTTCAAGGTTCACCAAGGACTTCAGGGGTGAGAGGTAAATAACTGCCAACATATTTTATTTTGTACCTAATCATTTAAATGGATATGTTTGTTTCAAGATCTTTGGGTGGGGGGATAAAATTGTATATGAAGATTTCTGTCTTGGTATCATTTAATTTGAAGCCCATAAGTCCCTCAAATTTCTTTAATGAATTCCAGGCTGAGGAATTGAAGTTTCTGGAGAAGTCAAGGTGAGCATGACATCATCTGCAAATAGGCTTATTTTATATTCATGTTGAGCAACGGTATTCCTCTATTTCTGAATCCTTCTCAATGCTTGGGCTAGTGGCTCCATATATAAAGTGAATAAAGCCAGAGAAAGAAGGCAACCCTGATGGGTGCCACATCTCACTTGAGTTGTGGGGAGGATGTTCCTATTAACCCTTAGATAGGCTTTTGGGGAGGTGTATAAGTTTTGTAAGCAGTCTATGAAGGAGGTCGGTAACCGCAATGTCTTCAGGGTGTCCCAGAGAAATGTCCAGGACACTCTGTCGAACACCTATTCAGCAACCAAAATAATAAAGGCAGAGGGGATTCATCTTTTAATAATGTAGTCTTGTAATATCAGAATTTTGCGAATGCTGTCTGAGGTTGTGCGACCCTTAATAAAACCTGATTGATCCAAGTTTATGATATTTGGGAGTCATTTTCTAGTCTATTTGCCCAAATTGAGGTAAATATCTTATAATCAACGTTTAGAATGGAAATGGGGCAGTGTGATGTGAGGTTTATTGGGTCTTTGTCCGGTTTTAATATGGGGACTAAAGTGGCATAACTCCATGAGGGCGGGGGAAGGGAGTCACCCTTAGCAATCTCATTATATAAAGAATATAAACTGGGGAGGAGAGTTGTTAAGAATGTGCAGTACCACTCTGAAATAAATCCATCTGGACTTGGGCAGTGTGCCATTTTAAGTTTCCAAATGGCTTCTATAAATTCAGGTTGGGAAATCCTTGCTTCCAAAGTTGAGGCCTGTGAGTTGTCCAGGGTGGGTAATTTTAGCTGTGTTAAGAATAAAATACTATTCTCTCTGGATGTTCCCAACTCCTCTGAGTACAGCCTAGAAAAGAATTCCAAAAAAAGTATGGGTTATATGGATTTCTGAGTGGTCTATTTGTCCAGTTAGGGTATTCTTGATTTTTAAAATAGTTGAAGTACCCTTCCTAAAACATAGCTTGTATGCCAATTTTCTGGTTCCCTGAGGACCCCCCTCATGCACTGTATGATACAAATAAATCAGTTGCTGTTGTACCTTGTTATGCATGATTTTTTGAAGGTTCTTTTTAGTGTCCTTTATTTTGGAGAGAAGTTTGTGGACATATTGAACAGGTATTTCTGCTCAGTCTTTACTAAGGAAGAGGGGGGTAATGGGTCTGAAGGGGTGAGAATGGTGCAGAAATGGACACAAGTCCCTTTACACGAGAAAGGGTCCTGAAGGAACTGGAAGTAATAAGAGTTGACAAAGCAATGGGGCCAGATGGGGTGCACCCCAGGGTCCTTAAAGAACTAAGAGAGGTGGTGGCTGAACCTCTGGCTATCCTGTTCAGCCAATCACTGGAAACAGGGAGGTACCAAAGACTGGAGGACAGCAGATGTAGTCCCCTTATACAAAAGTGGGAACAAAGAGGAAGCAGGGAACTACAGACCAGTCAGCCTCACCTCGGTAGTGGGAAAGATCATGGAAGCACTACTGAAGGAGAGATTGGTGGAACATCTGGTTGTCAATGGACTACAGGACCCAAGGCAGCATGGTTTCACCAGGGGAGGTCATGTCAGACCAACCTCATTGAATTTTTTGACTGGGTGACTAGGGAGGTGGATCAGGGAGGGCAGTGGACATGGCCTATCTGGACTTCAGCAAGGCCTTTGACACTGTGCCACATAGAAGACTATTACACAAACTGGGGAATATGGGTGTGGGCAGGACAGTAGTGTGGTGGGTAGGTAACTGGCTGGGTGGCAGGACACAGAGGGTGGTGGTAAATGGCTGTCACTCCACAGAGGGAAGAGTGACCAGTGGGGTACCACAGGGATCAGTGCTGGGACCGGTCCTATTCAACATCTTCATCAGTGACATTGCACAGGATATAGAAGGCAGAATTTCACTGTTCGCTGATGACACAAAGCTCTGTAACAGAGTAGACACACCAGAGGGTGTAGACAGAATGAGAAAGGACCTGCAGAAACTTGAAGAATGGTCAAGGGTTTGGCAGTTGAAATTCAATGCAAAGAAGTGCAAGATAATGCATATGGGGCACAAAACCCTGGCACAATATATCAGTTGGAGTGCGGATATAGCATGCACCAAGCAGGAAAGGATCTTGGGGTTGTCATCTCTGATGACCTCAAATGAGGAAACAGTGTGACAAGGCATCAGGTAAAGCAAATAGGATGCTGGGATGTATAGGCAGGGCATCACCAGCAGGAAAGGGAGGTCATAATTCCGCCATACAAGACACTAGTGAGGCCCCACCTGGAGTACAGTGTACAGTTCTGGAGACCATACCTACGTAAGGACATAGACAGGGTAGAGAAGGTTCAGAGGAGGGCAACAAAGATGGTGCATGGGTTGCATCACAAATCCTATGAAGACAGGTTGAAGGAACTGAACATGTACTCCTAGAGGAGAGGAGGAGAGAGGGATATGATAGAGACATACAAGTATCTTACAGGGAGGAACAGGTGCAGGAAAACACTATTTTAAGCGAAAAAGATGTTTCAGGACTAGAGGGCATGGGATGAAGTTGGAGGGAGGAGCGATTCAGAGGAAACATGAGAAAGAATTTCTTCACAGAGCAGGAGGTGGACAAGTGGAACACCCTGCCAGAGGAAGTGGTGGGGGCTGAAACAATCATGGATTTAAGAATGCATAGGATAGACATAAAAGGAATTCTAGAGGTCAGGGTAAGGGAAATAGACTTCTAGGAAAACAAACTGAACTTACAAGCTCAAATGGGCAGACTAGGTGGGCCATAGGCCCTTATCTGCCGACACTGTCTATGTATCTATGTATCTATGTATCCATCTCTATATAACAGTGCTAACCTACTAGTTCTTCAGATAGTTGCTGGTATTTAGCCTCCCTTTCCCTATTCTTACTTGTAGTATAAGCTATTACCTCCCCCCCCGGATAGGGGCTTTTAGTGCATCCCATAAGATTGCCTCTGTTGGGTTGGATTAGGTATTTTCAGCTAGGAATTGTGGGATATTTTTTTATTATATCCTGAAATTCCCTATCTTGTAGCAGTAATGGGTTCATTCTCCGCAAAGTTTTCCTATTGGTTCTCTCTATATCTAATCTTAAGATTAGGGGATGGTGATCCGATAACAGTTTCAGCCCTATGGTTATATCTTGAATCCTAGAATAGTGCTCACATGTACTAAAAAAATAATCAAGTCAGGAATAAGAATGGAATCTGGGTGAGTAATATGTGTATCCTGGGGAGGAATGGAAGGTTCTACGTCAAATATCCACCATCCCCAGGTGGTCTAGAATTTGTCTTAATTGTTTTGCTGTCTTATTTAATCTATGTTTGTGTGGATTAGAACAGTCTAATTGTGGGGAAAGGGTCACATTAAAGTTCCCCCCAGGATTAATTGTCCTTGCAAGTGATCTAGAAGGTGTGATATACATTTTTTAAAGTTCTGGATATGGGATTGAGGGGGAAAATAGGCATTACCAATAGTTACCTGTTGGCCATAAAGGAGGCCCTGCAGTATAACATATCGGCCCTGGCTATCTATGTGGGACTGAAGTATTTTAAAGGGAGTATCAGAAGGAATCAGAATGGCTACTCCCCTTTTTCTGCCACTAGGGTATGATGATGCGTATACCCTATATCTCTTACCCCAATTCAGCTTTTGGTGTTCCAGGCTCGTCAGGTGGGTTTTCTGGAGAAGGTAGAGAGAGGATTTATTTCTCTTGAGCTGTTGGATGATTCAATATCTTTTAATTGGGTCATGTAGACCATTAATGTTTTGAGAATATATCTGTATCGGATTAGTGGCCATTTTTCAATTTGTAATTCTCATTTTTATTTTTTTTTCCTTGTTCCCCTAGGTGCAGCTGGCATGTTGTCCCTCTGATCGCTCTCCATCCCTACAAGAACCGGAAAAGGTAGGAAAAAACTCTCCCCATATTTACTGTTGCTCCTTGTTCCAATAAAACCGTTTTTTATTTCTTTGTGTGTGTTATTTTTCTCCCCCAACCCCAATGTTCTTTAACCTAAAACTTATAAAAAAAACCTATCAAGTGTCCCATAACAGCCCCCCTTTGTTATTACCTTGTTAAAATTCTGTCTAAGTTTATAACAGGTTATCTTCCCTCCCCATTTTGTATGTGAAGTACTCGTTTCTGACCAACTGGTCTGTAACTATCCCCAACTATTCCTGAATATGTGGTGATAATAACTTTCACCAACATGTATTCTGGAATCCCAACAATAACTGTACAAGTTGGCACCCACATAGGAGGTGCTTTTAATAAGCACAATCGTCTGGCTCTTGTCCTGTGACCCCTGGGGCTCTGGAGAGAAGAGTTGGGGAATCAGTCTGCCTGTCTGGATAGTAGTCCAGAGAAGCAGAAATAACACCTTAGTAAGGGTAGCGGTGACGTTTGCTCACCCTTAGTATGGTTCCACATGTAAATCTACAACTAAAACCATCAACAAGCAACTCCATTCCTATTTTCTTGGGATAGTGATCTTCCATTTATTGCTGAACTTTGGTGATTGTCTGTCTTTGTAAGGTCCATCCTCCATTATCCCTCCCAGACTCTCCTTTGATTGGGAGGCAGTATAGTGCAGTGGTTTAAGCTCTGAGCTGCAAACCTGGATACCTGGGTTTGAATCCCACAGCCCCTACTTGCATACTGTGTGACCCTGAGCAAGTCACTTAACTTCCTTGTGTTCCCAGGTCACACCTGTTAACAAGTTTTCAGCTTAGTGTGTCTCTCCTGAGAAAAAAATAAATAAATAAGAAGGCGAAATATCAGCCCCAGTATTAAAACAGTTAGAGGGTCCATAGTGTTATGATCCCTAGGCCTCCTGCCCCCAACCACAAGCTAAAGAGAGATGGAAACCCAGGGTCCCAATTTCATGTTGAAAATTCTTGTGGTTCTCCCTGTACTGGGTTACCCATGGCAGATCTGTTCAGTAAATTGTTGAAGCAGCTTACTTTTATCCCCTGCTTCCCATCTCCACCCTCCTACAGAAACACCTTAATTCAATGTATTTAAAGTCCCAAAAGTCTCAAAATGATGTCCATATTGTAACTCTGATATCCGATTCAAAGAATGCCTTCTGTTCAACAGTCTCATGCAGGAGGAGCATCATATACTAACCCAAATTATTTTAATAAACTGCTCCCATTTTGGCCTGAGGGTTAGTAAATAAATTGTCATCCTATGATCCAGTATTTATCCCTTTTCAACTGTTATTTAAAGCTGCGGGATGTTTCTAGTTTCCATTTCATACCTGGAACCCCCTTCCTGTGTTGCCGGATCTCCCCATCTTATTCTTGGCAGGGAAATGGTTGAAAGGTGCTGTGAGGCCAGAGTAAGACCGCCCCCAGTCCGGAGAAGGAGCAATAGCCTCAGAAAAGATTAACCTCCTCAGCCTGGCTAACCCCTGCCATCCTAGGAGGTAAAAAGGTTCCAATGACAACCAATATCACATTACCAGAGGTTTAAAGTTTGACTTTATTTTATAAATTTATTTAGTTGCTGGAATCTTATAGAGGTGCCTCCCACCCTCCAGAATGAGCAATCCCTCTCTAACCCCAGCCCTCCCCATTGAGACCATCAGGGACAGGAGAGCCTAAGTAATAAAATAAATTGCCAACCTCAGCAGTTTTTCATGTTCCCAAGGTAGGGTTTCTGTAAGCCTTCAGGTGCTGCAGGATCTCAGTCAATGACATGTTGTCTGTATGAGGGTTATCTGTTGTCTCCTGAATGCCCTGCCCAGATCAAGATTTCACTGCTTCTAGGTTTTCTTTATTGATGATTCCTTGTGTTGTTAAGTCCTCAGCCACCTCCAGTGCTGTATAGTATGTCTTTTGACCAGTGGGAAGATTCACCACCAGTTTGGCTGGGTATGGTGTCTGGAAATGTATTTTCTGTGTTCTCAGTACTGAGAATAGAGGGCTATAATCTCTCCTCTGCCTTTGCGAGTAAGGCGCATAATTGTTATCGAACAGGAGCTGATTTTGGCCGAGCATCACATGGCCTTTCTGCCATGCCTTACACAGTAGGGTTTCTTTGATCTAGTAGCTAAGCAGCCTTAAAATAAATGATCGAGGCCTTGCCTCTGGGCGAGATGGTTTGGGGCCTAGGCTCTATGCGCCCTCCTCGATGTCCAGTTGGAAAGTGGGTTCAAGGTCCAGCACCAGTCATATAAGAGATAGTCAGCAAATGCAAGGGTATCCTCTCCTCCTCTCCCTCAGGAATTCCAAAGATATGCAGGTTTTGACATCTGCCATGATTTTCAGCATCTTCTTGCTGGGCCACTATCTTCAGTTGTTCTGAAGCCAGTGTGTTCAACTGTATCTCAAGATTATCAAGTCGGTCCATGTTTTTAGAGATCTGATGGTCAGCTTCAGCAACCTTTGTCTGCAATGAGCTCAATTCGGATTTTAAGTCTTGCATGGTTTCTTTCACTTTGCTTCTGAAATCGGCTATGGCTCATAATGTAGTCTCCCCATTGCCCTCCATTGCAGATTTTTTCATTCTGTTGCAGAGGAGGAGGATGCTGCCTTTTTCCCCCTGGATGAACCCGAGTCATGCCTTAAGGTAAGCTCCGAATCATCGAAGGTCAGATCATCGCCGTCTGCCATCTGCCATGTCTGAGAAAGCTTGAAATCTGTTTTTGAGAGTGGAATTCGACATCTCTGGTTGTAGTTCTCTGTTTTCTTAAAGTTTTTAGTAGAGATCAGGCATTTTGAAAGATTCACTTTGTATATATGGAAATGGAGAGCTCATTTAGTACGTTATTGTTCAGCCCATACCGGAACCGGAAGTCGATCTACTATAGATTTCCTTTTGAAAGCCAGCCTGAAATTTAGATATTACTTTCTTATCATCTAACCAGCTCTGGACTCTGTTTAAGATTATCCTGGAAAATATTTTGAGACTAATGTTCAGGAGAGAAATGGGTCTATAATTCTCTAGTAGGTTCACTAAACCATTCTTATGTAGAGGGACTATAACACCAGTTTTCCAATTCTCGGGGATCTTTTTGTGTTTGAAAATATTTTGAAACACCCTCAACAATAACTCATCCCACCATTCAGGATCTGCCTGGTAAACTTTAGCACTCATCCCATCTATCTCTGCTGCCTTGTTCTTTTTCTGAGCAAGGATTGCACCAACCACCTATTCTTTTGAGATTTGTAAAACCTCTCTATGATCTTTAACTCGAATAATTTCTTCCTTCAACTCATCATCCTACACTTTATTAAAAATTATTTCAAAATATTCTCCCATTCGCCCCCTGGTGTTACACCTAACACATTATACCTTCCTTCTTCCACACCAAATGCAACTAGCTGCCAAAAAGTAACATTATCTTTCAATTTAATCAGCCTATAGAGACAGCTCCACTGATAAATGTTGTATTGCTTTCCTGTCTTCTACGTTATTATATTTTCTTATTCTCCTTCCTATTTTCCTAATCATTCTCCATTTCTCATAACATTCTCTGTCATATCATTTTGCCCCATCTGTGATATTTTGCTGCTTTTCCCTTAAGAATCTCTTCTTAATTTCACAAATAATTTCTTGTTCTATATCTTGATATTGTTTTAAAGTTTCTTCTGTCACACAGCCCATACCATCCTGGGTTAATTGAGCCTTCAGATTCAGCATCACTTGTTCTTTTAATTTAGTAATGTTTTAAACCTCAGGACATTTTTCATTAAGGCAGGGTCTATTTTAGACCATTTAATTAGTTTTGATCCTCTAATTTGCATCTCTTTGTCTATAATCAACCTTTGCTGTTTATTTTCACCAACCAGCCCCATTACTTGATTAAGCTTAAGTTTTAGTGGTTGATGGTCACTGTCCCAATTATTAATAACCTTGACATTTTCTATATCTTTAAAGGAATATATATCTACCAAAATATAGTCCAAGACGCTACTTCCCTTTATACATTCAAGGCACAATTTCCAGCTCTGTCCCCACTACTTCTTCCATTCACCACTCCTAAATTCAATTTAGGCATAATCTCTGGCAAAATTTCCCCTTGTTTGTTTACTTTCTTGTCCATTGATGCTCTTAATGGGATACCAAGCATGTCATCCAGGCTCCAGTTCTGGGAGTAGTCTTCAGCTTTCTCTCCTATTTTAGCATTAAAATCTCCCCCAATAATTATCATTTCCCCTGGGTATTCTAATTCAATATTCTGGATTATGTTCCCAAAACACTCAAGGGCATTCTTAATTGGAGACTCTTTTGTATCTGGTGGAAAATATACATTAACACTATACAACATATCTTGCACTTATACAATGCCTCTGTCGCCAAAATACAGTACTTTTCATCACACCAAATACATTTTGCAGACAAATCAGGATAAGACTTCATGAACGTTGCTATCCCTCCTGAAGCGGTTTCATACTTTTTCCTCTTTTTTGCTGGATTACACCATCCTTGATAACCCTTTATGTAGTTATTATCTATTTCCACCATCCATGTTTCTTGAACCAATATAATAGAGAAAGTCTGTAGAAATTTCAGTGCTCCAACATCTTTCAATTTTCCATTTAAACCTGCTATATTCCAGCAAAGGATCTCAATGTTCTGAAATATTACCTTATTTACATCAATAGACTGTCAATTTTCATCCCAAGTCTCATCCAGAACAAAAACAGAACCATCCTCTAGATTAAACTCAGACTCTGCAGAATTCTCTGCATTTATGTGTATAATCTGAGATGACCCAGAGATATCCAAGGATTCTAAAACATAGCTGTTATTTATTCTCTGTCCTCTTTGCTTTCTTCCTCTAAATTCTATATAAGCGTCTTCTCCCCCCCCCCCAATCTTGGAGTAACGAATGTTCTTGCTCTACAGGTTTCATGTAGTAGTAGATTTTCTTTTGTACTTTTCCATTCTTTTGTACCTTTTTACTTTTCACTAACCTTTTCACCCTTATTCTTTCTACAGTTATTTCAGCCATGTTCTCGCCAGTATTGTTGTTCTCGCTTTACCCAATATCCTTAAACAACTCTATGCTCAGATGGTCTGTCTGATATTTTTATTCTTTAATACCAGACAGATCCATCCTTTTTCCTTTCTAGATTGATATCTGTAAGTTGATCCAATATCATTCCAGGCAAATTTCTTACCCATAATCCCCTTACATATATTATAAACACAAAGTTTTAGTGTCCTAGTGTTTTCATTCCTGCCTAGGCATTCCTCTTAAAAGATGCATGGCAAGATTTCACTCTTTCTATACGATCTTCTTTAGTATCACCATATCCTTTTTCCTGAAATTTCATCTTTCTTCTTAATTGGACCATTATTTTCTCCTTTATTCTTTCTACTCCCATTTCTACCCTTTCTTTCTTCCTTCTTTCCTAGTTTTCTCATGGTTCCTAACTTCCTTTTCTTCTAATGGCTCCTCCCTGGAGTTCAGCCTTGTACTTAGTTTTTCTATATTTCTTTCAATAATTTTTTTCTGTAAAGACGCCACTCCCACCTTTCTTCTTAGACTCCTCTTTATTTTTCACCTTTTTTTTTTAACTTTCCACCAGCTGTCCAGTCTCCTTTATTTCCTTCTCACCTATTTCCTCGGTCTCTTGTTTAATTGTTTTATGGGGATTTTCCTCTACTAGTCTATTCCCAACTCCTCCACCTGTTGTCATTTTCTCCCCTAGACGAACTCCTATTAGGGAGATAAAATTTACAAGTAACTCATTGTTTAACAATATACCATCTCTAATTTCCACTAACAAGTATTTTAATCCCTCATTATTCTGAGCTTGCTCAGGTACTTCACTTGCTGTACCATAATCTTTTTGGTCATCTAGTATGTGTGAAATAGCTGGAGGCTACCTAGGAGGGGATCCCATCTTGGTCTCAGTATGTATGGAGTTAAAAAACAAATTCCCCCCAAAAAAGAGGCACTAGGGCATTGATGGGATTTCTCCATTAGCACCTTTCTACCACTTCTCTGTGCATAATTCAGTTCTCCCTTTGATTCAATTCCTTCAAAATTAAACCCTCTAGGCTCGTTCAGAAGCATTTCATTACCATCATTTTCCTTTTCTCCCCTTAAATTGGCCCCCAACCCCTCCTCCAGAATTTTTATAGTTTCCATAAGTGGATATTCTTCTACAACTTTCTGTAAACTCCCATTTTTTCTCTCCTGTATAGGGGAGGAACTGAGGGGAGGAACAGAGAGCCTTAGTATCCTTGGTATCTCTTTTGGCTACCCGGTGCCAAAATGTAGCTGGTGATTTTTTGTCAGCCAACACCTTGTTCACATCTACTTTCTCAGTTACTTTATTGTCCTTAACTTTTTTTTTTATTTTTATTTACATATATTTTAGGGTTTACTAACAATTTCTTTCTTGTCAATCTTGTCTGTACCATTTTCTATCAAATATAGAAACAAAGCCTATCAAAATGTGCAGGATAATATCCAACAAGTTAAATACTTATGAAAAGAAAAAAGATTTCTTAAAAACACGGGGCAAAAACCAGGAGAATTCTTAGGGCCAAATATTCAAAGCTTTGCCCCGGGGCTAAATTAGCACTGCCTGGCAGGCAAACTTAGTCCAGAGTACAAAGCAAGCTATATTCAAAAGGAAATAGCCTGGTGCAAAACCAGCTGAATATAACAAGTGAAGGAAGCTGGGCAAACAGGGCTAGGAGTGCAGGGCAAAAATTGCCCAGGAATAAGACAGCACTGAATATAGCAACAGGGAAGTGCACACTGCAACTGCAGCTCATTAGATTCTGGAGCAAACCAGTGTTGCAGGTGGAGAACATTGTGTGTGACTGCACAGAGATGTCTGACATCTACTGCAAACAACAATGTAAGCCACACACTGCAGAACAGTCCTATGCTAAAGTGAGGTTTGCCCGGGGCTAACCTGATTGCACAGTGCTAACACATTAGGCCGGTGCAAACTGGTTAGCCAGGGGTTAACGAGAGCTATATTCAAAGCTCCCATGCAAATGAGCCTACTTAGGTAATCCAGTGGGCAAACAAGTACATTTGCATCTCATTAAGTCACTGTAGCATACCCAGTGCTACTGCATGAAGCACAAAGCTCCCCTTTTGGTCGGAATGGAAGTACAGGCTGGACCTGCAGGCCAAGTCATGCCCACAGCCTCCCCTGTTGGTCAGAATAGAAGTACAGGCTGGAAGCAGCAGGAACTGTGTGTTGGCAGGCACAATCAGTGCATACAATGCACCCATGCATGTGTGTGCCTCTTACACACCTGTGACCCCAGTAGTGCTGTGGTCCCCCCCAACCCCCAGCACAAATCCTGACCCCTGTTCCACCTTGGTAGTCTAGTGGTAGTGCTTAATTAACTTACAGCATTACATGCACTACATTACTTGATTTTAAAGTACATTAAATTAACTACATAATTGCCATTAGTGTCTTACAGTTTTAAGTTTAAAGTTGTTTAATGTACCAGCCAGCAGCCCAGCACACCACTGCAGGAAATAGCACCACTGGGTCCACTGAAATGAATGTGAAAAGGAAAGCAGCAGAAATGGGAAAATGGTACCTTACAAACATGCAGTTGTTTCTTGGCAAAGTATTAGCCACCTGGCATCATATTATGCAAGTAGCAAACAACAGCGGTAGTGGGTGAACAGTCGGACCAGAGGGGCAGGCTGATGGCAATTTGTTCTGAACTGGAAAAATGGGTAGATACACAGACTAGTGGACAAAATCAACATTATGAAATAAATAACATCCAAAATGACAAAATTAATCGAGGGTCCAGTCGGAGGGTGAGTCGAGTCGGTCTCTGCAGAGACAGCTCAAGTCGGACTGGAGTCGGCACCAATAGCAAGACAACCAACTAAACCATAACCTACTAGAATAGCTAGCTGGCCCAACCCAGAAGAGAGAAATAGCTGTGACTTGACCCCATGCCACATACTTATACCTGGCTGATGGCATGCCATGGCTAGGAGTGGCAGCTGGCTTCTTCAGCTTGTTTTCCCAGTGGATCCCTTATGCGAATGACATTGCAGCAGACAGACAGCTGCTGTTGATAGAGGTGCTGACTCAGGAACATCAAAGACCCCGATGGTCCCCAACCAGTTGTTCACCAAGTCCTCTGCCATTAGTGCCTTATCAAAGGTGTAACTTTAGAAAGATGCTAAATGGTAATGGTTCAGCAGGAGATGTGACTGAACTGTCATGTGGTCTTAAGAGGTGGTGACAACTACTTGTTGTTGTACACAGGGACAAGCAGACAGGCAGGAAGTGAATAGCAGGATTGATTCTTCTCTCTGTCTTTCTTTTATTTTATGTGGCGGCTGCAGCAGCCCCTGGTACTGTCTTGGGTGGGGACAGTATGAGTGACAGTGCAAGCCCTACCTTCATAGAGACATTCTGCTGCACATAAGGTTCAGTTTATTTGCTCCCCCAACCAGTGGCCCTACATCATGATGTTATTGGCTTATGGGTTAATCCAGCTTTGAGTGGTCCCCCCCACCCATCAGTGGCACCCCCACTCATCCAAATAACATCCCAGGAACAGAGCCGGTGACCAGCTCAGCCCTCCTCTCACCACCATGGCTGGCCGCCAACTGAGGAACGAATGGACAGTACTGTGAGTAATCCACTCATTACAGTACTGCTCATTCATACCTCAGTCAGTGGCCAGCCATGGTGGTGAGAGGTGGGCTGAGCCGGTCACTGGCTCTGTTCCTGGGATGTTATTTGGATGAGCAGGGAAGTCACTGCTGAGTGAGGGACCTTGAACCTAGGGTACAAATAATTATTACAGTGGAACAGGGGTCTGGATTCATGCTGGGGAGTGTGGGGACCACTGAACTACCAGGGAACCTTGGTTTTATTACTTCCAATGCAGGTCAGGATTCATGCTGGGGGGGCACCACCACTGCATTACCACCAGCTTTTTCTCCGTGGTATTTAGCACCGGGCTACAGGTTGTGCTAATCCCAGTAGCGCGGCACTGTATGTTTGAATATGCCACACTGCTGGTATTCCTGGGCACTCCCCAACCCTGCCCCTGCATACAATTATCTTTTAGTGTCAGCGCTACCACACAGTGCCGGCACTAATAGGACTTTTGAATATTGCAGCCTCGCACAAATCCAGTGCTATTCCAGTGCTACAGATTTGCACTAGGCATAAAGCTTTGAATATCTGGCCCTTAGTGTCTTAAGTAGCAGAAAGTCCCAGGTCTTCACAAAATACAATCACAAGAACAACCACTGAAGTCCTGGATAATGGGACATCAATAGTCTTTATGAAAAAAACCTTCCAAAAACTGTTAGCGGCTGTTAATTCTACAGTTCACCACGTGAAATCTTCATCTGATGGGCTCTGAAAAGTTCACAAACAAGTCCTTGGCACAATATAACTCAGTGAGGGAATAGAGAGACAAATAAGGAGAAATTTATTCGAGGAAACCAAACTGTAGCAGCTAGCATAGGACTTGAGCAGCAAGGTCACAGGTGCTTTGGGACAACCTTAGCTCTCCTCAGCTCTCTTAACTCCCCTTGGCTCCCTTGAAGAGTTCACTAGGAGAGAAAAAAAGCAAAAAGATTTTAAACATGTTACACTAAGACGATGCAGCACCAAAGCACCAAGGTGCCCAATGGTAATTCATTACTAATTGATATTGAACTTTAAAAAGAAAACACTTAATCACTGATAGCGAAAGCAACTAAAATACAAACATGTTAATTCTGTGCATTGTGCAACTGTGATTTCTTGACTGTCATCCTGTAATTGCTGTCTCTCCAATGTTATGACTTCAGTCTAACCACTGTATTATTGTCCACTGTATGTAATTGCTGCTGTATGTATCTAATCCCGGGTTTCCCCTGAAAAAGGGACCTCTGGTCTCAGTGGGCTTACCCGGTTACCAAAATCTAAATAAGTAAATAAATAAAATAAAAGCACACAATAATCAAAAACACAGTTCCTGCCTAAAAAGAAAAAGTAATGGGCTTACTTTTGATGTAAATGCAGTGCTGAAAGTAGAGGTTTCTCAGGTAGGCACCAATTTTCCCAGTAATATCAGGATGACTGAATCGCATAAGATATTTACACAGTTTCAACTGAAGAATTCTAGGCTACAGCACCCTGATTGTTACTACTGCCCAGTTCTTTAAAATTTAATACAACGCCACTCGATAATACTCTCTCAGTTGTCTGCTTAAATTGTTTATTTAAAATTGCAGATAGCCTGTAAAACCGATGCTCAGATAGAAAGAAACGTTCAAACTTAGCAAGGAGCAGCAAACCACATACAGCTATGCTGTGTGAAACTGTGACGAGCCTAGAGCTGCGTTTTACGCATGCGCTTTTTATGCCTGGAGTCCAGTGCACTCATGTGGCTGAAAATTTGCATTCGGTGCAAAATATAAAATATCTTTCAAATATACAAAATATTTAAGCTTTTTAGACTATTAAAACAATGCACTGCAGTATAACTACCTCCCTTATTATCTCGTAATAACACTCTTACACACAGCAAGCCAGGAGCTCCTGCAACACCTAGAAACTCCAAACTAACTCTGTTAAACAATTTAAAATAAACAGTTAAGGTAAAGAGACCTAAAAACATCCCTTTAAGAGTTTAAATTTTCCACCAAGCTCTTCAAGAATAACACCAGCTGGAGAACAGGACCCCTGTTCAAATCGTCAGGGGACACTTCACTAACAGTGCACTGTTCTTCCACCCCTGTGGCCACTCTGAAGGCCTCCTCTTGTTTGGCTCACACTCTGGCACCGCTGGAGAGCACTCAGCACCCTGAACCACCCATGGGCCTTCCTCATGTGAACAGAAAGAGGACAGGGCAGGGAACAAGCACACGACTGGGACCAGCAAAAAGATATTCTGGTAAGAAGACAAACTATATAGATAACAGTGGCATACCTTTTATAAACATTTTTCAGGCCATGTCTCCCTGCTTCTCTATTTTCCTCCTCAAAATAGAGAGCACATAGCTGAACTTCCCATCTCAACCCATCCTTCAACAGCAACAGTCACTAGTTCACTGGCAGTCAAGGTTGCAGTTATCTGCGTGTTGGAATAGGGAGATATAGACAAAATTAGAAACCACATGAGATATTTTAAAATAATCAGGCACAGGTAGTAGACAAGGCTGAGCTGCGTGGTATTGAAGGACTGGCCGAGAAGAGGCTCACAATTTTATCCATGATATTGCAAGGTTATTCAATGAGATAACGATGAAAGTAAATCAATTAGCTGAGGTTAACAGCAAAGAAGAACAGGAGAGAAAAATAGGAAGAGAAATCATATACACTGCCAGCGGTGGATATATTCTATCCACAATAACTAAGTTATTACAAGACATAGAAAATGGATGCCTCCCAGATCTCATCACATGGTATTGCCCACAATGTGTGTCCAGAGCAGGAAGGGTAAATTGGGCCGGTGTGCAAACATGTAGTTCTGTCTCCCCTGGCACCATTCGTAATTTAGGCTATGTGATCCCCCACACCAGCTGAGGACAATGTTGTGCAAAAGGGTCATGTACTATAAAAGATGTCATGTATGTTTCCTTCACTGTACCTCTCCCCCATTTGACCCAGACACCTCAGTGTTTGACAAGATAGTGGCTGTCCACTCAGTAGGTTATCTAGAAGAAGATATTTACAAGGAGCAGTTAGGCCCACCATCCCTTCTAGTGTATCTCCCTTATTCACAGACATGGGCTGCGCCCCATCTAGTATGCTGTGCTGTAAAAGGGTATCGGTACTTGTGTAGACGTGATGTATTTGACATCACAACTCCTGTATGTGGTTATCAAAGTATAAACCTAAGGGAGAGCTACAACTCAAATGCAGTTGTCACTTGCCCAGTCAAATTGACCAAATGGGCGTGAGGCCAATCGATGTACAATGGACAAGGACAATACTGTGTAGTCACTAACCAAAAACCTTCTCTTATGGGCCACTCTCTTGTAAAATTAATATCTCAAATTTCTGTTTTACCCCATACTGTTATTGGTCAGATCTTCATTAAGCCCATTCCCACTTTTAGGGAAGACATCATACTAAGCGATCCTGACCATCAAGACATAGAGGAATATTTGCCCTACTTCAATGTGACAATTGGAGCTTTAACCTTAAACCTTAGGGCCCTGTTGGCCAGGAAGGATGCCCATTTGGTTGAGGTTAGTAATAAGATGTATAACACAGAACAGGTTGTGAATGATATGATCCATCAGGGAGATCTAAACTTAATGCTCTCTGATAATAGACTAGAATCAGCTTTCAAGGCCTTTGCTGTTTTTCAGACAATTCTCATTGTAATACTTATAATCATGTCCTGCTGCCTTAGAAGCACGATCAAAAGCCCTAACAGGCAACTTCGTGATTTACAAATGACTGTTATCCAATCTTTAAAAATAGTAGCTTACATTGTAGTGGTTTAAATAATTATGTAGGGTGAAATATTAACACGTAGTTAACAGATTAAGACTAAAATGTTTAGTATAAACATAAAGATCTTGTAAAACTAACCTTTGTACATTATTCAAGTGTTTATGCGGGGGGCGGACCCTTCCTGGGTCCCAGTGGAGACTATGGTATTATGGCAAAATGCTAGGCAAATGTAAGAGGATTTGGCCAAAGTGTTAAAGTAATGTAAAGTGATGACTAAAAAGCCAAGTGCTTATTGCAGAGGGTACCAGCAAGAATTGGGTTAAAAAGCACATGTTTTGTTTAGAGCAAAATGTCCTAATCAATGCAAATTTGCTGGGCAAAGCAGAATCTTTTGTACAAAGATATTCTCTTGTGCAATATTTAACTTACTGTAGCTAATACAAATAGCTGTAAACAGAAACAGAGTGGTATGTGTAGAATGGCAATGCATTAATGTCCTGTCCACTTCCCTATCTTGTGTTTGCTTTCTTTGGTATGTACATTACTTGGTAACATTAATGAATGCTTATTATACTTTCATCTCATAAAATTTGTTTTTCTGCCTTTCTAGTCAAAGTGTTTCCAGTTGCTATGAGGCTTCCCTTGTGGTTGTGACAACTAATACTCCCCTCAATGTTAAATGAAATCTTCATTTTAGTCAACAAGGATAAATGCACACTGGACCTTTATCTTATGACCTCTCTTCCTTTGCCGTTTGTGGCCAGGATGTCTCAATACTATGGAATTTCCTCCTTTTCATTTCTTGTCAACAACTACTGTATATATACCAGACTTAGATTGTATGCCCAGTGTGTTTGAGAGGGAAATAGCCAAAGGCCACCTCCATAGATGCTTGAACATCCGGAGAATGGGTAGTATTGCTTGATTTTCTCGGTGTATCAGTAGCTCTGATGGTAGTGGCCATCAGCTATTTAGATTTAATTGTATCAGGGTTTATTTTGGCATTAATAAATGCAAAATAGTTGGATGCAACATCTGGTGTAGAGTGGTTTTATTGGGCTATCAGGGACCACATTCCATGAACCTCCTGTGATTATAACATCACCCCTTTATATGTTTATAACAGGGGGTAACACTGGAGAGCAATGAAAATATAAGAAAAAAGTGTATGGAAATCAGAGGGTGTGTGTGTGTGTGGGGGGGTGCCACTAGACACCAGGGCTATTAACTACAAACAAATGGGGAACAGGGCACAATTGGAGGGTGGGAGGGGTAACACTGGACACCAATGAATATATATGAAAAAGTATAGAAATTGAGGTGGGGGTGCCACTCAGACACCAGGGATATTAACTACAAATTAAAGGGGACCAGGCACAGTTCCACCCATTTAGAGCATCGGTGTTAGTGTGCCAGGTCATCAGGGCACCAAGTTGGGATTTTGCCGACCCCTGTTTTTCCGGAGGGCTGTGCCCCCAACCCCTTTACTATTATTCTAACTCTGAGGGGGGTGGACCCTGTGGAGGGGGCACAAATCCCAAAATTGGCTCCCTGATGTGTCAGCACACTAATGCTGACACTCTAATGGCCAGAAAGGCCAGGGCACAGTTGGAGGGTGGGTACCACTACACACCAGGGAGAAAAGAAATTAACAGGATTGGGCATGGGAGGGTGAGGGGTACCACTGGACACCAGGAAAAATATATACAAATTATATGTATGGAAATGTGAGGGTGGAGGGCGTGCCACTAGACACCAGGGATACATATAAAACAGTAATATACTACAGGGATGGGAGTGCAGGCCCTGGAGGGCACTGTGCTCCCACAGGAAAATAAGGATATGATTACACAATCAGAAAAGTTATGGATAGATGGGAGTGCCAGGTCCTCCCACAGCCAAATAAGGATATGATTATACTATCTCAAAAAGTAAGGAAATAAACTGCGAAAAAGTTTATTAATGCAAGGGTCCAGAGGACCCTGTGCTCCCACAACCAAATAAGGATACAATTATACTATCTTTAAAAGTAAGGAAATAAATTGCTAAAAACTTCATTAATGCACTAGTTAGGTCAAAGAGACAAAAGCTGGGAAATGTGGCATTAGGATTTCCAACCCTAACACCCCCCCCTTCAGGCAGCACAGCAGGTGTGGGGTGTGCCTTGGTGTTCTCAAGCCTAGCGCTCACATCATTCCCATACAGTGTACACATGTGACCTTATTTAGGGATGAAGTGGGTGATGAAGTGGGGTGAGCTTAGACTTGAGAACCCCAAGGCACACTTCACACCTGCTGTGCTGCCTGGAGGGAGGGACGGTGTTAGGGTTGGAAACCCTAGTTCCACATTTCCCACTTTTGCTGCTTTGACCCTAACTAGTGTATTAACACAATTTGTTTTGCAATTTATGTATACATCTATATATCTTTCTTTCTATATATGATGTATATAAGACTGTATAAATGTATACATGAGAATTATTTTTTTTTTATTCTTTGGTAATCAGGTAAGGCCACTAGGCACAGGTGCCTGTTTTCAGGGGAGACCTGGGAACACTGGGAAGGTTAAGTGACTTGCTCAGAGTCACACAGTATGCAAGTGGAGGTTGTGAGACTCAAACCCAGGTCTGTCTGCTGGATGTACCAAGCTCATTCACAGCTCATTACTCTAACTTCTAGGCTATACTCTCAGCCCAAATTGATGGGGTAAAAGGTGCATAGTGTTCCTAATAAATCCATCTTGAAATTCTGACCTACCTTCAAAAGTCAAAATGATTAATGTTGTGGATTCCCTTGAATGTGTGCTACCCATGGGCTCCTAGCTGAACCCATACTAAAATAGATCACAGACTGCTTTGAGCAAAGGAGGTCATCATGTAGGCTGAAAATTGTCAGTTTATTTTTCTTTCTATCTCAGTTTGCCTTTAAATTGGCAGAATTGATTTTGTGTGTGTGTGTATGTGGTGCATTTTAAGAAGTGGTGCACTGAAGCAATTGTTCCTTCTTGACCCCTTCTATCAAAAGTCAGACACATTGCGTCCTGACAGAGTGTGTGCCAATGGCAGTAATTTCATGCATGGCTCAGTACTTTGAGCACGAACACACTGCCCACTGAATAGCTTAGCCAATTCTCAGGGAGGGGACCATCTGGGACCAAAAAATGTTAATACATTTTAAAACAGTGACATAAGTTTTCTTGTACATAAGTGTGTGTGGGTTTGTTGCAGCACTGATTGCTATGATTTAGGGCAAGTTGTTGTGAACTTAAAGCAAAACATCTGTTTGTTTTTAATGAATGAATGGGTGTCCATTTTTGAACACAAATTTCAGAACAGTGGCAAAGCCATATGTTCCACACTGGCACCATCCTTGCATTTAATTGGCAATCTTTATATTTTATCCCAATGTAGTAAACACAGAAGACTAAACCTCATTTAAAACTCAAATCATTCCCATTTATTTTCCTGGTGTTTTCAGTGGAGCTGCACTTAGCTTCAAATCTGTTTCTCCTGAGGGTTCCAGCAGCGTTTGGCAACATTTGTTTGATGCCTCCTCCCTGATGTTTCATCAAGGAGAGCATGTTATTATTCACACAGAATATATGCAGTTACATTTAAAGTTTATTCATGTAATTTCAGTAGCTGCAATGTTGGCACAAACTGAAGGCTTTACAAAACTAGAAAAAAATTATTTTTTGAAATATGCCTCATTTTATTTTGCCTTTTAATTTAAAATTTGTGCACCACCGTGTACTAATGACACACTGTTGGGGGTGGGGATCGGTCTAATAATCATTTACTATCAATAATACCAAACATACATCAAACAATGTTTGGTAAAGACTGAGATAGGGTAACTCGTTTGTAAAGGGGTCTATATACAATGTGGCAGCAGCTGCACATTCGGTTACAGCATCCCTATAGTATTCATATACACATGTTTCATAATACTTCATGTTTAGGACAGCTACACAAGGCAGAATCTGCTCTTCATTTCTTAACATTTGATTTAAAACTGAAATAGTTCTAGGTGTGTGTCTATAAAAGGCTTTGTGTTGCTCAGATAAGGGCATGATAACTGACTTATGTGTGACCTTGCTTCAGACAGTGGTAAGTATACTAGTGTGTCACTTTCTCTAACCATGCTGATGTGAGATGTAATATATGTGCACACACCACATTTCTTTATCAGGCTGTAACAACAATGTATTCAAGTCTATAAATATAGTGCTCCTGACACTTCTGATGAACCAAAAATTAGTCATGCTTAACATTACATTTCTGTAACCAGTGTAAATACACTGAACCCAATTTTTAAAGCGTGACAGAGGGCTTGCATCATGTAGCACAGTGGGTAAGGGCACTTAGCTGGAGACCTGGTTTGAATCCCATCAGCCCCAACTTGCATACTGTGTAACCCTGAGCAAGTCACTTAACTTCTTTGTTCTCCCAGGTCACACCTGGAAACAAGATCTGGCTTAGTGTGCCTTTCCTGGTTAAACAATTTCCCTTCCTTCCTTCCATGTGTCAAACCCTTTTTGGCACAACTGCACAAACTATCTTTGCTTAACTGCACCCCATTTTCCTTACCTGATTTATGGCAGCTTCTGTTAAATATCTGGCACAAGTCCCATTAAAAGGGTACCTGGGATTGCCACAAGCTAGAGCAGAAAAAATGTATCTAGCTTGTGGCAACTGGCACATGGGATAGAAAATGCTGATCGCTGGCTGGGAGAATGCTGCATGCCCCGTGTGCCATATGTTTGGCGTCCTCAGGGCTTGCTGCATTCAGAGCCATCTGAAAATCTAGCCCATTGTAATTGCTAGGTAACTACAGTTTAACTACTATGTACTTACAATGATCAAATGTGCCGCTACTCTGTAATTTTAATCTAGCTCACTTTTGCAAAGTGTATAATCATTAAACTGCTGTAAAAGTGCACTGTACAAGCAAAAGCATATTGAAATTCCAGAATAGCTACATATTCAATTCTTACAACTACACAGGAAATACTCTGCATTTACAGTGTAACTACACTGTATTTATAGAGTATAGCACATATAGAAATCTACTGTAACGTGTTACCTAAGAATTCAATGAATGAATTAAAGTGGTTCCTGAAAAATTAAATTACACTCCTCAGGTCATAACAGCTGACAGTTGGATGCCCTGCCTCTTGGGTTACACAGCCCTCAAAGTTGCGTCCCATCTACAACTCCACCTCCTCAGTGCCATTAATAACTACAGAGCTTGCAGCTGTAACTAGTGAGCTGGTGGATGCTCACATGACTTTTCTGTGTTTCTGAAGTAGAGGGAAGGAAATCAAACAGGTATGTCTTCCATCCATGGCAGAGCTTTTGCTCTTTTTCTGTGGTCCTTAGCTCTCTTGATCACCACCATCCATCCTAAAGTCTCAACTGCAGGGTCCCATCTTCAGACTCACAATCGTTTTTGTTTTGCATTTACATGTTTCCTTTCTTCCACAAGTCTAGGTCCACTGGACATGTTGACATCCCGACCCATATCTTCTTCCTTGACCTCGGTATCTTCCAGGCTCCCCATTGCAGTGGTGACTTCGGGGGCCCCATTATCATCTCTGGAATAATGGTCTAATGCTCAGCCTAGGTGGATGGTGCAGAACCCAAGGGTGTTGGTCATCCTCACAGGTCTAGCTGCTTTTCATGTTCCATCTAGACATTAGAGCTCAGCAGCCCTGGATGTGAGCACACAGTGGCATGCTGCTGTGGGAACCTGTCAATGTCACTGCTTCACAGAGATGAGCAGTGGTGTAGAATTGCTCTCCTGGGCCACCAGGGTTCAGCTGCCCACTGTCCTGAAGCTTCCACCCAAAATGCCAGGAATGTCTGATGTGATGCTCCACCAGCTCTCTGCCAGCCTGCAGTAATGTTTTGGGATTTGGGTTAAGCCTTGGTCATTGGCAAAGTACATGTCTTCCAAGCCTTTGCACTATCTGCATGTCTTGACTCTCAATTCAGCTTTTAAACCAGTGCAATATGTACAAACTAAAGTGAGAAATTATGTCAGTTTTTCAAAATTTTTTCTAAACACGTCACTTTTTTTGTATTATATCTTTATTGGTTTTCACAACAGTGAATACATAACAGTAACAAGAAATAGAAAAAGAGAGATATATACTGGTCACCTGTTACCTTATGCAATCATGACAGCAATCATCAAGAATGATATGACTTCATATTTAGGATTATATCTAACTGTTGTGTATAGACTGTGTATAAAATACCATTGTTTCAGGCCTCAATTTTCTGAGTATACCTTTGGCTGGTTATTTAGTTCGATTTTATGGGCCTGTATTCAAATTAGTAGCCAACTAATTATATACAAATCCAACAGGTAAAGTAGGTAAGGAATTAGGAAATATCAAAGTCAGAAAATTGAGAAACTAAGAAGATATATATTTTACTCTGCCATCCAATTAGTGAATATTCCAATTTTATCAAGCACAGATTACCTAAAGTAGAGAGAAGATAAATTTATCATTATGATAATTTCTGGAACACTTGATTTAAGGTTAGTTCGGCCAGAAGCTGCCAGAATAACAGCGACTAGGTTCAGATGTCAGTCTAGTCTATTCACCACACTAATGCTTAGTCCGTAAGTCCCAATCATAGGGCCTGCAACTCAATAGGAGAGAAGGAGGACAAGAACATGTCCCATTCCTGTATGAACTTTTCTTCATTACCCTTCAAGGCGTAGGTGAGCCTATCTGTGGCTAAAGTGTTTAACAGGAGATTTTTCCACATTATTACTAGGGGGGGTCCCGGACACCTGGGTGTTCTGGATGATCTGGTGGGTCACCACCAATGCCACCCTCACCCATCTTGTGTACAGTGCCCATTCTCCATCTTCCAATGTCTCTACCCCAAACAGGAGGGACAGGGACGAGAAGTCTACCTCCTTGCCTCTAATTTGAGATATGTTTTGAGCTATGACCTTCTAGTATGCCTGTAACACTGGGCAGTCCCAAAAATAATGAAATTATGTGCCTCTGGCTGCTTTGCATCTTGGCAGTCAGCCGAGATCCTTGGGCAAAATTTATTTACTGTGCTTGGTGGGTAAAATGGTCTATGGATAAATTCATACCATGCTTCCTAAAATGATTACACAATAATAACCCCATGTGAGATGTTATTATATGCTGCCAATTGTCTTTTGCAATATTAGTACCTAGATCTGCTTCCCATTGGGATCTAATTCTTGCAGTATTGCCGGAAACCTTGTTCTGTCCATTTTAGCTGCTTTCCCAATTATCCCTTTTCAAGAGTTCTAGATACATAGACAGTTAGCCGACAGATAGGGCCTATGGCCCACCTAGTCTGCCCATTTGAGCTTGTAAGTTCAGTTTGTTTTCCTAGAAGTCTGTTTATCTCTGCACTCTATCCTTCCATCTATAGCTTTCCAGGCCTCTAGTACATACAATACCATTGGGTTTGGGTTGGGCATCATCTTATAAGCTTTTAGCCCCAAAAATGACAGGTAGGAGCTCAATCTAGTCCCACCTGTTACTTCTCCTTCTAGTTTGACCCAGGAGGATGCCTCTCCCCTATTGACCCAATTTTGAATATATCTGTATTGTGCTGCCAGAAAGTATCCCTTTAAGTCTGGGAACTCTAAACAGATATTTTTAAACTCTATAGTGTAGCATAATGTAGCATAGTGTGGTGTAAACTACATAGACTTTCTGTACTACAGCATGGTATAGCATAGTGTGGTGTCAACTACATAGACTTTCTGTATTATAGCATGGTATAGCATAGTGTGGTGTCAACTACATAGACTTTCTGTATTATAGCATGGTATAGCATAGTGTGGTGTCAACTACATGTAAATTCTGTAATGCAGCAGGGTGTAGAACAGTGATGTGCCAACTATGTCAACTACATGTAAACTATGCAATGTAGCATGGTGTAGCATTGCATGGTGTTAATTAAAAGTAAACTCTGTAATGCTGCATGGTGTACCACAGAGGGTGTCAACTACATATAGGCTCTGTAGTGTACCGTGGCATAGCATGGTGTGGTGCAATTGCCAACTACATGTAAACTCAGTAGTGTAGCATAGTGCGGTGTTACCTACATGTGAACTCGGTAGTGCAGCATAGTTTGGGGCTAACTACATGTAAACTCTGTAGTGTAGCATGGTGTAGCATAGTGTGGAGTTACCTACATGTAAACTCTGTAATGTAGCATGGAGTACCATAGTGAGGTGTCACCTGTCATGAGCCCTACCCTGGGGGGGACAGCAAGACCTCTTGTTTGCAGGGAGGGTCCCTGTTTTTATGGAACCCATGAGCAGTTGTAGGGTTCAGGAAGCATCACTAACCTTCCTTTTCCCAGTGGGAGGGTGGAAACTGTAGTCTCGAGTCCCCCTGACTCTTTACTATACTCTCTAGTTAGAATCCCACCATGGCCACTGGCAGCCTCTTGCTATTTGGTTTGTAGGATAGCTGAGCAGATACTATCATTGTTAACAAGGTGTACAGTTCTTACAAAACCATTCTGTTTAAACTATTAGAGCACACAACCAGACCTCAGGCAGAGTTGATAAGAAATCATAAAATTTGCTTAGAAAAGAAAAACACAGTAATTTCTACAATTTGGAGGGTTTGAAAAGCAGACAATACAAAAATAAATATTGGATGGTTATACAGAAACACTATACACTGTAGTTCTAAACTATACCTTGTTTTGGGGTATAGAGTCCAGAAAACAGCAAATGTCATTTTTGAGAGAAACACCTCTTTGTCGTAAGTTCTTTAAACAATGGATTTGTAGCAAGTTTGTGATCAAAGTTGGTTCTCTGAAGGTCCTTTTAGAGTCCAGTGTTTTCTTGGTAAAAGTCTTTGTTTCCTAAACTTCTGACTCAAAATCAAATTTTTGTTCAGTATGTAAAAACTCAAATTTCACAAACTCAGGTCTGGTTTTAGAGGTTTTCCCAGGCCTACGCATATACTAAAAAGTATATATCAGCTTGATACATTTTTCTTAGCTGGAAGACTCTCCAGGAACAGTTCCTCAAGCTTCAGACTCAAGCTAAAAGTGCACTGATTTTCAAAATGTACCATAGCATGATTTTGGTATTTATGTGAGTGTGGGGCCTCTTGGAACAGTGTTCATGCCTTGATTTGATTTACCTGTCCCTAGCACCCTTTATCTCTATAACCCACCAACTACTTGTTTTCTCTAACATACAACAAGTAAGCCAGTAATTTCACCTGCCAACCATAATGTCCAACTTGCCAGTGTCATGTTAAACCTAGTACAACATAGAAATGTAACAAAAACATTAAAATAAAATAATGGTGCTGCTCCAATAATAGAAGGGCAAAGTGCTATATATGCAATATATACATATATATTATATATATTTTTAATAGCCATGCATAAAAATTGCACATCCTAGTATGGAGTAATTATTTCCTGCCATATTATTCAAAAGAAGCTTAAGTATGATAGATAGATAGATAGATAGATAGATAGATAGATGATAGACAGACAGACAGACAGACATCACTCCATAGATATGTGTGTGTGGCTTCTCAGCATTATAGTGTATCTAAAATTTCATATCAGCATATCCTCTTCAATCTCATATTACAGAATGAAAACTGTTTTATCCCAGACTAAATTAAATTATGATGCAATAAGATTTTCTAATAAACATGCATGCGTAAATTACATGGAAATGTGCCTCTAAATAGATTTGGGCTCAATTTGCACCACTTTTGCAATGATCTGTAATGACATAGTTTAAATTAAAAAGCTTTCCATAATTAAAAAAAAAAACAGTATATTTAAAGAGATATTGTATTTGCTATATATGTCTATATATACAAACACTGAATAATAGGTATGTGTATAATAAAATGCATTTTGTGTCACAGTGCAGTCTTTCTCGTGTGTGTGTGTGTGTGTGTGTGTGTGTGTGTGTGTGTGTGTATATAAATGAATATGGGTAGGGAAAATGCTCTCTGCTGGTTGGCTGAAACACATCACATGACTGTGTGTATATCAGAGCACAACTGCTTGCCTGCACTTTCACCCCCTTCAAAACCATTTTAGTAATTTTATAAGATAGATAACCCACTGTAGGGTGTGCAGTTGCGGTCTGATATACGTATGCCTTGGGTGGTTGAATGCACTTGGCCTGTGGCCTCATGTGTCACACTGCACACCAAGGCATGCATATATCAGAGCATGACCACACACCCTACTGTGGATTATATATGCAATTTCTGTAGGTTTCCCGTTTACAAATCAGCTAACCTTATTTTTCAAAAAGAAGCAAAAAATAATAATTAAAAAGCTAATGTGATGCCACTATCAGGTAAAGGAGAGCAGGTACTTGCAGGAATCCCCCGCCACACCCTAGATTGGTCTAGATTACTGTCCTATGCCATCAGTGAAAAAATAATTCAAAGATTTCTTTAAAAAATGCACAAAACCCATTTTTTGCACAGCATGTCTTCCCATGATCTTTCTTTCTTTTTGCAACCCTTTAATGTGAGTAGATTTATGTGGATTTCCTTTCCTTAGGCAGCAAATACCCCCCCCCCCAGCATTTGTATTATTGTAAAATCACTGGCAGAGGATCAGGGGCATACACTCAAATCCAGTTCTTCGTTCATTCCTGATGGCGACAATGCCTTAATCTTAAAGATCCATCTGTTCTCCTTTTTTTGCCAGTTCTGTCTGCCTAAGTGGAGAATGGAGACCCAATCCAGACCTTGGAAATTAAGTAGTTTTGGGTTACCCTAATGTCTCAACTAACAGTGTGTAGCTACTGCACTGTCTGAGTGATTATTAGCGATCACTCAAAAATGTTCTTATATTCTTTCCTTCAGGGCCCTGGTTGTCATACCTACATATACCTGGCCACAAGGACAACAGATGTTGCATCTCTGGTAAGGAAAGAACACCTGAAGTTTAGAAGGTAACCATGGATACCTCCTAAACCCCAGGGGTTATTTCCTTGCCAAAGATGCAACATCTATTGCTATGCTAAGAAATTAAATGTTTTTGTACATCCAGTCTCAGGTGAAATTACAAATATACAACACTTAATAATATGCACCATGAAATATGTTGTTTATGTGTTGTGGTGTCAATGTGGCCAGGTATATATAAGTATGAAAACCAGGTAAAGGTGATAGGCAGTGAGAACTGGCAAAAAAAGGGAGAGTAGATGGATATTTAAGCTTATGGCATTGTCACCATCAGGAAAGAATGAAGATGTGAATTTTAATGTTTTTCTCTGAGGTATGCTCCTGATTCTTCTGTGTTTCTTTCAGCCAGTTTTGGAATGGGTCATTAGAAATATGTATATGGAGTTGGAGTCTAGCTTGTTTTATACTGTAATCTAACAAAAGGTAATATAATAAATATATCTGTACAAATTATATTAAAGCACATATTTGAGTCATAGTACACTGCTTACTTGGACACAAGATAAGTGAGGGGTAGAGGAATTCCTTGGGAGTGGAATCGAAAGGTTAAATTAAGCATCAGGAAATGAAATATACAGTTGAAATAATCTGAGAACCAATACATAATGAGCACCCTCATTCCCCCATGCCAAAGTTTTGTTAAAAAAGGGGATAGACCTAGCCCTGCAAGAGCAGTTTGAGATAAAATAAGTTGCCTGGCACACCTTGTCTTAAAGTACAGTAGCAGAGGAAAAGGTTTTAGATGAATAGAGGGATATGAACAACATGATGCGCTTATATAAATCAAGTAGAGGAGGAGGGAACAACAGGAATTAAAAGCACACAGTGAAAATAATAAAAGTATAAATAAGTGCTATTTTTCACCCAAAATCTAAGTGAATTTGTCCTCAAAGCAGTGTGTTTGCCCAGCTAATATTTCCATAATAAACAGCATCACACTCTGAAGAAAGGGGGGTTACTAGTGGGGTACCGCAGGGTTCAGTATTAGGACCAGTCCTCTTCAATGTCTTTATAAGCGACATTGCAGAGGGACTGGAAGGAAAAGTATGTCTCTTTGCAGATGATACAAAGATCTGCAACAGAGTTGATGCACAAGGTGGGGTGGAAAGGATGAGAAGGGACTTGGCAAGGTTAGAGGAATGGTCAAATGTATGGCAGCTTAAATTAATGCTAAGAAGTGCAAGGTAATGCACCTAGGAAACAAAACCCAGGGAAGAGTACACAATGGGGGTGAGATACTAACAACAACAAAATGGAAAGGGACCTGGGGTAGTCATATTAGATGACTTAAAGGTGGGCAAGGAATGTGAGAGAGTAAGAAGGGCTGGGGGATACTGGGATGTATAGGGAGAGGCATCACCAGTAGAAAACAGGAAGTTGTTGTCCTCTGTACAGACAGCTGGTGAGACCCCATCTGGAGTACTGTGTGCAGTTCTGGAGACCCAATCTCCACAAGGACATAGACAGGATGGAAGCTGTCCAGAGGAGGGCAACTAAAATGGTGCAGGGTCTGCACCAGAAGACATATGAAGACAGACTAAAGGAGCTTAATATGTATAGCCTCGAGGAAAGGAGGGAGAGGGGGGACATGATAGAAACTTTCAAGTACCTCAAGGGAATCAGCAAAGTCCAAGAGAGTAGCATCTTTCAAAACAAGAGGTGTGCAAGAACAAGGGGGCACAATTTGAAGATGGGGAGGCAGCTCAGAGGTAATGTAAGGAAGTATTTTTTCACAGACAGGGTTGTGGATGCATGGAACGCCTTCCGGAGGAGGTTGTGGAGTCAAAACAGTGGTTGAATTCAAGCATGCATGGACAGTCATAAGGCAATTCTAGGGGTGGGGTAGAAAGAAGTAGGCTGCTGGTTAACTAGGATCTGCAGCTTATCCATTAGGTAGGGAAATGGGCAGACTGGGTGGGCCAAGCAGTCCTTATCTGCCATCAAATTCTATGTTTCTCTGTTTCTATGTTTCTATGTTTCCTCCTTCCCTCAACTCCTAAGTCTTTGAAATAAGGAGACGAACTGGGCACTGCAAGAGCAGTTTGAAATAAAATATAGGTGACTACCTGGCTCACCTCATTTTAAAGCACAGCAGGAGACAAAACAGTTACAGTTAAATGGAAGGAGATGAGTAACATGATCTATTTACATATATCAGGTTGATGTAGAGTGAATGAAAAAGTAGTATCTAAGGGCATAAAGCCTATTTAAATTGTTCCTCAAGGGAACATAACTTGCCTTAGCAAATAATTCTGAATCAGTCAAATTAAAGGTGCAGTACAGGATAACTGAGCACCTTGAGGGAATCAATTCACATTTTCAGATTATGAGATCTCCCCCCTTTTCTCTCCAAGGTTTTGAAATTACACCGCTCATGTTTTCAGTTATCAAAATTGTTATATTGAAACACAGAATATCATTTTGTACAGACCTGTTTTATGCAATTACAGTGATATATGGAATGATAACATTTGATCAGCTGTATTGCTATACAAAAAAATGGGAATCTTTTGTGTAATCAAAGTGAAATGATGAATTAAATATTATTTGGATGGTTGGGATGCTCTCCTCATGGGCATTTCATCTAAATAGATTACATAATACTGACTGGGAACACGTGAAAATTATAGAGTGAATAGGTAGTCAGTTAACATAACAGTATTTGAAATGGCTGAGGGCAACATCCCAACATCCTCCCTGATAAAGAAAGGGGAACAGGAAAGGGGAAATTGTCTGATATAGCCTCGAAGCACTGGGGATTTTTATTCCTGGCTACAGTTTTTTTTTCTTCAAATGATGGTAAAGAATAGTGGTGAAGAGCAATAAAAGAATTGTGCAGCATCACCTTGGTCAACAAGTGCCAAGTATTCCCTTTTATGAGACATAAAGACATAATAATATACATTATTTCAGCTATAATCAAAATTAAAAAAAATGTGCAAGTGGGAGAAGGGCAATATCTCTTTGCTGCATCTGAAAATCATTGCGTTAAAATATACATGTGCGTGTTTATTCCTTTTTCTTGTTCATCCTTTTCCATCTCTATTAAACTGAACTTTTTCTTGAGCTATGATATTTAGTATACTTTAGAGGTTCTCTGCATCTCTGGCTCTTTTTCAAGCCTCAGTCCCCCCCCGACCTTCCTTCGTTGAGATGGTAAGTGGCGCTCAGCTTCCCAGGTGAAGGCACTCCATGAATGCAGAAATCTGAGGAAAAGTCTGAGACACTTACTATGCATAACTCAATCTCACATGACTGATTTCTAGTCTGGTGATGGCCCTAATATTTGCCCCTCCGATAACGTAATTGGCACCGTGGTTAAACTGGAAATGTTCAGGACTAGAAACTCTCATCGAGCGGGGGTGGGGTGGGGGAGAGAGAATAAGGGGTTCATCTGTACCAGGCTGAACTCTTGTATAGTATTCAAGAATAATTACATGAAATACAGTGGCACAAACTCGGCTGAGCATCCCACATATATCATTAGATACTGGGTGGATTCAGAAGAATGGGGTAGGGCCAATGTGGCCCCCATGCACAGGATTGGTAGCAGAGATGATGCCAGCTATTACAAACCAGTCACTTTAACATCAGTAGTGGGAATGTTAGTGGAGTCTCCTGGATGTACCAGGCTCATTCACAGATTGTTTCTCTAACCTACATGCTATATTTTTTTTTTTTACTTGAGATTCTTATTAGGAGCAGAACATACATCAGTTACAGCAGCAGCATTTCCATCATTTTCCAAAGGTCATTTCCTAAGCAATGTTATTTTTTTTTTTTTTTTTTTATAAAGTCTGACTTTATAAAATCTTATCTTAATACAATAGCACTGAAGAACCCAGAACGAGTCCTTATTAAAATAATAATCCTTCCATTCCTTTCCAGGTGTCAGGAGGTCTAAACATCACTCTCAGGTCCTTGGCAATATTGGGAATGCAAGGAATCACAAACACGTTGCATAAGAGTAATACACTTGTTTATTACTACCAAAGGATAAATCACAGTTGCCCTAAGCAGTTCTTACCAATATGAACCAGGAGCCAATGCTAAGCATTCCCTATGCCTTGAGGTTTCTCCCTGTCTCTTGGGGTCTCTGAGGTATAAGACTCAGTGTCTCACATTATATACCTATGATAATTACTATGGTTACTGTAAGATAGAAACATTTCTAGTTACAGAGATGAGCCCTATCAGCTAAATTAGAGGTGGCTCCACAGTCCAAGATAACATTATACAATTTTGTAGTAGTCATAAGTTTGTAAAACAAAAAAGTACATTATACAGAGTCTTATATAACTCAGTGTAGTAGTACAAATCACCAAAAGGTGGCAATGCTGACTTATATATTATAATTATTTCAAGGCCACAGATATCCTAACATCTGATAAGTAAGAAATACACAGAAAATATATAGAGAATATATATGTATTAGCAAGCAAAGTGTATTACAATAATATGCGTACATATTCTGACATCTACTCTTATAAGGTAGATGCCCCCAATGCCCAGTCACACCTCTACTATGGCCCAGAGACCCCACCCAGCCATCCACAACATGGCGGGTCCCCATTCCACCCACACCATGTCATACGTTGTCAACGTCATGACGCACATCATGGGAGATGCCAACACAGCGGCCCCCATGATAGGGGGTAGGGGGGCACAGGCCCAAGCCTGGTCCCGATGGCACCACCGATAGCCGTAATTAATGTGGAAGACAGGCAGGAGATAGAGAGAATGACTGATAATGCGGTGAATAGTGTGCCCATTCTGGAGAGGAATAAGTGAGTTTTGAAAGGCCAAATCAGGCATCTTATTCATGAAACTGGTACTCAGGAGTGCATAGTCCACTCAGTAGCAGAGGCCTCAGCTCAGGCAGCCCTGGATGGCACCCAAGGAAACATATCTCACCTGATCATCCCACTAATCCCCTACAAATGGCCTATTCTGTCCAGCAAATAGCTGATAGTATTGGTCGGATGAGCCCATCCAACAACCTCAGCTGCCACTTGGAAAAGGTGCATTCCAAATGTGAGATGCTTAGCCTTGCTGCAGATTATCAGGTCCAAATCCTATGCCAGACCATTAATCCTGGCTTGTGGGCCAAACTCCCTGATGCCATCTGCCAGGCTGGCAATGCCACCTTTGATGAGGTTGCAGCTGAACTCATTTCTGCACACAGCCCAGGTGTAGTAGGAGTGATGCTTGCATATCCTGTGAAACAGAATGCAAAGGAAAGTCTACGACTTACCACGAAAGACTCTGGATGGCCTACTGAGCAGGAAAACAACTCGCACAAGAAGCTGCGGATGTAGATCTTATTGAGTATAAGACCTTGTTCCTTAGGAACATGATCCCTGCAGTAAGAGAAAAGGTAGAGCCAACCACTTATCCCACCACGGAAAGGTTTGCCGATATCCTTCAGAAAACCGAGAGAGTTTACCAACTCTACATCTGTGATCTGGGCCCCAGTTCCAAGAAAGTAGCTGCCATGGAGCCTACTCAAGAGGCCACGATGTACTACACAGTGGAAGGGCAGGCCCCACACAAACAGCCCCTCCCAAAGTTAACCAACTCTAAGTTATGACTTTTATGGCTGAAACTGTTAAGGCGAGAAATAAATATGTCTCAGAGGCTGTATGAACCTCTCTGGGTGGACATCCGAATACCAGATGTTCAAAATTCAGGGTCCTTTCTAAGCCTACATACTATATATTATCTACATCTACATCTACATCTCTCTCTCTCTCTCTATCTATATCTATAATATATATCCATGGCAAAAATCAGTTTAATGTATCAGTTAGATGTTGTTCCACACTCAAAGTGAGGAAATTCAGTGTTAGGTT